>OX336389.2:636340420-636750187 GCA_946902985.2 Meconema thalassinum
ATGTGCACGAATACGTTATTATTCGAATACAGCGATTCGAATACCAGAATAACAATGGTATTCGAATAATATTCGAATATTTGAACATTATTCGCGTATTCGAGAATTATTCATATCTCTCGAATATTCGTATATTCGAATAGTGCCAAATAATTCGAATCACAGTCCGAGCCCTACTTCGTAACATGGTAGTTTATTCACCACCCTTTCCACTTCCTCAACCGCGATTCTGTACCAATCCCAATTCTCCTCCTGCATACTATCAAAATCTGCCACATAGCGAGAGAGGTCTCTATTTATATTTATCAAGTTTTCGAAGTATTCCTGCCATCTTCAAGGGGTTCCTTTCTATCTACAGTGAGTTTCCTTGAATTATCCAGAACACTGTTCATTTCTCTTTTTCCTCCATTTTTAAGATTCTTTATATGACTCCAGAAAGGCATTTCTGCCGCTTGACCTAACTTTTCTAATTTGGAACCAGATTCCTCCCATGGCTTCCTCTTGGATTATACTATCATTTGTTTGGTTCTATTCCCTTTCTATCTCTCTGCCGGATTTCTTGTTTGAAGTCATTTTTCTAAGACTTCTTTTTATCTTTACAAGCAGACTTCTCTAGGCCATTCCACCAGGATGTGCGCTGTTTGCTGTCTTAACTCACTGTTACCCCAAGATATGCCTTTGCTACTTTATGTACTGCAACCCTGTATCCTGACCACTCCGTTTCTATGTCCTGCAATTATTTACCATCTACTGTTTGTAATTTCTCCTCAATGATTTCCCTATATTTCTTCCTAAGTTCCTTATCCTTGAGATTTTCAACCATATCTGAATGCAACTAGCCCTCACTTAAGGGTTTAACTATCCTTAATTCATGGCAAATTAATTAGTGGTCTGTTTCATCAAAAACGCCCCTGAAAAACCTTCAAATCCTGATCTACTTCCTAAATTCTATGTCAGTACTGACATAGTCTATTATTGACCTTGTTCCTCTACCCTCCCATGTGTACTGTATCTGTGAATCTCCTCATGCTTCGAGAATAATTTCGCAGAAGATAACCCAATGCTGACATAGACGTCTAGTAAACATTTCCCCCCTTCCCTACCCTCACCCCACTTACCTATTACATTATCAAACCCCTCAGCCCTATTTCCTATTTTAGCATTGAAATCCTTCATCAACACTACACTATATTTATTGTTAACTCTCACACAACTTCACTTAATGCCTTATAACATCTGTCTACTTCGTCCTTACCCGAACCTTCAAAAGGAGCATACACAGAAACAATCCGGACCCGATTTCCTGACATTTCCGAACGTATCCACATTAATCGTTCATTTATATACCTCACAGAAACTTAGTTACGCTCTAATGTTCTCTTGACTTACAGCCTTACTCCTCACTTTGCCCTGCCTCGTTGTATACCTGACAGGCACACCCTTTATTTTTCCTACATCATCCTCTCTATCTTCCTTTATCTGAACTTTGCTAATCTCCGGCATATCCAACCCCATCCTACTTGCTGACTCAGATAGCTCGAATTTTTACTTCCATAACCACACTCAATATTAATAGAACCCCATCGAATACCAGTTTAATTGCCTGTTCGTTTCCAAGTAGTCACTGATCTGTCAGATGGAAGTGTGGCTCCATCACTCCCATAGGTTCTAAGCTTGCTTATGACATTATTATCATGTTTAGAATGTACAAGTTCAGCAGGTTGCTAGCCGAACTTACAGAGAGCCTCTGAGATTCACCTCAGGGAAGAAACAACTTATTTGGGTAGTCCTATCCACCTGAGGACAAGGTGGGCACCGATTCAGAATATGTCCAAGACACGCATCCCTATTCCATAGTTACGGGACTCCCGACTGTCAGGACCACTAGCCAGTTCACTCAGCCATTGACCATGGTTCACGAAGTAGGATGTGACTGCACCATAAACCAGTAAATGCTTCAATTTTCAAGTTGGCGTCTGCACAAGAAAATCAGTTTGACATTCTTGTGACTAGAACTATAGTACCGACAGTAGTGGCTACGCTGGCTAAAGCGCAGCGTTAGGTCATGGGGCCAAGCTCTCTGCTGCCTCGGTAGACGCGTGGGTTGAGCCTCACTGTCGGCCCTCCTTGAGATGGTTTTCCGTGGTTTCCTATTCTCAACATTAGGCAAATGCTGGGACGGTAACTTCTGTAAGCCCACGGCCGCTTCGAACCGCATCCTTGCCCAGTTTCATTCATCTTCATCCATTCCATCTCTCAACCCGACGCGCAGGTCGCCCACGGGCGTTGACTAGAAAGACCTGCACTGGGTCTCTCAGGAGGCCACACGACAATAAAAAAAAGCCCTGAATTTGCATCTTATTTAAGACACCTCGTTTGATAAGCTTCGTTGTAAATCACATAATGCCTCTTTACTAATATTATTGATTATAACAGTTTGCTTGTGCACCTATCCAACGTTTTGAATATCTTGTGACTTTTACAGTTCCCTGAACTGTTTCATAGCGGAGAATTAAGTATCTTTGCAATAATATTTGGCCCAGCTGGAACTTGGAGTATCTTAGTCTGCTTCAGCAAAGGGGCAATGGCAGATTTCTTGCCCTAACCTTCTAGTTGGAGACTTGGTGCTCTTTATTGACCCCAATCCCCCTCCTTGTGTGGAGTTTGGGTAGAATTATCCAATTCTTCCCTGGTAGAGATGATAAGGTGAAGGTTAAAACTACTACTGGTCATTTCCTTAGGCCAATTTCTATGTTAGCTCCTTTGCCACTCGGATCTTAATCCTTGTTCTTATCTTGCTGCAGTGCCCTCTCCCACAGTTTATTCGCTTTGCGAATATCTTTTTGTTTGTGTTGCATTCCCTTCAGGTTTGAATCGTAAATTTAATTAAAATGCTTCCCCATATGTATTTCTTTAATGTTTATCCCTGCAACAAGATCACGGTAGTTTAAATTGTTAATATTGTTAGTATTTAGGCTATAACAGATTTAACTTTTCATACAAATGGGTAATTTTCACATACTATCTGTATAAGCGTGTTTTAGCAACGCACGTGTTAGCCCTGTCCAAGTACAGAAACTGCGCTACTAATTGAGACCGTGGGCTTGGCCTGATCCTCCTTCTCAACTCTGCGCTGATTGGTCAGTTCCTGTCACCTCGTCACGCTCTGTGCTGGTCTCCGCGACGAGAAGGCTGTGCACTATATAACCAGGCACTAGAGCTTGTGCAATTGCTCTGACTGTCACAAACCTCTCGCCGTCTACAGTACTCACTGCCTCGCTCGCATAAGCACTCCAGAGTTCTTTATAACGGGTGATTCTACTCTGCCGAAAAGCTTCTCCTGGACATCAGAATGTTCGTCTATGTGAACTTCTGCAATTCGTCTTGCTAAGGCAACATTTTATTCAACTTCTAATCATCCTGGATTCAATCCTCATTTTATTCACCTGGGCCACAGCAATACAATATCCGCTGGATCAGCTAAGTACTGTATTTCTTGGAACTTTTGTGCACCTTTAATTAAATTCAAGAAACTTCTTCCATATAAGAAGATTCTTCGGTCCTCACAATAATTTTAAAGAGTTATATGAATGATATGCCTTCCAGCGCATATTTTAAATTACATTCAAGGGTACACCTCCATTGCTTTTAAAAATTAATTCACGCAATTTTCTCATATTGTTACCAAAAACAATTTATACGTTTGTTGCATTGCTATAACAAAAAAAATTATACTCCTGTTATACACACATCAAAAAAAGTTTTGCATCACCTCGGTTCCCAGATCTCCGGCATATAGACGTTGACTGTGTATATTGTATCAAAGATACCGTCCCTTTGACAGTTCATAGATGTCACTAAAACTGCTCAAAGATGTAAACAACCATGCATGAGCAGGGCCTATTAGACGGAGGGGGTACGACAGCCGATCAGTTCCAGTCATTCCACCAGGACGAAGGTACGCTGCTCATGTTGTCTGTAGTTCTACCATGCCTAGAAGGTCAATACCGCAGTTCGATCGCGTCCGCATTGTTACTTTGTGTCAAGAAGGGCTCTCAACAAGGGAAGTTTCCAGGCGTCTCAGAGTGAACCAAAGCGATGTTGTTCGGACATGGAGGAGGTACAGAGATACAGGAACTGTCGATGACAGGCCTCGCTCAGGCCGCCCAAGGGCTACTACTGTAGTGGATGACCGCTACTTACGGATTGCCGCTCGGAGGAACCCTGACAGCAATTCCACCATGTTGAATAATGCGTTTCGTTCAGCCACAGGACGTCGTGTTTCAACTCAAACTGTGCGCAATAGGCTGCATGATGCGCAACTTCACTCCCGACGTCCATGGCGAGGTCCAGCTTTGCAACCCCGACACCATGCAGCGCGGTACAGATGGGCCCAACAACATGCTGAATGGACCCCACAGAATTGGCATCACGTTCTCTTCACCGATGAATGTCGCATATGCCTTCAACCAGACAATCGTCGGAGACGTGTTTGGAGGCACCCTGGTCAGGCTGAACGTCTTAGACACACTGTCCAGCGAGTGCAGCAAGGTGGTGGTTCCCTGATGTTTTGGGGTGGCATTATGTGGGGCCGACGTACGCCACTGGTGGTCATGGAAGGCTCCGAAACGGCTTTACGATACCTGAATGACATCCTCCGACCCATAGTGCACCCATATCGGCAGCATATTGGAGAGGCATTTGTCTTCATGGACGACAATTCTCGACCTCATCGTGCACATCTTGTGAATGCGTTCCTTCAAGATAACGACATCGCTCGACTACAGTGGCCAGCATGTTCGCCAGACATGAACCCTATCGAACATGCCTGGGATATGTTGAAAAGGGCTGTTTATGGACGTCTTGACCCACCAACCACTCTGAGAGATTTACGCCGAATTGTCGTTGAGGAGTGGGACAATTTGGACCAACAGTGTCTTGATGAACTTGTGGATAGTATGCCACGACGAATACAGGCATGCATCAATGCAAGAGGACGTGCTACTGGGTATTAGAGGTAGTGGTGTGTACTGCAATCTGGACCACAAATGCTGAAAGTCTAGCTGTATGATGGTACAACATGCAATGTGTGGGTCTCATGAGCAATAAAACGAGCTGAAATGTTGTTTGTGTTGATCTCTATTCCCTTTGTATTTACAGGTTCCGGAACTCTTGGAACCGAGGTGATGCAAAACTTTTTTTGTTGTGTGTATTATGTAGTCTATTTAAATATAATTCTAGCTGTGTGAAAACGAAGTTGGTCACTCACTTAACTTCCTTCCTCATTCCTCTACTACTGAACCCTATATAGTTCCAATTCAACTGTCTAAATCCCAGTGGGAATATTGTTTACAATACGCCTTACTGAGGTGGAAGGAATGTGGACATTAGGTGGTGCCACTGAATGTAGTTTTATCATTTCAAATGACTTTGTCGACTTCGTCGTTATGCTTGAGTCTAAAGTTATGCGTTACGGAGACGGAAGTGACGTCATGCAGCCGCGCGGGAAGTGACGTCATGCATTCGCGCTCAAATCGAGTGCGTGACGTCATGCAGCCACGCGGGAAGCCGAAGCTAATGGTTAATGGAGTATGTTGAAAGAGTCCTGGGGCGTCGAGCGACCTGGGGCTTTGAGCGAAACGAAAAGAATAAAGGGTGACTCCAAAAGATGTGTACAAGATGCCAGATAAGAATACAGGGTGACTCCTAAAGAGATATACAAGACGCCAGATAAGAATACAAGGTGACTCTTGGAGAGGTGTACAAGATGGCAGAGAAGAATACAGGGTGACTCCTAAAGAGGTGCACAAGATGTCAGACAAGAATACAGGGTACTCCTAAAGAGGTGTACAAGATGTCACCCAAGAATACAGGGTGACTTCTAAAGAGATATACTAGATGCCATATAGGAATACAGGGTGCCTCCTAAAGAGGTGTGCAGGATGTCAGAGCAAAATACAGTACTAGATGCCAGATAACAATACAGGGTGACTCCTAAAGAGATATACTAGATGCCAGATAAGAATACAAGGTGACTCTTAAAGAGGTGTACAAAATGGCAGAGAAGAATACAGGGTGACTCCTAGAGAGGTGCACAAGATGTCAGACAAGAATAAAGGGTGCCTCCTAAAGAGGTGTGGAGGATGTCAGAGCAAAATACAGTACAAGATGCCAGATAAGAAAACAGGGTGACTCCTAAAGAGATATACAAGATGCCAGATAAGAATACAAGGTGACTCTTAAAGAGGTGTACAAGATGGCAGAGATGAATACAGGGTGACTCCTTAAAAGGTGGACAAGATGTCAGACAAGAATACAGGGTGACTCCTAAATAGGTGTCCAAGATGTCACACAAGAATACAGAGTGACTTCTAAAGAGATATACAAGATGCCAGATATGAATACAGGGTGCCTCCTAAAGAGGTGTGCAGGTTGTCAGAGCAAATTACAGGGTTACACTTAACGAGGTGTACAGTATGTTAGATTAAATTCAAATACAGGGTGACCCTTAAAGAGGTTTGCAAGATATCAGATTCAAATAATGGGTGACTCTTAAAGAGTTGTAAAAGATGTCAGACTCAAATACAGGGTGACCCTTAAAGAGGTGCCCGCGCGTGAAGCCCACGTTAATGGGTAATGGAGCCTGTTGAAAGAGTCCTCCTGAGCCTTTCAAACATGTGTAGCATTTGTAGCATGCGTCATTTGAAATGATATAACGTCTATCCTTTCAGACTGACTGTAATTTTTTTTTATCAAGGAAGCTCTGTAGATGTGCATGCTGCTCAGTAACCGATCTAAAGGTAGTATAGATGTTAAGTTGCGTCACAGATGACATCAAGGTGGTCCTGGTTGTACTTAAGTTGCTACTCAAGGATCTGAGTTGGAGGAAATGTACAAGAAACTTAGTCGACGTACGTCTGCTTTAAACGGATTTTACTGTAATCAATTTTCCAATGACAGATCATGGTAAAAATCCAAACATGCACTAAAATTCGGGCTGAAAAGCTTTTATCATCAGTGGAAATATGGGGGGCTAAGAAGATCCTGGGGAAATCTTATCTGATTCAGACACATTTCACGTGCACCGGCCAAAACTAACTTGGATATCGGTACCTTGGTATCTTGGTGAATGGCTAACGTTCTAACCACGCGAGACCCTGAGATAACATATAGTGATTTAATTTTCAATAGGTTCTAAAACATTTTAGTGAAGGCGATAACCTGTGTCCATAAGGAGTATGAAACAAGCACCGTGACCATTAATCGAGCGAAGAGTACATTGTTGAACACACAAAATCACGAAAGTTTGTTGTTAAATTAATGTATAAGCAGTGAACCCTTATGATTTGCCGATCAATAAGTCTTCATGATTTTAATTATTATTATTATTATTACTGATATCCAGGCAGTGCCTGTTGGAGTGGACAACGGAAGGCAGGTAGTGTGTCACAACGCTTGCAACAGAGGTGGCGTGATAGTTATTTCTAGGAACGACCGGCTAAGCCAAGTTCAAGGACAAATTCTGACTGAACGCGCATAAAATTTGGCGTCATTATGGGCGTGCCAGAGGTGAATTTCCAACCGATACCCGATTGAATCAGTGAATCAGAAGAGAGGACGCCTGGATCACGCGGCGAGGTGCGTGCCTTAAAAAGGACGCTGAAAACACGTGTATGAAGAACCGCCGATACGATAGGATTCCGCATGAGTGCATTGAGACGTTTAAATAAAAAGAAGAAGTTTGGTACTAGTCCCAAGTCTGTGAGTTGAAAACTACAGATTATTTTCTCAGATTGCCCCCACTCCATTCCATTCTGTCAGTTTCTAATAAATTGATCGGTGATGAGTAGTTTGAAACACAACTTTATCGAGCTCTGAGGAGCATAGTTCACGTCAGTCTGAACGAATATTCTATTGTGCTCTTGGGAGCAGAGTTCATGCCAAGCGGACGGGAGATCTCTAGTTGAGATAAGCGACTCGGCATAGGTAATTTATGAGACTGTTAAATGCCAGGCTACGTGGCTGACTAAGGCTGTAATATTTTTCTGTAATATTTTGTGTTATATTTTATGATGTATATGTGCGTGTGAATTAAGCAAATGCTTAGATAGGGCCAGTTCGACGGGGAAAAATCGCCCAGGACTCTTGAGTGAAAGTCAGTAGCTCATAGCGATTTTAGCAGGGTAGAGTTTTAATTTTGAACATTTCTTTTTAAGAAGCCACGCCAAGATGTCTACAGCAAGGTCGATTGGTGGGATGATGTGCTACGCCTCTACCAGAATGTCGACGATGGCGGAGTAATTTTCCCGTGGGAAATGCACTGGGATGGAGGCTGATTTTCTGCAAGCTGGACGGTGATGTACAAATCATTGATTTATTCAATATGTAGCTAGATTAGACGCGGGAACGTGTACATAGTTTTATTCATGGTTTTTCTTGTGTATTTTAGATTTCGTGCGCCAACACTCTTTTCTTTTAAATGTGCGTTGGTACGTGGCCAAAATTTTGTGTGAATGTATATTTTTCTTATGAGTCATTATTAGTATGCACGGCGCGTGCATTTGTATTTTATTCATGCGAATGCTGAGTTCGTCATGGTCGATAAATGGTGCTGTATTCAAATTCATTTTTAGTAGGAGAAGGGGGTCAAAGTTGTTAGATGTTGTACGAACAGGTTTTTATTCATACTAGGGTTGCCGAGCGCAACACGTTAAGATGTCACTGTAGAACACCTTAGTTCTATATTTTGAGTTTTTTATATCCCTTTTCAGGTTCTTCAGTCACGGACTAGACTGGGAACGCAAGTCGGTGGAAATATTTATGTCTTTTATTTCAGGTTTCTGTCAACCCAATGCGTGTGATTCTGGTGTGTGTATTGTGTCAAGGTGTGTGTATTTGATTCTTCGTGATGAGGGGTAGAATGTGTCTACTGCCCTCAAATTATGATGGTATTTTATGGAAAGGCAGAGCGCTCTTGGAGGCTACTGTACCTTGTCCTGTGCTGATTCTTGGATTTCATTGGGAAATGCTAAGATATTTTTATTTGACACACGCACGTATATTATGAGCTATTGGGAGCACGCTTCTTCGAGACTCGAGCCATTGCTACGGCAGGTCGAGGTATGTTTACACGTGGGTTGACAGATGTGCAGGTTCCACCTTGCGCCCGTCTATGTCTGGTGATTCATCGTTTAGGCAGTCCAGCTGACCGACTGACCCCTGTAAGCTATCTGTAGCAAACCTGTTCTTGTAATGATCTTTGGATCATAATATTAATTGGGGAGTTCGCCATGTCCGTTACGAATTACCGCATATCGTATGAAATGAAATATTTGTTTTATGATGTAAATGTTGGCTTTGAGCCTAGTGATTTCTGTGACTCATTTCATTTGCTTATATGTTAGATTGTTGTTTGTCGTGACACCGTTGGGTGTATTTCGTATTTTCTTGTAAAAATGGCAAGCGGCCATGTGTGTATTTTTCTGGATTGGTCACGTGTTGATTTACTTGTGTTGATTTAAAAAAGTCCTAATTTTAGGCGTTAGTGTGGATTGCTACGGCAATTCTTAGATTCCAATTTCATGCGGAAATTATTTTGTCTTATTCAGTGTAGGAAGAGTCGGATTTAGTTGAATTAGTGTTTAGTTGGTTCCTCGTGTCTGTCTAGCTCTAAGACAATGCAGATTCGTCCCATGAAGGTTCACTGGATGGTAACGGATCTCGCATTAAAATGTACACATCGTACCGCATGCAGAGAAGCCGCACACGCACATGTCATTGCAGTAATTTGGGACATTTGGTCCAGATGTTTACGATCTCTCCTGAGATCAGGCCTAGTTCGGCATTTTTATTAAATCCAAAGGGTGTCATTTGGGAGTCCTTGTGTTTTTGTTGTAAATAGTGTAAATTTGTTGATCTGTTTTAATAAATTCATATGTTTTAATCCTGGTATTCACTTTCACCTGCATGTTATTTTGTTATATGTTACCCTGCATGTTATAAGAAGCGCCTAACAACAACTTTACGAAATGGACTGTTACACCCCCCGAAATTGAGTCTCATATGCTTCTTTGCAAGGGTTCAGCAGGAAACTCAAGAGCTTTATCTTGATGATAATTACTGAGATTTAAAACCCATGTTTTATTCGGAACCTTTCACAAAGGTTTTAGATTAATGTGGGACAGTCATTTAGATAATCGTTCAAGTATACATTAAGTGGTCCAGGATTGTATCACACTCCATTTGAAACCCACGAATTACCACTGCTGTCTTTCCAGATAGGCCTACATGCTTCCCTTTTAAGTCTCCAACTTCTTAACACATTAGTACGTTTAGCAGCGTCGTTTCACAACCATCCCGAGATAGGACGGAAATGAAACAAGAGAGTCTCTTTCTATCCTGTGCCGGCTTCACCAATTCTTCAGCCTCACTGTCAACTCACACCTGAGGGACAGTAAATCCTTACATGCTTGATATACGACTGCCCTGTACCGGTTGTTGATTTCCTGTTCAGCCTACATATATTTTTTCTTAGATATTGTTCAGCTCTCATCAGTTACCTTTATTTTAGTTCCACATTTCACCACGAGATGGTATGTATTCTCTTTGTGAACTAGTCTTTTATCTTTGACTTATTTGTATTCTGTGTGTGTCTTTAACAATGTGCAGCCATCATATTGTGTAGTGTTGTGTTTGTTTTCCTGTTATTATTATGAATATATATTTGAATATTCAGCCTTCCGTATGATTTATGTGCCTATACAGTCCACTAGAAGGTACACCTTCATACCACAACATTTGTTGGTCCATGGCAGTGATCTTAACAAGCAAGAAGCAACTATTTCGGGTCAGATCAACTTCCTTTGTGTACTCAGACTATTCAACATTATAATGGATCAAAATCAAATAAGCAAAAATATTAGAGGACGTGGAAGCTTAAAGAGTAGAATGACAAGAATTAAACATTACGTTAAACAACACAAACAAAAAATCCAAACATTAATTTGCATGAATTGAGGGTTAGGTACGATGCAATTATGCGACTTGGATCAAAGTATGGCATAGTTCAAACAGAACTTGAAATAGAAGATATAAATTCAGATCATTCTGAAGATAGGGAAGAAGTGGAAACAACCTTGTACCGGTATTCACTGAAGGCGAAAATCCAAGGCTTGCTATTTCCCGATCAAAGCAGTACCAGTAGTCCATTGACTTCAATGTCCAGAAGTGTAAATGAAGTCACGAATATAAAACTACCTACAATTAAACTTCAGACTTCATCAAAGGAAGGGTCAAGGAGAATTATCCTTGGATCTGCATTCCTTCCCTATGATGATGAAGAATTAACAGCAACCAAGGAAGTAATGGACGTGGTTGCAAGGTGTGACAAAGAAGGCGAACACCTAATTCTAGGATGTGATGCCAACTCACACAACCTGGCTTGGGGAAGCACCAACAACAACCCCAGAGGTGAGTCCTTGTTAGAATTCATTCTGGAATGTAATCTGAACATAATGAACAAAGGAAATAAACCATTCTTTTGTGATTAAAAACAGAAAGGAGGTTATCGGTATAACTTTGTCTACCCCCTACTTAGGGAGCAGAGTAAGTGAATGGTATGTATCTGAGGAAGTAAGTTGTTCAGACCACAGATATATAATATTCGACATGGCGGGATTAAAACGACAAACAGAATATTACAGAAATCCTCGGAGAACTGACTGGGACAGCTTCAAAAGAGAACCAGATCAGAATCTCAGGGGAATAAATAGAAACTTTAAAAGTACAGAAGAAGTTGAAATTGTTGCAGAGCAATTACAGGATGCAATAATTTCAGCCTACAATGAAACCTGCCCTCTGGTAGCCAGGCAGTCCAACAGGAATATCCCTTAGTGGAGTAAAGACCTAGCAGAACACAGAAAACAGGTAAGAGGACTGTTTAATGCAGTTAAAAATCAGGAAAATGGGAGGAATGTAGGAGATCCCTGATTGATTACAAAAAAGCCTTAAGATCGGCAAAGAGAGAGTCTTGGAGAAGGTACTGCACGGAGATAGATGAGACTCCGGAATGTGCCAGACTACAAAGAATTCTCTCTAAGGATAGCCGAAACAGCATAAACTCACTCCAACGAGAAAATGGAGAATACATCAGAACCGAGGAAGAGACCATGGATGAACTATTTCATGTACACTTCCCAGGTTAGGAAATCATAGAAGAACCTCCTGGAGGTTGGGATAGCCTGGAATTGGAGTTTCCATCCTGGAAAACAGACAGGAGAGACTGGGAAGTAGCCAGGAAGGTGGTTAACTATGAAACTTTAAAATGGGCAATCTTCTAATTTAAACCGTATAAATCCCCAGGAAGTGATGGAATAATGCCCATCATGCTCCAAGAAGGTTTCAAATGTTTGTGAGGATTGTGATTCATATACATAGAGCTAGTTTAGCTCTAGGTTATATACCAATGGGGTGGAGACATTGTGGGGTGGTATTCATACCCAAACCTGGAAAAGTTATGGACCGGGCCATGTCCTACAGACCTCTCACACTCAAGTCATTTATTCTCAAAACTTTAGAGAAAATGCTTGACAGACACATCAGGGATGATGCACTGGCTGAGACACCACTGCACCGGAACCAGTATGCCTATCAAACCGGTATTTATTTATTTGTTGATGGTTCACAACAGGGCTCAGTGTGCGCCCCAATAATAGTGCACCTACACAGTAAGATACATTTCCTGATATATCTGCATTAAGTATTAATATCTTAATGTAATTCTTAAAACTAAGAAGTTCACACAGATCAAAATGCATAGTAGTAAAAAGATAATATAAAAACTAAATCTAAATATGATCTAATGCCAAATATAAAAAGAGGTTTTGAATATATTACATAATAAACTAAAAGGTAACATTAATAACTAGGGAACAGGCCTATCCACATATATACATTGTTGATTCTGTTATGTGTGATAATTTTATTTCAAGTATGAATTAGAGTGACTGGATTATAATTTCCAAGAACGGTCTGATTGAGAGACAGAAATCTAGTTTCCAGGTTACACGAACCGCATCGTTGTAAATACTGCAAAGCCTCCATACAGGTGAATTGTTATGTGAAGTGGAATTGGTTATATCATTTTTGAATGTTATGGTTGATCTTGTAGTTAAGCGAGGGATGTTGAAATTTAGGAGCGATAGGAAAAATGAGTTATCAATTTGACCGTTAGTGACTTTATAAAGGAATTTCATATCATTCACTTGCCTTCGAGACTCCAAACTAGTCATGCCGAAATTCAACAAAAGTTCACCGTAGGTTACTGTACCGTATATTTTCATAAGTTTATGCCCAGATACTGTAATGGAGACGACGAGAGACGTGATGCTGTCGAGCTCGTGAGTCAAGTCATGAAATATCACGCTGCTAATATGAGAAGTGTCATTCGGTTTGAGATCGGAAAGTAACGAGCCTTCCCGAGTGGGTGGACTCTCAGATAGACCGATCAATAATCGTATACGTGACGTCATGTCATATATCGATCCACGCTACAGTATTATCTTTATTGTTTTGAAGCGAATTAGAATATTCGAAGACGTTTCAAAGGACATAGAACGAACATTACCATAGCAGAAAACTATTTCATATGAGGAATATAATATAACAAGCGACGTGCAATAATAACATCTATAATGACCAAGCCATAAGCGAGTTATTGACACATCGAGATATCGATGAAGGAAGGCAGTAGTGGGGGTTGCTTGCTGTGGCGTTTGGCTGCAAGCAGGGTGATTTCACTTGGACGTGAACTGTTGTATTCGCAGTGTCAGATGTGGTTACGCAACTCGGCTAGCAAGCGAGATCGCAGGTGCAAGGCAGGCTGTGATAACTTCGCGTGGAGACGGCTCGCGTGTATACTCAGCGAAGCCGAACAGTTCTTTTTCAAAGTGCGTTAGAAACGTGCAGAGCTTTTCGTGTCTCGACAAGCGGACGTGTACCGTGCTCAAGTATTTATTAAAGCTACCAGTTTATAATGGATCTGAGATATTATCAGAACAGTTGTTAATGTATACTGCCATCTTGGTCAAGAAGAATTGTATCGAAGCGGAACGCGGACTGATTGTATGTCTCTGTCCAGCAGTGTCCATTACCAAGGCAGCCATTTCGAAACCTTGTGAGGTTTTCATCACGAGTAATAGTAACGTGTATGATTGTGCTGATACATGCTAACTTCAGGACTTGTTAAGCTGTACATTATGCAGACACTAGAACACATATTATCGTCTGAGATGTCAGTGGGGAAGGTCAATGTTATAGTTATGACTTCCAGAATGGCAGGCTAATTTAATGGGGTAGCTTCATGAGAAATGCATAAGCGAAAGGACTGCCAGCCACAACAGCGATCTCCTTGTTGGAGAGGATGATATTTTCACCGCACTTCCGTGGTTGCTCGCGAGTGCTTTCGTGAGCTGCGACATGCAGGTCAGTGCTTTTTCTCAGGCGGATGATAGTATTTCTGGCATGAAGAGAGTAGGCTCGTATGGTCGTCTGACCAGTATGCGTGTGCGCTGCAAATCCGGACTCGATTCCCAGATCCTGAGAAAAAGTAGAGTGTATTATCTGGTGATACCCTGGATTTTCATCAGATATTTATATATCCCGCCTAAGACGCTTCAAGATGCAACAAAAGGTACTGGACCAGCAGACTCTATAACGTAGCTTAGTGGAGGCACCTGTTAGCAATTGCAATTGTCATTTCTTTTTTGTAGATTAAATGGGTATTCACAAGTTTAGGTTCGATGTTTCTGTCGAATCTGACTTGCTGTGTTCCCGGGATTTTGTATTCGCTTAACGAATTCATCCCTTGTGTATTACTAGTTTGGATCTTTTAATCAGTAGAATCAGTAATTTCTTAGTAGTGCGTATTTTTATTTTTTGCCGAGAAGAACATTTAGGGGAAGATCTCCAATATTTTGTCCAAGCATAGTTTTAATCGCGTTTCTTTCTCAGTGTTTGGAACACTGATTTATTTGAGGCCAGTACATGTTTTTCATGTACTACTGTTCTGTTTGGAACTTCGTTTTCTCGTAGCGATTTGAATCTTGGAAAGTTTATCTTGGTGTTCGTTGCATTTATAGTTTTAATCCCCCTGTTGGATTATTTTTATGGAATGCAATTCGCTTTTGTGAGTGCAGATTTATTATTGGATTTACTTAATGATTGTCATTGGATTAACCTGATTAGTTAACTTGCTTTCATGGTGTAAGTTTTATCCACTGATACTTCGAAGCCCACCAAATTTGGAGGCTATCCTGATGCAGAAAAATATCAGTTTTACCTTCTATTAGGTATTGATTTGAGATTAAATTAATTTAGAATGTCATTTTGAGACATGGATTTTCCACAGTATTAACGTAAATAATTGCATTTAACGCAATTGTGTGAGTGAGATATAGTATAGCAGTTTTGAACACCATTTACAAAGTTGATAAAATCTTTCCAGGAAAGCTTGACTTGGAGTCAAGAAAAATGAACAAGTATTATTAATATACATTATAGGGAGGCAAGATAGGTTAATTTGCTAGTGGAATGTTTCAGTATCTCGACTTTGAACAACGTGCTTAAAGTTAGTGTGTGAGTTAAGCATGTTTGTAGCTCTTGTGTGAATATTGAGATTAAAATAATAGTAGTGTTGTGAAGGTTCGTATAACCTTGTTGTGTTTTGGATGCACATCTGGGATGATGCATATTTGTGAGATTTTATGCCTGTTGAAGCATTAGGCCTATTTTAGATTGAGCCGGTAAGTGATTTTTCAGCCGGTAATTGCCAATCTGTTTGTGACTTCGAGTAGTCAACACCCGTGTTTGGTGTTACGTTAATATAGATGAGTTTTTCTGGTATTTTAATGTATGTTGGAGACATTGGCGTCGTCATTCTTATAGAGCGATCCTACATGCTTTTTCTTCACCTAATCAACGGCAACGCTTGGATAATCTGTTCGAGCTACTTAAGACATTTCCACAGCATATGATCGTTAAAGCCTCTACAATTTTGTACAAGTTTACTTGAAACTTGAATCATGAACATAGTCGATAGATACACTATTTAGCTTAATTGCTTGATGAATATTGGTAACCAGATATATTGAATGTTAATTGCACATCACGATGCGAATGTTATGGCCAAGGTCAGCTGTTTAGGCTGAATCATGTAAATGTGTGAGGACATTTCTCTATATATTCTTAGAAATACTTGTATATAATCTTGATATTGCTACACATTTGGAATATCGTTTAAGACGATACACGTGTATAAATATTGATAATTCTTCTTTATTCATCGTCTAATATTTCATCCCGTCCTCCTAATATCATTAGGTGATTGATGCCTAATTTCCTTATTAAATAATGTGAGATATTTATTTTAGAGTCACCCCAGCGTGTAGGTGTTGATCGTAACCCATTTCTGGGATCATGTAGGATTTTCTTACTACAGTTGTGTTCAGCTGTGATTTTGTTTTCTTGACGAGAGGATATTAATATTTTTTATTTATTGTCTGTTACCTTGTTCTCTTGGAATAAATTCTTTTCCCAATTTTAAATCATGGTGTGATATTTTAACGAAGAGATTGGAGGTCGATTTAAGATGGCCATCGCTTGGATTTTCTTTTTCCAGGGCTTTCCACCCTTGAGATAGTTCTTTTTAGAGTCGTTTTTCGTGTTCTTGAGCTAGTTTCTTGTTTGTTCGTTGTAGCCATGGTCATTCTTTAAACAGCCTGATAGGATGACTAGTACCCCATTCATTCCTCTACTTGGTGGTAGGACCAGGGAGGGTTTTTCGCCGGGCATTTTCAGGGCATTTCACCATGTATTGGTAAGTGTTTCGGGTACACAGTTATGTGGCAGCCAACATTATGGGCTCGAATAAACCTGGATTACCAGATTTATAGCCATAGATATGTGGTGAACCATCGTTTTGGGCCCGAAGGAACTGGAATTCCATATTGATATCTAGTTATGGGGTAGCCACAGTTGTTGGCCTAAAATAAAATTTGAACATCAAGGATGGAGACCAATTTTATTATCAGGCTCTACCGAGCACGAATTAGGACATCGTGATTCGTTATGGTAGTCATGATGGCAAATGGATAATGGTGAATCAATATTTGGGCACAAATTATTGAAATTCCTATGGAATAAAAGCAATTACGATGTTACTCGAACTACTTCATTTTGGTAGTATTGCAACCGTTATCAGATTCTTGATTTAAATATATTGGAGTGGTGCCACACTTTTTATTTGGTTATAAACGACTAGAACTTGTTCAATAAGAGTTATTAACAGTAATCTCCTTTGACGTTTTCAGTCGAGTGAGACACTTATTGTAACACCTGTGAGTTGCACATAGGTGATTTGTCCTATTTAACTCCGTCTGATGATTTTTGCTGACATCATCTTTAAGTTAGGATGCTTCGTGTAAGTTTAATTTTGTTTTATGGTAGAATCTAGGACCATCTCTGATTTAAAATATCACACATATTGGGATTTTGGGCAATCTCAGAATGATACTGGATGACATGAATTTAATTTAAGTTTAAATATAAGTTAATGCAAGGCAATAAAAATACGCACTCTTATGGCAATTTGTGGTTGTGTGCAAATGTTTTCGCTGTGCTTTCTCGTGAAGTGTTCACATGTTTTCTAGTGACAAGTGTATTTGTGTTGAATTATGGCTGATAACCAGGCAGTCACTGTTGCAGACTTTAAAAAAATGTTTGAGATGATTGAAGGCAAGCTACAGCATCTCAATAATGACATTGAGAATATCAAATCTCAAACCAAGACTACATTTGAAAATATATATGAAAATGCAACACATAATAATGAAATTCTCAAGGATGCAGTAACTGAAGGCATCCCGGGTGAATTAGATAACTTAAGGTCATCCATGAAAGAAATTAAAGACAGTTCAAAAAAAATTCAGGCTAATGTTTGTCATGTTAGGTCGAATCGACAATCCATGGAAACCAATGTTAAAACTGACATCAGTGATGTTAAAACTAGTCTTCAAACTGACATCGGCAATGTTAAAACTGAAATTAGCAATGTTAAAACTGAAATTACCAATGTTACAACCAGTCTTCAAACTGACATTGGCAATGTTAAAGTAGAAGTTTGGAATGCCCAGGCTAATCTTAATCAAGAGATCACTAATGTCAAAACTAATCTCGATCAAGTACAGGAAAGCCAAAAAGAGGATGAAAAAACTGTTAAAGATGTTAGCACTAATGTTAGAATGATGCAAGCACAGGTTAACGATCTGAAAACAGACATGGGTTTAGTAGAAACCACACAGAAAGAAATACAATCTCAGGTTAAGAACATCCAAATGACGTCAATCAGATTGAGTCGAAACAAACCAAGATCCAATCCCAAGTAAATAAGACCGAGTCAAGTCAAGCCTATACTGAAATAAAACTTAATGAAATGGAACAGTCGAATATTAATTTCCGTAGCGAAATCAAATGGGATTTCGAAAGGGGTAAAAAGGAAAGCAAGGACCTTATTGATGCACTACAGTCGCAATTTACTCACGACACCAGTAATACGCAAAATAGTTTGGAGCATTTGAAAGGTGAAATGAGCACGTTGCAGACTCAAGTGACTGATCATACTAAATTAATTGAGGCAGACTTTGACATCGACCTCAAAACTATTATTAATGAGAATCTTGCTCTTTTAAAACAAGAACTGAATAAGGTCAATGAGGATAGTTTTCAAAATGCTAAATCTAGTAAAGAAAACAGTCTTGCCACTCAACTTTCCAATGCCACTAGGGAAATCATTGATGTAAGGACTGATTTAAACAAAAGAGTGGATGCTGTTCAAGAAAAACAGATAGACAATTTTACAGGGTTAGAAACTCGAATTAAAGCCGTAGAACTTATGATTGATAAGGGACAGATTGATTTAAACGAGATAAGGAAAAAAGAAAACTTCCGAGATCAATGAGCTAAGGAAAGGCCTCGAAAGCATTAATTTGGGAGGTAGTATCAACTTGGATACTCTTAAAGAACAATTGCGATTGCTAATAAATAGTGATTTTAGAGTCGTTGTAGATGAGCCAGTTAACCCAGCACAGGAACAAAAAGGAATTGACATTCAGGAATCTTTTAAGGCTCCAACATCTGTTCAGTTTAGTCCGATGGAACAGTCGAATAGGGCTATACCTCGCACATCAGAACTCCAAACCCAAGCGGAAGAATTTACTTCTTCAACTCCCAATGTAGGTGCACATAGTAATGTCGCAAGAACGTCAGATATGGCATCTAATATAACCATCATTAGGAACCAAGAAAATTTAACAATCTAGATGGAACCATTCCTTTAGAATTTATTAGAGGCATTCAAGATTATTTTGTGGAATCTCATGTTCCACATGAACGGAAATTGCGGGTAGTAGAGAGATTTTTATCGGACGCTCCTCTTCAGTGGTTCAAAGCGTTCAGGTACACCTTTGAGGATTTTGACCAGTTCACACAAGCGTTTGTTCAGCGTTTTTTGGTCAATTGAGGTCCAACAGAACATAAGATCCGAGATTTATTCAAGGAAATATGCTACTACAGGACCGACTAGTTATGCAGAATATTTCGCTTGTCAGTTGGCTAAACTGAGATTTCTTGATCCACCCTTGCCGCAGGTTGAATTAGTAGAAGCCATATCGCGACAACTTCCTGCTGAAGTTAGGAAGTCACTCATAACCTCTGGTATCTCGACCTTAGCATCGATGGATGATCTACTGCGTCGCCTCGAACATATTAGTTTAATGACGCAACCGACAGTCACCAAGAGTTCTAGACAGGAACCTAAGACTGTAAACGCAGTCATGATGAATAGAACTCAACAAACTGAGCGTTTCCAACCTCGAAATGAAAATAGAACAGGTCCAATCAGGAATAGCTATGAGAATGATAGAAGATGGAACGACCAACAGAGAGATGAAAATAGTAGACCTTGGCAACGTCGATATGATGACAGAAACTATTATAACAGTCGATATAGTCAGAATGACAGGGATCGGAGAGAAGCTCCATACGACAGGAACCGGAGAGAAGCTCCATACAACAGAAATAGGAGAGAAGCTCAATACAACCGGAATCAAGGCGATAACCGACAGAATCAAGGTTACTCCAGATATAAAAATTACAGAACAGAGGAATATGAAAGAAAGAGACAGCAGGATAGGCTCAAGAGAGGGCGAGATAGGTCCCCAGAAGAAGGACGAAGAAGGTCAAAAGAGAGAAAGGAGGGAGTGAGAGATCAGGCTCAAGCCAGCATAAGCAGAAAGGACAGAAGTCAGGAAAGAATTCCGAATTCCTGACAGAGAAAAAAACGTCAATTACGCAGTAAGAATAGAGACTGACGCTGGCATACATTCGCATCTGATTACCATACATGAAATTTTTGAAACCACGGTTGATGATTTATTATTTGAACAAAAGGACCAGCCTACATGAAGAACGGTAGAGTTACCTATTATTAATGTTCAAGTCGGCAGACAACAATGTAAAGCTCTAGTGGATACGGGTGCCATGATTTCGATTGTGAATGAGGAATGCTTTGAGAGATTGAAGATGAAAAATCAATTCATTACGTTGCCTTCTTCTCCGACAAAGATCAGAGGGATATTTAAAGACAAAAGTATGAAATGTAAAATTCAAGTTCTTATGAAGTTTGGGATCAACCAGAACATGTATGAACATGTTTTTATCATCGTGAAGAACATTAATTTTGATGTAATATTGGGAATCGATTTCATCACAAAGGCCAGGGGTATCATTGATATGGATCAGAGGATAATAAAATTTCAGGAAGAGACTGTAGATAGGACAGTCCATGAAGAAATAGACGGTAAGAAAAATGACATAGAAATCCCCAGATTGGAAATCCTGGAGAATGTAGTGGAAGAATCCGAGGGAGAAAAGGAACGTTATACTCCAAAGGCAGAAGGATTCGAAGATGTAGAGAAAGAATTTGATGATTTGATTCAAGAATATTATGACATATTCGATGACAAACCCGGTCTTATAAGAGACTTCAAATATCAGATTAGGCTTACGGATGAATCCCCGTATCAAGCAAAATTATATCCCATACCCGAAAAATACCATGAAGAGGTAAAATAGTTAATTGTCAAGATGGAAAGAGAGGGTATAATCAAAAAGCAGGCTTCCTCATATCTCAATCCCATCACGGTTGTTAAAAAACGAATGGACAGCTGAGGCTATGTCTGGACGCCAGAAAAATTAACACCAGAATCATGCTTGAGACAGACCGACCACCAAAGATTACAGAGCTCTTAAGGAAATTTAAAGGGAAGGCGTGTTTCAGTGTCTTAGACCTGACCGCTTCCTTTTATCAGGTTGAACTAGAAGGAAATAGTCGACAGTATACTGGTTTTCTGTTCGACCAGACCACGTTTGTGCTCTGTCGCGTACCATTTGGTATGGTAAACAGTGGTCCGGCACTTATTAGAGCCCTAGACGCTAAACTGACTGAAGCAGTAAAACGTAATGTAATCTGCTACATCGACGACCTGATTATATCGTCAGAAAATGTCAGAGAACACTTGATACACCTGAGACAGTTGTTTGAGAATCTCAGAGATGCAAACATCAAATTTAATATGCAGAAATGCCAATTCATGCATGAGTCGATCAAGTTTTTGGGCCATACTATTGATCAACACGGGTATCACCCGAATACGAAGAAAATAGAAGCCATCTGTAAATTCCCCAGACCTGCAAAGATCAAACAACTACGAGAATTTCTTGGCATGTGCCAATTCCTTAGTAGTCACTGCCCGGGATACTCCACAACAATGGCTCCGCTGTATGAAGTTCTAAAGAAGAAGAATCGGTGGAAGTGGACAGAGGAGACAAATAGGGCATTTGAAGAGGCGAAACATATGCTTCAGAATTGTATCAAACTAGAATATCCGGAATTTAATCGAACGTTTTACGTCGAGTCAGATGCATCAAGAGTAGGGGTAAGTGCTGTCCTCTATCAAAAGGACGAGAACGGGAGAAAGCACTACTTGGATTTTCACAGCAGAAAGCTGCAGGAGCATGAGAGAAACTATTACACTACCGAATTGGAAGCGTTAGCATTCGTTTTAGCTCTTCAAAAGTGGAAGAAACTTCTGCTGGGACATCAAGTGGTCATTATAACAGATCACAGAGCGCTCCAGTTTATGATGCAAACAGACCTTTCCAGTGACAGGCTGACGAGATGGACATTGTTTCTCCAGCAGTTCAATGCCACCATCGTTCACCAGCCTGGGAAGGATAATCTGCTCGCGGATGCTCTCTCAAGAAATCCAGTATGCAGAATCGAGATTAACACTGTACAGTTGGAGAGGGAGCAAGAACTTACCCTAGACAAGCTACGCAAGATAGCCGTGTCACAGAAGAGACACACCACAACTAGACAAATGTACAGGTTTTTGAGAGGCACCATGGACGACACTGATCCTAATTACGAGCAGGTTAGGATACGCTCTGTGAAATTCCTGCCGTGTGACGACACAGTTTGTAAATACATTGACCGAGAGAGGACGAAAATCAGAATTGTAGTCCCTCCTAAGCTGATCACTGGTTTGGTGTGGCTAGGCCTCTGCACGATTTGTCATGGGGGTGTGGATAAAACGTTTCGAACGCTTTTAGAAACATTCACGTGGTCGAGAATGCGGGGCTCCATAGCAACCATTATCAGGTCATGCCCAGAGTGCCAACGTGGGAAATACCCGTCTGCTCTGACGAAGGAAGAACCTCGGTCCATTATTCCGGAAGGGCCGAGAGAGCTAATGGCTTGCGATATCTTCGGCCCTTGTCCGAAGGGGGCTAGGGGGAACCAGTTCCTCTTAGTCACGGTGGATGTATTTTCAAAATTTGTGACCCTTGACCCTATGCAAAGAGTCACATCAGTCCATGTCCTTAGTCGATTGGAGAACTGTGCTTTTCGGAAAGCTGGAATCCCTGCAACTTTATTGTCAGACCATGGAACCCAGTTTACTGCGCAGAGTTTTGAAGATGCCATGATCAGATTGGGTATCAAACACATCTTCTCGAGCGTGAGATATCCCGAATCTAACGTCTCAGAGAGAATTATGGCAGAGGTTAGCAAATTCGAAGAATTGACTGCCCTGACGACCATGCAAGTTGGGGGAAGTATGTTCCAGTCATGGAAGAATGTCTGAATTCGACTTTCCATGAATGTCTAGCTGATATTCCGATGAGAGTCCATTTAAATAGAAGGACAGAGAGAGCCTGGACAGAAGTTGTCAGATTTCTGCCAAAGGACGCTGAACCCACTGAGCTAGAACGAATACATGCAGCAAGAGAAAAACTGATGGATGCAGCCGAAAAGAGGCAGAAAAGAATTAAGAATAAAAGATATCGTCCACCGTTGAGAGTGAATGATTTAATTCTTATCAAGAAACCGTCAAAAGCAGACGTTAAAAAGAAGATATACACGAAGTTCTCTCATGTCTTTCATGGCCCCTATATGATTGCAAGAGCATTTGTAAATAATTGCTACGAGATTGTAAGCATAAATGGTAGAGAAGATATAGGACGTTTTAATGCTAAAAACCTCAAGAGATTTGTGGAGAAGATTGTTTAAGATCTATATGAAAATTACGACACATATATCGAAATTACCTAGATTGGTGCAAATAAAAGCAGAATGACTTTTATTTGAGATATCAGTGGGGAAATGTACCGTATATTTTCATAAGTTTATGCCCAGATACTGTAATGGAGACGACGAGAGACGTGATGCTGTCGAGCTCGTGAGTCAAGTCATGAAATATCACGCTGCTAATGTGAGAAGTGTCATTCGGTTTGAGATCGGAAAGTAACGAGCATTCCCGAGTGGATGGACTCTCAGATAGACCGATCAATAAACGTATACGTGACGTCATGTCATATATCGATCCACGCTACAGGATTATCTTGATTGTTTTGAAGCGAATTAGAATATTCGAAGACGTTTCAAAGGACATAGAACGAACATTACCATAGCAGAAAGCTATTTCATATGAGGAATATAATATAACATGCGACGTGCAATAATAACATCTATAATGACCAAGCCATAAGCGAGTTATTGACACATCGAGATATCGATGAAGGAAGGCAGTAGTGGGGGTTGCTTGCTGTGGCGTTTGGCTGCAAGCAGGGTGATTTCACTTGGACGTGAACTGTTGTATTCGCAGTGTCATATGTGGTTACGCAACTCGGCTAGCAAGCGAGATCGCAGGTGCAAGGCAGGCTGTGATAACTTCGCGTGGAGACGGCTCGCGTGTATACTCAGCGAAGCCGAACAATTCTTTTTCAAAGTGCGTTAGAAATGTGCAGAGCATTTCGTGTCTCGACAAGCGGACGTGTACCGTGCTCAAGTATTTATTAAAGCTACAAGTTTATAATGGATCTGAGATATTATCAGAACAGTTGTTAATGTATACTGCCATCTTGGTCAAGAAGAATTGTGTCGAAGCGGAACGCGGACTGATTGTATGTCTCTGTCCAGCAGTGTCCATTACCAAGGCAGCCATTTCGAAACCTTGTGAGGTTTTCATCACGAGTAATAGTAACGTGTATGATTGTGCTGATACATGCTAACTTCAGGACTTGTTAAGCTGTACATTATGCAGACACTAGAACACATATTATCGTCTGAGATGTCAGTGGGGAAGGTCAATGTTATAGTTATGACTTCCAGAATGGCAGGCTAATTTAATGGGGTAGCTTCATGAGAAATGCATAAGCGAAAGGACTGCCAGCCACAACTGCATTCTCCTTGTTGGAGAGGAGTATATTTTCACCGCACTTCCGTGGTTGCTCGCGAGTGCTTTCGTGAGCTGCGACATGCAGGACAGTGCTTTTTCTCAGGCGGATGATAGTATTTCTGGCATGAAGGGAGTAGGCTCGTATGGTCGTCTGACCAGTATGCGTAAGCGCTGCAGACCCGTGTTTGATTCCCAGATACAGAGAAGAAGAGTGTATTATCTGGTGATACCCTGGATTTTCATCAGATATTTATACATCCCGCTTAAGACGCTTCAAGATGCAACAAAAGGTACTCGACCAGCAGACTCGATAACGTAGCTTAGTAGAGGCACTTGTTAGCAATTGCAATTGTCATTTCTTTTTTGTAGATTAAATGGGTATTCACAAGTTTAGGTTCGATGTTTCTGTCGAATTTGACTTGCTGTGTTCCCGGGATTTTGAATTCGCTTAACGAATTCATCCCTTGAGTATTACTAGTTTGGATCTTTTAATCAGTAGAATCAGTAATTTCTTAGTAGTGCGTATTTTTATTTTTTGCCGAGAAGGAAATTTAGGGGAAGATCTCCAATATTTTGTCTAGTTTTAATCGCGTTTCTTTCTCAGTGTTTGGAACACTAATTTATTTGAGGCCAGTACATGTTTTTCATGTACTACTGTTCTGTTTGGAACTTCGTTTTCTCGTAGCGATTTGAATCTTGGAAAGTTTATCTTGGTGTTCGTTGCATTTATAGTTTTAATCCCCCTGTTGGATTATTTTTATGGAAAGCAATTCGCTTTTGTGAGTGCAGATTTATTAGTGGATTTACTTAATGATTGTCATTGGATTAACCTGATTAGTTAACTTGCTTTCATGGTGTAAGTTTTATCCACTGATACTTCGAAGCCCACCGAATTTGGAGGCTATCCTGATGCAAGAAAAGATCAGTTTTACCTTCTATTAGGTATTGATTTGAGATTAAATTAATTTAGAATGTCATTTTGAGACATGGATTTTCCACAGTATTAACGTAAATAATTGCATTTAACGCAATTGTGTGAGTGTGATATAGTATAGCAGTTTTGAACACCATTTACAAAGTTGATAAAATCTTTCCAGGAAAGCTTGACTTGGAGTCAAGAAAAATGAACAAGTATTATTAATATACATTATCGGGAGGCAAGATAGGTTAATTTGCTAGTGGAATGTTTCAGTATCTCTACTTTGAACAACGTGCTTAAGGTTAGTGTGTGAGTTAAGCATGTTTGTAGCTCTTGTGTGAATATTGAGATTAAAATTAATAGTAGTGTTGTGAAGGTTCGTATAACCTTGTTGTGTTTTGGATGCACATCTGGGATGATGCATATTTGTGAGATTTCATGCCTGTTGAAGCATTAGGTCTATTTTAGATTGAGCCGGTAAGTGCTTTTTCTGCTGGTAAGTGCCAATCTGTTTGTGACTTCGAGTAGTCAACACCCGTGTTTGGTGTTACGTTAATATAGATGAGTTTTTCTGGTATTTTAATGTCTGTTGGAGACATTGGCGTCGTCATTCTCATAGAGCGATCCTACATGCTTTTTCTTCACCTAATCAACGGCAACGCTTGGATAATCTGTTCGAGCTATTTAAGACATTTCCACAGCATATGATCTTTAAAGCCTCTACAATTTTGTACAAGTTTACTTCAAATTAGCATCATGAACATAGTCGATAGATACACTATTTAGCTTAATTCCGCAAACAATCGACAGTCACTGCGAATCCCATTTGGTAAGTAATTTGTAAACGCCAAAAATAACAAAGTTCCGATTACGCTGACCTGTGGGATACCCGACGTTACGATAATTTCATCCGAGAATCGGCCTTTTATTTTCACTTTCTGGGAACGACCCGTCAAAAATTCTTGGATCCATAAAAATACTCTTCCATCAATCTTCGTCGAAACTAATTTATGGAGTAGCATGCCATGTGGCACGACATCAAATGCCTTCGCAAATTCTATAACTACGGGGTCGACTGAAACTCCATCGTCTAACGATTCGCTAATAACTTGAAAAAGTGATAGCATCTGACTCTCGCATGAGTAACCTTTCCGAAATCCATGTTGCCTGTCATTAAACCATGATAATGTTTCCCACTGTTCCCTCAAGTAGTCGCAAATGAGATGCTCTATCTGTTTACAAATGATGGACGTATGACTAACCGGCCTGTAGTCGCCCAATTCAAGTCTGCTCCCTCCCTTAAATATTGGGACTACCGTAGCTCTTTTCCAGTCATCCGGGATTTGCGCATTGTTTATGGACACATTGAACAACACCTATAAGTATCGTGCCACGGCCCTACCTCCTAGTTTAAGTACTTCACTAACAATATTATCTGGACCGTTCGATATATTGTAACGTAATTTTTGTATTAGCATTACAATTGCCGATTGGTTTATTTGGAGAAGTGGATCCCCTGATTCACCGTTAAGGTCCATTGAACACACTACCATAAAATACATTTAATTCATTAGCAATGGCTTGCTTCTCAGTAATTAATTTACCGTCACCGGACATTATCATCGAGAAATTATTTGTATTTCCCATTCTTCTCCTAACATAACTGTATTTTTTTTTCCACCCATCGCCTCCCGAACCAAGTAAACCTTGCATATAATTGGCATGAGCAGCCCTCTTTTCTGAGACGAGCTCTCTTGATAAGGACTTAAATTTCAACATATACTTGTCACTATCATGTCTTTTATTGTATAATTTCCTAATTTTTCGTTTAAGACTCCTGATTTCCCGTGTGTAATACTCAGGATCTGGGTTTTGTTTCAGTAATTTAAATGGTACAAATTTATCAATAGCGCTATTTAAAATTTTCAAAAAGTAAGTCCACAGGGCATCTCCTCTTCATCTTTCCTCCATGTATCAGCAGGCTTAGAATTATTTTGGCAAAACTGCCATGTATGTCCTCCTGGAAATTAAACAGAAATATTATTAGGCTATCTATATGTGTGCCAATTTTGCAATAGCCCCCATGCTTACCTTGCAAGATATCCAACAAGGAGCTCAAATTTCAATTTCGGTTTTTAGCAGTTGGTAGCACTGATATAATTTTTAAATATGGGCTTGAGATATTCAGATATAAATCATTACTCACACCAAATATGGTTTCGAATGTTGCAGCCGTTTAGGACTTGATAGGAGGGGGGGGGGGTCAGGGGGGGGCACACATTTGCCTGGATAGATCTCATAAGTATACTTTTTCCTCATTATTGCAAAATGTAAAAAATAGGCTAAAACAATGGGCATACCTTTAAAATTATTCGAATACAATACATTCGAATGTGCACGAATACGTTATTATTCGAATACAGCGATTCGAATACCAGAATAACAATGGTATTCAAATAATGCTCGAATATTCGAACATTATTCGCGTGTTCGCGAATTATTTGTGTCTCTCGAATATTCAAAAATTCAAATATTCGAATAGTGACAAATAATTCGAATCACAGACCGAGCCCTAATGGAGACAATATTAGTAGTATCAAGCAGGGCATGAACCCCAGCATTGGATTGGAGTCTGTAGTAGTAACAAGCAGGGCATGAACCCCAGCATTTGATTGGAGTCAGTAGTAGTAGCAAGAAGGGCATGAACCTCAGCATTTGATTTGAGTCAGTAGTAGTAGCAAGAAGGGCACGAACCCCAGCATTGGATTGGAGTAAGTAGTGGTAGCAAGAAGGGCACGAACCCCAGCATTGGATTGGAGTCAGTAGCAGTAGCAAAAAGGGCATGAAACCCAGCATTGGATTGGAGTAATTAGTAGTAGCAAGCAGTGAACGAACCCCAGCATTGGATTGGAGTAAGTAGTAGTAGCAAGAAGGGCACGAACACCAGCATTGGATTGGAGTCAGTAGTAGTAGCAAAAAGGGCATGAACCCCAGCATTGGATTGGAGTAATTAGTAGTAGCAAGCAGTGCACGAACCCCAGCATTGGATTGGAGTAAGTAGTAGTAGCAAGAAGGGCACGAACACCAGCATTGAATTGGAGTCAGTAGTAGTAGCAAGAAGGGCATCAAACTCAGCATCTGAATGGAGTCAGTAGTAGTAGCAAGAAGGGCATGAACCCCAGCATTGGATTGGAGTCAGTAGTAGTAGCAAGCAAGGCACGAACCCCAGCATTGGATTGGAGTCAGTAGTAGTATCAAGCAGGGCACGAACCCCAGCATTGGATTGAAGTCAGTAGTAGTAGCAAGAGGGGTACGAACCCCAGCATTGGATTGGAGTCAGTAGTATTAGCAAGAAGGGCATGATCCCCAGCATTGAATTGGAGTCAGTAGTAGTAGCAAGCAGGGCAAGAACCCCAGCATTGGATTGGGGTCAGTAGTAGTAGGAAGAAGGGCATGAACCCCAGCATTGGATTGGAGTAAGCAGTAGGAAGCAGGAGACGAACCCCAGCATTGGACTGGAGTCAGTAGTAGTAGCAAGCAGGGCACGAAACGCAGCATTGGATTGGAGTCAGTAGTAGTAGAAAGCAGGGCACGAACCCCAGCATTGGATTGAAGTCAGTAGTAGTAGCAAGAAGAGCATGAACCCCAGCATTGGATTGGAGTCAGTAGTAGTAGCAAGCAAGGCACGAACCCCAGCATTGGATTGGAGTCAGCAGTAGCAAGCAGGGCACGAACCCCAGCATTTGATTTGAGTCAGTAGTAGTAGCAAGCAAGGCACGAACCCCAGCATTGGATTGGAGACAGCAGTAGAAAGCAGGGACCGAACCCCAGCAATGGATTGGAGTCAGTAGTAGAAGCAAGAAGGGCGCGAACACCAGCATTGGATTGGATCCAGTAGTAGTAGCAAGCAAGGCACGAACCCCAGCATTGGATGGGAGTCAATAGTAGTACCAAGCAGGAGACGAACCCCAGCATGGGATTGGAGTCAGTGGTAGTAGCAAGAAGGGCACAAACCCCACCATTGGATTGGAGTCAGTACTTGTTGCGGGCAAGGCACGAACCCCAGCATTGGATTGGAGTCAGTAGTAGTAGCAAGCAGAGCACGAACCCCAGCATTGGATTGGAGTCAGTAGTAGTAACAAGCAGGGCACGAACCCCAGCATTGGATTGGAGTCAGTAGTAGTAGCAAGCAAGGCAAGAACCCCAGCATTGGATTTGAGTCAGTAGTAGTAGCGAGAAGGGCATGAACTCCAGCATTTGATTATAGTCAGTAGTAGTAGCAAGAAGGGCATGAACCCCAGCATTGGATTGGAGTCAGTAGTGGTAGCAGGAAGGGCATGAACCCCAGCCTTGGATTGGAGTCAGTAGTAGTAGCAAGCAAGGCAGGATCCCCAGCATTGGATTGGAGTCAGAAGTAGTATCAAGCAGGGCACGAACCCCTGCATTGGATTGGAATAAGTAGTAGTAGCAAGCAAGGCACGAATCCCAGCATTGGATTGGAGTCAGTAGTAATAGCAAGCAAGGCACGAACCACAGCATTGGATTGGATACAGCAGTAGCAAACAGGAGACGAACCCCAGCATTGGATTGGTGTCAGTAGTCGTAGCAAGCAGGGCACGAACCCCAGCATTGGATTGGAGTCAGTAGTAGTAGCAAGCAGGGCACGAACCCAAGCATTGGATTGGAGTCAGTAGTAGTAGCAAGCAAGGCACGAATCCCAGCATTGGATTGGAGTCAGTAGTAGTAGCAAGCAAGGCACGAACCCCAGCACTGGATTGGAGTCAGCAGTAGCAAGAAGGGCACGAACACCAGCATTTGATTTGAGTCAGAAGTAGTAGCAAGAAAGGCACGAACCACAGCATTGGATTGGAGTCAGTAGTAGTAGCAAGTAGGGCACGAACCCCAGCATTGGATTGGAGACAGCAGTAGTAGCAAGCAAGAGACGAACCCCAGCATTTGATTGGAGTCGGTAGTAGTAGCAAGCAAGGCATGAACCCCAGCATTGTATTGGAGTCAGCAGTAGCAAGCAGGCACGAACCCCAGCATGGGATTGGAGTCAGTAGTAGTAGCAAGAAGACACGAACCCCAGCATTTGATTGGAGTCAGTAGTAGTAGCATGCAAGGCACGAACCCCAGCATTGGATTGGAATCAGTAGTAGTAGCAAGCAGGGCACGAACCCCAGCATTGGATTGGAGTCAGTAGTAGTAGCAAGCAGGGCACGAACGCAAGCATTGGATTGGAGTCAGTAGTAGTAGCAAGCAAGGCACGAATCCCAGCATTGGATTGGAGTCAGTAGTAGTAGCAAGCAAGGAACGAACCCCAGCATTGTATTGGAGACAGTAGTAGTAACAAGAAAGGTACGAACCCCAGGATTGGATTGGAGTCAGTAATAGTAGCAAGAAGGGCACGAACCCCAGCATTGGAATGGAGTCAATAGTAGTAGCAAGCAGGGCACGAACCCCAGCATTGGATTGGAGTCAGTAGTAGTAGCAAGAAGGGCATGAACCCCTGCATTTGATTGGAGTCAGGAGTAGTAGCAAGCAAGGCGCGAACCCCAGCATTGGATTGGAGTCAGCAGTAGTAAGCAGGGCACGAACACCAGCATTTGATTTGAGTCAGTAGTAGTAGCGATCAAGGCACGAACCCCAGCATTGGATTGGATCAGTAGTTGAGGCAAGTAGGGCAAGAACCCCAGCATTGGATTGGAGTCAGTAGTAGTAGCAAGAAGGGCATGAACCCCAAGCATTGGATTGGAGTCTGTAGTAGTCGCAAGAAGGGAATGAACCCAAGCATTGGATTGGAGTCAGTAGTAGTAGCAAGAAGGGAATGAACCCCAGCATTGGATTGGAGGCAGTAGTAGTAGCAGCAAGAAGGGCACGAACCCCAGCACATTGTATTGGAGTCAGTAGTAGCAGCAAGAAAGGCATGTGCTCCATCATAGGATTGGAGTGAGTAGTAGTAACAAGCAGGGCACGAACCCCAGCATTGGATTGGAGTCAGATGCAGGAGCAAGCAGGAGACGAACCCCAGCATTTGATTGGAGTCAGCAGTAGCAGCAAGAAAGGCATGAACCCCAGCATTGGATTGGAGTCAGTAGTAGTAGACAGCAAGGCAAGATCCCCTGCATTGGATTGGAGTCAGCAGTAGCAAGCAGGACACGATCCCCAGCATTTGATTTGAGTCAGTATTAGTAGCAAGGAAGGCATGAACCCCAGCATTCGACTGGATTCAGCAGTAGTAAGAAGGGCACGAACCCCAGCATTGGATTGGGGTCAGTAGTAGTAGCAAGCAGGGAATGAACCCCAGCATTGGATTGGACTCAGTAGTAGTAGCAAGAAGGGCATGAACCCCAGCATTGGATTGAAGTCAGCAGTAGTAGCAAGAAGGGCACGAACCACAGAATTGGATTGGAGTCAGTAGTAGTAGCAAGTAGGACATGAACTCCAGCATTGCAATGGAGTCAGTAGTAGTAGCAAGCAAGGCACGAACCCCAGCATTGGATTGGAGTCAGTAGTAGTAGCAGGCAGGGCATTAACCCCAGCATTGGATTGGAGTCAGTAGTAGTAGACAGCAAGGCAGGAACCTCAGCATTGGATTGGAGTCAGAAGTAGTAGCAAGCAAGGCAGGAACCCCAGCATTGGATTGGAGTCAGTAGCAGTAGCAGGCAGGGCATGAACCCCAGCATTGGATTGGAGTCAGTAGTAGTAGCAAGAAGGGCATGAAACCCAGCATTGGAATTGAGTCAGTAGTAGTAGCAAGAAGGGCATGCATCCCAGCACTGGATTGGAGTCAATAGTAGTAGCAAGCAAGGCACGACCCTCAGCATTGGATTGGAGTCAGTAGTAGTAGCAAGCAGGGCACGAACCCCAGCATTTATTGGAGTCAGTAGTAGCAAGAAGGGCATTAACCCCAGCATTGGATTAGAGTCAGTAGTAGTAGCAAAAATGGAACGAACACCAGCATTGGATTGGAGTCAGTAGTAGTAGCAAGAAAAGCATGAACCCCAGCATTGGATAGGAGTCAATAGTTGTAGCAAGCAAGGCACGAACTCCAGCATTTGATTGGAGTCAGTAGTAGTAGCAAGAAGGGCATGAGCCCCAGCATTGGATTGGAGTCAGCAGTAGTAGCAAGAAGGGCATGAACCCCAGAATTGGATTGGAGTCAGTAGTAGTAGCAAGAAGGGCATTAACCCCCGCATTGGATTGGAGTCAGTTGTAGTAGCAAGAAGGGCACGAACCCCAGCATTGGATTGGAGTCAGCAGTAGTAGCAAGAAGGGCATGAACCCCTGAATTGGTTTGGAGTCAGTAGTAGAAGCAAAAAGGGCATGAACCCCAGCATTGCAATGGAGTCAGTAGTAGTAGCAAGCAAGGCACGATCCACAGCATTGTATTGGGGTCAGCAGTAGAAAGCAGGGCACGATCCCCAGCATTTGATTTGAGTCAGTAGAATAGCAAGCATGGCATGAACCCCAGCATTGGATTGGATTCAGCAGTGGCAAGAAGGGCACGAACCCCAGCATTGGATTGGTGTCAGTAGTATTAGCAAGCAGGGCATGAACTCCAGCATTGAATGGGAGTCAGTAGTAGTAGCAAGCAGGGCACGAGCCCCAGCATTGGATTGGAGTCAGTAGTAGTAGCAAGCAGGGCACGAACCCCAGCATTGGATTGGAGCCAGTAGTAGTAGCAAGAAGGACATTAACCACAGCATTGGATTGGAGTCAGTAGTATTAGCAAGATGGGCACGAACCCCAGCATTGGATTGGAGTCAGCAGTAGTAGCAAGAAGGGCATGAACCCCAGCATTGGATTGGAGTCAGTAGCAGTTGCAAGAAGGGCATGAACCCCAGCATTGGATTGGAGTCAGTAGTAGTAGCAAGCAGGGCACGAACCCCAGCATTGGATTGGAGCCAGTAGTAGTAGCAAGAAGGACATTAACCACAGCATTGGATTGGAGTCAGTAGTATTAGCAAGATGGGCACGAACCCCAGTATTGGATTGGAGTCAGCAGTAGTAGCAAGCAGGGCACGAACCCCAGCATTGGATTGGAGTCAGCAGTAGCAAGCAGGGCTTGAACCCCAGCATTGGATTGGAGTTAGTAGTAGTAGCAAGAAGGGAACCCCAGCATTGGATTGGAGTCAGTAGTAGTAGCATGGAGGGCACGAATCCCAGCATTGGATTGGAGGCAGTAGTAGTAGCAAGAAGGGCACGAACCCCAGCATTTGATTGGAGTCAGTAGCAGTAGCAAGCAAGGCATGATCCCCAGCATTGGATTGGATTCAGCAGTAGCAAGCAGGGCACGATCCCCAGCATTTGATTTGAGTCAGTAGAATAGCAAGCATGGCATGAACCCCAGCATTGGTTTGGATTCAGCAGTAGCAAGAAGGGCACGAACCCCAGCATTGGATTGGAGTCAGTGGTAGTAGCAAGAAGGGAACGAACCCCAGCATTTGATTGGAGTCAGCAGTAGTAGCAAGAAGGGCACGAACCCTAGCATTTGATTTGAGTCAGTAGCAGTAGCAAGCAAGGCATGATCCCCAGCATTGGATTGGATTCAGCAGTAGCAAGCAGGGCACGATCCCCAGCATTTGATTTGAGTCAGTAGAATAGCAAGCATGGCATGAACCCCAGCATTGGTTTGGATTCAGCAGTAGCAAGAAGGGCACGAACCCCAGCATTGGATTGGAGTCAGTGGTAGTAGCAAGAAGGGAACGAACCCCAGCATTTGATTGGAGTCAGCAGTAGTAGCAAGCAAGGCACGAACCCCGGCATTGGATTGGAGTCAGTTGTAGTAGCATGCAGGTCATGTACCCCAGCATTGGATTGGAGTCAGAAGTAGTAGACAGCAAGGCACGATCCCCAGCATTGTATTGGAGTCAGTAGTAGTAGCAAGCAAGGCAGGAACCCCAGCATTTGATTGGAGTCAGTAGCAGTAGCAAGCAGGGCATGAACCCCGGCATTGCATTGGAGTCAGTTGTAGTAGCAAGAAGGGAATGAACCCCAGAATTGGAATGGAGTCAGTAGTAGTAGCAAGCAGGGCATGAACCCCAGATTTGGATTTGAGTCAGTAGTAGTAGAAAGCAAGGCACGAACCCCAGCATTGGATTGGGGTCAGTAGTCGTAGTATGATGGGCATGAACTCCAGCATTAGATTGGAGTCAGTAGTATTGTGCCCGTTTAGACCGGAGTCCGCACGACCACATATGCATTTTACCAATAATCTGTCAGCACGAGAGTCAAAATATCCCGGAGCGCCAGATGGGTTAAAGCAAATCGCAAAAACGACATCAAATTAAAAAAATGCTTTACTGGTTTTTGGCTCAATGCAACAATAAGGATAGAAGGAGATTTAATTGGGTGAAACACATCTGGTAAAATTATCTCAGTTTATTTTAAAGTTAAAATCTGACTGCAAAGATGCTCAAAGCAGCATCATCCACGTGTGGCGATCCACACTCTTATTTACACACAATATACAGAAATCTTCCAAACACATTTGACAATCTTTTTGGAAACACAAGGCCGATTAATAGTCCTGTGGACTGTGTTCCAAAATTATTAATATTTAATTCCAGTTCAAAATTAATTGTCTATACTGGAAATAACGTAGATCACTGTTTGACTATTTACATGATATTAACACTCGTAGAATAAATGTTTATAGAATTCTTAAACTTTCACTTCCTTTTTTCCAGTTTCAAAAATATATCGTCGAAAATATTACCATCATTTAAGCAACACAAATTATTCATACGTATTAATAACATCTGAAAAGTATTTCACCTTGAGCATAGCATCGAAGAACTGTGCGAAGCACAACAACAATTAATTGTTCTTCTGACATTAAACATTCGAGAAGTGACTCGATTATGAACTTCAAGTTCCACACAAAATACATGATTTCTGAATCATCAACTTGATCAATAAATGGTTGAACCATTCAACTATTAGATTTTCCACTTGGAATCATTATAAAAAATATTTATATTTATGGCCATTCTTAGTAACTTTTACAACTTGCAATTCTTCGACAGAATGCGGAAATTAGAATTGTAGTTTCATAATGAATTCATTTAGTTCATGGCACTAGAATTGAAAATATCCTTCAAATTATTCGTGGTTAAAGAATTATTTTTAATTGGCAGTGGCCCATTCTATTATTTGTGTAAGAACACAATATTACGACAACAACGGCAAAGGTCTTCGTCTGAAGAAGAATAAACTACTATCATGACAAATCCGGGTTCTAGCAAAATCAAAGTCTAAATGGAATTCGTAAACAAGGCTGAAATAAGAACTGATGGTTTCAAAGAAATAACCTTCGGGTTATTCATACGACGAAATGTGTGGCTCCAATACTCCTACTATAAACCTGAGCCATCGAACCTGCTATTTGATTGATGCTCGAAAAAACCTCTTCATTCCTGCGACTTAACATGCGCACCTGGGAATGGCATTTCAACTACTCCACACATAAATTATCTTCCCAAAATTTATACAATAAATCAAGCCTCTGCTTGTTATCAACACTGGAAGATTAATAAACTTACAAGTTTATTTTATTTTACCATTCAGTTCAACCCGTGACTTTACCATACTTATGAAAATCTTCATTTCACTTTCGAGTGTATTTACGTCATGATTTTATATAAATACAAAAATATCCTATTTGATACAAATATCATTTGCTTCCCGTTTCATGCCTCTCCGTGTTATATGAAAAATATACTTTGCTCATTGCAAATATCAACTGTTCAACCAGAACTGAAATGTTGGTTGAATGCGGGCTTGCGCTAACCACTCTCCTTCGGAAAATCTCCTGTTCCAGACTAGAAATGATTAAACTACTTTATAGGCTCTTTCTCAGTACATATGATTATTATAAAATATAATATCCAAGAATTATTTAGAAAAATTATGAAAATTATTATTATTATTATTAGTGGATTATTATTATTATTATTATTATTTGTATTATTTTAAATATGTTTAATTATCATCTCATTATGTGAGAATCCACATGTTCGAACCTTCGAATATGGAAAAAATATCCATTCCTCAACAAAAATAAATTTAACTTTTACAGTTACATCGGGGGTTTTCCGTGGTTTCCTTAAAATATGAAAAATTCAAATAAATGCTCGAAATGCTTGGTCATCGATCCTAAACTGTTCTGAGTGCTGAAAATGCTCAGAATAACTCTAACAATTCTTGCGTAAATCATTGCAAGCTTTAAATACGACGAAAAAAATGTGTTGGTCATCTGCAGAAAAATAGTTTGTTCCAATCAGCTAAGCATAATATAATTCAAATGTGGCTTACATTTCTTGATGGTCTTGAAGTGTAGTAAACCTGGTCTGTACCAGATTTATCCATAGACATGCCCTATCGGACAAGCACGTATAATCCTTGTATCGGCCGCCATTGTAGACCCACAATTCGTCTAGTCAGACATAGTGGTAGTATCCTTCGACGTTTGAATAAACTGTTGTTCCATTTTAATATGGGCTTCTATCAAAGCCATAACAGTTTGTTGAAATAGGGTCAGATCTAAGTGATCTCTTCTTAGATATGTCAGTTGTAACATAACTCACTGTAATCTCATCAGTACAAGAAAAACATTGACAGTCTAAGCAATTAACGGCTGTTCTGAAGATCGTTCCCTGGGCATGGTTTATTAATATCACCATGTGCCATGCGCTAGACAACCTGCAGTTTCCCTTGCGTAGACTAATGAACGCCACCGTTATAGACTAGTCTTCAGTGTACTGACAGATCGAAGTGGTTAACTAGTTACAAAATAATGAAAACTGACTTGAAATGGATTTAAACATCCAAGTATTAAGTTACTACTGGTCTGTGACAAAATATTATTTTCTAGACAAAGTCTAGCATATGTCCTTGCAGAAATATAAATATTTCCACCAATGTCTGTAGAAATCAATCACCTCAGTGATTCTCCTCACCAGAAACTTACTAAGTTCCAACTCGTTTGCGCAGCACTTCTCGTGACTATCACGATTTGAAAAGAACTTCTGCGTAGATGCGGCAACCATGTGCCTTGGCTCAGCGTAGGCGCAACTTGCTTGCCAAGTGCTTGTGTTGAAGTGAGCTAACCATGCCTGTTCCAGCTGGCTTTTATTCAAAACGGTCAGGGTCACGCGTCATCACCTGATATCTAGAAATCCTCATATCTCTTGAATCCCTGGTCCGATTTACTTGATACTAATTGCGTTCTCTTTCATTTGGCCGTGCCAGTAATCTGATCCCAGTCTCAAGTCTCTACTCCATAGTTAACTATTTAATCAATAAATAGCCTCCACCTCTGCTATTACTCGCTTCGTCACTTGACATCCAACTATCGGTAAAATTCTTCTAAATGCTTCTCGAAGCAATGTAGCGCGATATTCAAATATCTGAACTTTCAAAAGAGGCTACAGCCTTTCCCTTGATATCTAGGTGTCTGAAACTCGGAATACCCATTCCTAGAGTTGGGCACATCCACCCCACACCTAGCAAAAAATAAAAATTGAAAAAATTTTATTTTTCCTATCTACACATTAAATCATCTGGTCCTTGAATAATATATCTTCAAATTCGACGCATTGTAAGTTCCCACGATGTTACCAGTTCGTGTATTGGCTACTTCATAGCTTCCATTATTGTTTACTTCCACAATACGATAGGGTCCAGCGTAAAGGCTTGCAAATTTCGAGTACACTCGATTTTGCACGTCAGAGGGTGTAGGTCTTTTCACTAAAACAAGAGTTCCTACGCGCAAGGGTCTGCGAAAAGGCTTTCCTCTCACTCTGCGCTCTCTCTTCTCAGCTTGACTCCTTCTCAGTGTAGACTTATATTCCTTCAGCTTCATGAAAAATCAGAGACCATTGAGCATCTCCCTCGATGTCTTCCTCTTCTTTTCCCTCGAAGTTTATCTCTTCGGTATTCTTGAATTTAATCGTCTCTGTCTTCATATCTATCACTGCTTGGTATTTCTGAATGAAATCTGCTCCCAATATCATGTCAAAAGCCATGTCCTTCATTACAACAAATACATGTCGGAAATCATGTCCTCCAATCGTAATACATAAGTATAATTGCGTTTTACACAGAGATATTTTATTGGGTATTATTCCTTGGATCTTAATTCCTGATACTGGAATTTCCTCTAAGTTCTCTTTGAGCTTCCACAGAATATAAAGCTTCTCACTCACCAGACAAAGCATAGCCCCAGTATCGATCAAAGTATCGACAGGCATACCGAATACTTCGCATGATATGATTGGCATTCTAATTCTGGTACCCATTTCTTTTCGTTCGTCATTCTGTTGAATTAAGTCATCATCCTCTGCTTGCCATTTAATAATTCTGGAAGTGAAAGTGTTCAAAATTCTATCTTCTACTGTGAATTCGAAGTTGTTTTTTTTCATTACCATTCCCCCGGGATTGTTGTGTTCCCGATGGACCTGGATCATTGGGCCTCTGCTCCAAAAATTGCAAGTTATCTTGGTGTCTTGCTTCCAAATTTTTCCTCGTCTCCTTGTTAAACTCTTCATTGGACTGACGAGTATCTACATTCCCTCTGTTATTGTAGTTGTTTCTACCATAATATCTTCTTTCCTGGTACCTTCCTTGACTATCTCGTGGCCTTCTCCATCGAGTGTTGTATCGATTACCACCATCTGGTCTCGCATATGGCTTGTAACTGTATCTGTTACTGTACTGGTTCCATCCTCTCTTATTGGAATCTTCCCTCGGCGATTTCTCTTCTCGCTCCTCTCGAATCTCTCGAGGTGTCTGAGAATAACTGTCAGCCATAACAGCATACACAGCGTTATTATTCTTTACTCCCTTCTGATGGAAGAATTGAGCGTTTGTATGATCCAGCTTCTGTAATATTTCATCAAATTGTTCCATATTGTAGATATCAGCAGCGATCAAAGTCCTCTGGACGTCTGCTGGAAATTGACGTATCAATGCAGTAATCAACTCGTTATCTGGCATCGGCGGATCTAAATGTTGGAGTTTAGACAGCTGTCCAGAAAAGTACGTAGAGTATCGAGTAGGTTGTGACGTCGAGAATCTCTTCGAATATAACTCTGCTCTGACTTGCTGTTGGGTTTCCGGGGACCAAAACTTCTTCAATAGCCCACGAGAAAACTCCTCAAAAGTGGTTAGAGTGGATCTAAATGCTCTAAACCAAAGAAGTGCAGGACCTTCCAAGAACTTCCCTATCACTCGGATCTGTCTTTCTTTAGGGATCATAGAATCTTTCAGGTAATCACCTGCTTCTCTCAAAAATTCCACGGGTGTTACAGAATCTCGCCCTGAAAATTTAGAAGGCTTATCCTCTATATTCTTAAATACAGTTATGGGGTTGGATTGAAATACTGTCCTGACCTCATCCTGTCTTTGACTATCCGTGTCTCTAGCTGCTCCTAGATTTATCTGTATCTGTTCCTTTCCCCTTACATTCGGCATTTTCAACAGATGATCAGACTGTTTCTCATCCTTGATTTGACTTTTCATAGCCTCAAGTTCCTTCTGGTTTTCTTCTGCCATCTTCTTAATTGCTTCAGTTTCTTTACAATTGTCCTTAACATCAATGGATATCTGGTTCATAACAGCCTCATGACTTTTCAATGACCCTGTCATATCTGATATGTCCTTCTGAGTTGCTTGGATATCTTTGGCAATTACTTCAATATGGGATGACAAAGATTCCCTAATCTCCTTGATTCCCTCTTGATTCTCCAGCTTGAGTGTGACTTTAATTTCATTGACAACAGTGGTTTTAATTTCAGTTTGCAATTCACTAATCACACCTTCTCTTATTTCTCCCATGACAAGTTCTTTGAATTGTTCCGTTAAACGTTGAACAACTAGAATTCCCATCTCGTTACTCTCCTTCTTCACTCTGACTTCCAGGTTGACCATGTCTTCACCAACTTTCCTAAGACCATGTTCTATCCTATCAGCTAAGCTTTGAGATCGAAGATCGGCATCGCGAAATTTTTCGTCCATTAAACTTGCGTTAGTAGCTAATGAAGTTTCGAGCTCATGTGTTTTATCGCATAATTTATTCATTTTACTCTCAAGTGTCATTTTCAAAATTTCAGAATTCTCTTTAAATTTACTTTCCATTGAATTAAATTTACTATTTAAATTTTCTTTCAAATTACTTTTTAAAGAATCAGAACTTTCTTTAAGTTTATCATTCAAATTTTCTCTAAGTTTATTTTCTAAAGAATCAGAATTTTCTTTAAGTTTATCCTCCAAACTTTCTTTAAGTTTATTTTCCAAAGAATCAGAATTTTCTTTAAGTTTTTCATCTAAACTTTCTTTCAAATTATCAGAATTTTCTTTAAGTTTACTTTCTAAAGAATCAGAATTTTCTTTAAGTTTCTTTTCTATAGCCTCTGTATTTTCTTTCATAATAGCGGCTACACGCCGTCCAGCCTCTTTTGAACTCTCCTCCAAACTCCTCATCATCCTCATCATTTCTTCCATAATTTCAATTATTATTCAAAACTTAGGGGTATACAACAGTGGCAAACACAAGCATATAACTAGAACAAGAAATATGAATAGCTAATTGGAACACTGTAATAAAATGAGATTTGTCCTAATATCGACGTGATGGAAAAACAAAAGTCTCTACTTTTACGAATTACATTTACCACAATATCACAAGAAAAATATGCAAGTTCTCAAATATCCTCCACCTGGATTCTAATAATGTGTATATCCAGTCATCGAACGTTTACTACTGAATATACTTGACGCCCTAATGGTTAAGCCATTATCAAAAATTATCACACCCATTCTAATTATTAACCAAGTTAAATTTTTAATTTTCCCCACTAATTGTGTTTCCTACTAATTTATTCATCCAAACCAGACATCTCTCAACTCCCAAAATATTTCTATAAAAATTATCACAATTTCAAATCGGCATGCGATTGACCATGTCTAAATCGGGACCCACGTTCGAAGCCATTTCTCTCTCTATCTTATTTTATGTGCCCGTTTAGACCGGAGTCCGCACGACCACATATGCATTTTACCAATAATCAGTCAGCACGAGAGTCAAAATATCCCGGAGCGCCAGATGGGTTAAAGCAAATCGCAAAAACGACATCAAATTAAAAAAAATGCTTTACTGATTTTTGGCTCAATGCAACAATAAGGATAGAAGGAGATTTAATTGGGTGAAACACATCTGGTAAAATTATCTCAGTTTATTTTAAAGTTAAAATCTGACTGCAAAGATGCTCAAAGCAGCATCATCCACGTGTGGCGATCCACACTCTTATTTACACACAATATACAGAAATCTTCCAAACACATTTGACAATCTTTTTGGAAACACAAGGCCGATTAATAGTCCTGTGGACTGTGTTCCAAAATTATTAATATTTAATTCCAGTTCAAAATTAATTGTCTATACTGGAAATAACGTAGATCACTGTTTGACTATTTACATGATATTAACACTCGTAGAATAAATGTTTATAGAATTCTTAAACTTTCACTTCCTTTTTTCCAGTTTCAAAAATATATCGTCGAAAATATTATCATCATTTAAGCAACACAAATTATTTATACGTATTAATAACATCTGAAAAGTATTTCACCTTGAGCATAGCATCGAAGAACTGTGCGAAGCACAACAACAATTAATTGTTCTTCTGACATTAAACATTCGAGAAGTGACTCGATTATGAACTTCAAGTTCCACACAAAATACATGATTTCTGAATCATCAACTTGATCAATAAATGGTTGAACCATTCAACTATTAGATTTTCCACTTGGAATCATTATAAAAAATATTTATATTTATGGCCATTCTTAGTAACTTTTACAACTTGCAATTCTTCGACAGAATGCGGAAATTAGAATTGTAGTTTCATAATGAATTCATTTAGTTCATGGCACTAGGATTGAAAATATCCTTCAAATTATTCGTGGTTAAAGAATTATTTTTAATTGGCAGTGGCCCATTCTATTATTTGTGTAAGAACACAATATTACGACAACAACGGCAAAGGTCCTCCTCTGAAGAAGAATAAACTACTATCATGACAAATCCGGGTTCTAGCAAAATCAAAGTCTAAATGGAATTCGTAAACAAGGCTGAAATAAGAACTGATGGTTTCAAAGAAATAACCTTCGGGTTATTCATACGACGAAATGTGTGGCTCCAATACTCCTACTATAAACATGAGCCATCGAACCTGCTATTTGATTGATGCTCGAAAAAACCTTCATTCCTGCGACTTAACATGCGCACCTGGGAATGGCATTTCAACTACTCCACACACATAAATTATCTTCCCAAAATTTATACAATAAATCAAGCCTCTGCTTGTTATCAACACTGGAAGATTAATAAACTTACAAGTTTATTTTATTTTACCATTCAGTTCAACCCGTGACTTTACCATACTTATGAAAATCTTCATTTCACTTTCGAGTGTATTTACGTCATGATTTTATATAAATACAAAAATATCCTATTTGATACAAATATCATTTGCTTCCCGTTTCATGCCTCTCCGTGTTATATGAAAAATATACTTTGCTCATTGCAAATATCAACTGTTCAACCAGAACTGAAATGTTGGTTGAATGCGGGCTTGCGCTAACCACTCTCCTTCGGAAAATCTCCTGTTCCAGACTAGAAATGATTAAACTACTTTATAGGCTCTTTCTCAGTACATATGATTATTATAAAATATAATATCCAAGAATTATTTAGAAAAATTATGAAAATTATTATTATTATTATTAGTGGATTATTATTATTATTATTATTATTTGTATTATTTTAAATATGTTTAATTATCATCTCATTATGTGAGAATCCACATGTTCGAACCTTCGAATATGGAAAAAATATCCATTCCTCAACAAAAATAAATTTAACTTTTACAGTTACATCGGGGGTTTTCCGTGGTTTCCTTAAAATATGAAAAATTCAAATAAATGCTCGAAATGCTCGGTCATCGATCCTAAACTGTTCTGAGTGCTGAAAATGCTCAGAATAACTCTAACAAGTCTTGTGTAAATCATTGCAAGCTTTAAATACGACGAAAAAAATGTGTTGGTCATCTGCAGAAAAATAGTTTGTTCCAATCAGCTAAGCATAATATAATTCAAATGTGGCTTACATTTCTTGATGGTCTTGAAGTGTAGTAAACCTGGTCTGTACCAGATTTATCCATAGACATGCCCTATCGGACAAGCACGTATAATCCTTGTATCGGCCGCCATTGTAGACCCACAATTCGTCTAGTCAGACATAGTGGTAGTATCCTTCGACGTTTGAATAAACTGTTGTTCCATTTTAATATGGGCTTCTATCAAAGCCATAACAGTTTGTTGAAATAGGGTCAGATCTAAGTGATCTCTTCTTAGATATGTCAGTTGTAACATAACTCACTGTAATCTCATCAGTACAAGAAAAACATTGACAGTCTAAGCAATTAACGGCTGTTCTGAAGATCGTTCCCTGGGCATGGTTTATTAATATCACCATCTGCCATGCGCTAGACAACCTGCAGTTTCCCTTGCGTAGACTAATGAACGCCACCGTTATAGACTAGTCTTCAGTGTACTGACAGATCGAAGTGGTTAACTAGTTACAAAATAATGAAAACTGTCTTGAAATGGATTTAAACATCCAAGTATTAAGTTACTACTGAACTGTGACAAAATACTATTTTCTAGACAAAGTCTAGCATATGTCCTTGCAGAAATATAAATATTTCCACCAATGTCTGTAGAAATCAATCACCTCAGTGATTCTCCTCACCAGAAACTTACTAAGTTCCAACTCGTTTGCGCAGCACTTCTCGTGACTATCACGATTTGAAAAGAACTTCTGCGTAGATGCGGCAACGATGTGCCTTGGCTCAGCGTAGGCGCAACATGCTTGCCAAGTGCTTGTGTTGAAGTGAGCTAACCATGCCTGTTCCAGCTGGCTTTTATTCAAAACGGTCAGGGTCACGCGTCATCACCTGATATCTAGAAATCCTCATATCTCTTGAATCCCTGGTCCGATTTACTTGATACTAATTGCGTTCTCTTTCATTTGGCCGTGCCAGTAATCTGATCCCAGTCTCAAGTCTCTACTCCATAGTTAACTATTTAATCAATAAATAGCCTCCAACTCTGATATTACTCGCCACGTCACTTGACATCCAACTATCGGTAAAATTCTTCTAAATGCTTCTCGAAGCAATGTAGCGCGATATTCAAATATCTGAACTTTCAAAAGCGGCTACAGCCTTTCCCTTGATATCTAGGTGTCTGAAACTCGGAATACCCATTCCTAGAGTAGGGCACAGTATAGCAAGCAGAGCACGAACCCCAGTATTTGACTTGAGTCAGTAGTAGTAGCAAGCAGAGCACGAACCCCAGCTTTGGTTTGGAGTCAGTAGTAGTAGCAAGAAGGGCATGAACCCCAGCATTGGATTGGGGTCAGTAGTAGCAGCAAGCAAGGCACGAACCCCAGCATCGGATTGGAGTCAGTAGTATCAGCAAGCAGGGCATGAACCCCAGCATTGGATTGGAGTAAGTAGTAGTAGCAAGCAGGGCACGAACCCCAGCATTGGATTGGAGTCAGTAGTAGTAGCAAGAAGGGGGGGGGGAAGCGTGATGGCGCATTGGCTTAGCTGCTCGTCTTTCACCCGGAGGCCTGGGGTTTGAATCCCGGTGAGAGTGGGGTGGAATTTTCACCTCCAAAAATCTCGTAGCGTCAGGAAGGGCATCCGGCCTTAAATCCCCGGCCAAAACCAAAATGAGCCTGGTTGGCTCCGGCGACCCCAATTAATTGGGAAAAGCCGAAGAAGGAAGAAGAAGTAGTAGCAAGCAGGGCTCGAACCACAGCATTGGATTGGAGTCAGTAGTATTAGCAAGAAGCGAATGAACCCCAGCATCGGATTGTAGTCAGTAGTAGTAGCAAGCAAGGCACGAACCCCAGCATTGGATTGGAGTCAGTAGTAGTAGCAAGCAGGGCACGAACCCCAGCATTGGATTGGAGTCAGCAGTAGCAAGCAGCTCATGAACTCCAGCATTGGATTGGAGTCAGTAGTAGTAGCATACAAGGCACGAACCCCAGCATTGGATTGGAGACAGTAGTAGTAGCAAGCAAGACACGAACCCCAGCATTGGATTGGAGTCAGTAGTAGTAAGCAGGGCACGAACCCCAGCATTTGTTTGAGTCAGTAGTAGTAGCAAGAAGGCCATGAACCCCAGCATTGGATTGATGTCAGTAGTAGTAGCAAGAAGGGAATGAACCCCAGTATTGTATTGGAGTCAGTAGCAGTAGCAAGCAGGGCACGAACCCCAGTATTTGATTTGAGTTAGTAGTAGTAGCAAGCAGGGCACGAACCCCAGCCTTGGATTGGAGTCATTAGTAGTGGCAAGAAGGGCATGAACCACAGCATTGGATTGGAGTCAGTAGTAGTAGCAAGCAGGGCACGAACCCCAGCATTGTATTGGAGTCAGTAGTAGTAGTAAGCAGGAGACGAACTCCACCATGGGATTGGAGTCATTAGTAGTAGCAAGAATGTCATACACACCAGCATTGGATTGGAGTCAATAGTAGTAGCAAGAAGTGCACGAACACCAGCATTGCTTTGGAATCAGAAGTAGTAGCAAGCAGGAGACGAACCCCTGCATTGGATTGGAGTCAATAGTGGTAATAAGATGGGCACGAACCCCTGCATTGGATTGGAGTCAATAGTAGTAATAAGAAGGGCATGAACCCCAGCATTGGATTGGAGTCAGTAGTAGTAGCAATCTGGCACGAACCCCAGCATTGGATTGGAGTCAATAGTAGTAGCAAGAAGTGCACGAACCCCAGCATTGGTTTAGGATCAGAAGTAGTAGCAAGCAGGAGACGAACCTCAGAATTTGATTGGAGTCAGTAGTAGTAGCAAGAAGGGCACGGACCCCAGCATTGGAATGGAGTCAATAGTAGTAGCAAGCAGGGCATGAACCCCAGCATTGGATTTGAGTCAGTAGTAGTAGCAAGAAAGGAATGAACCCCAGCATTGGATTGGTGTCAGTAGTAGTAGCATGCAGGGCACGAATCCCAGCATTGGATTGGAGGCAATAGTAGTAGCAAGAAGGGCACGAACCCCAGCAAATTGTATTGGAGTCAGTAGAAGTAGCAAGAAAGGCATGATCCCCAGCATTGGATTGGAGTCAGTAGTAGTAGCAAGAGGGGAATGAATCCCAGCATTGGATTGGAGTCAGTAGAAGTAGCAAGAAGGGCATTAACCCCAGCTTTGGATTGGAGTCAGTAGTAGTAGCAAAAATGGCACGAACCCCAGCATTGGATTGGTGTCAGTAGTAGTAGCAAGAAAAGCTTGAACCCCAGCATTGGATTGGAGTCAGTAGTTGTAGCAAGCAAGGCACGAACCCCAGCATTTGATTGGAGTCAGTAGTAGTAGCAAGAAGGGCATGAACCCCAGCATTGGATTGGAGTCAGCAGTAGTAGCAAGAAGGGCATAAACACCAGAATTGGATTGGAGTCAGTAGTAGTAGCAAGAAGGGCATTAAACCCCACATTGGATTGGAGTCAGTTGTAGTAGCAAGAAGGGCACGAACCCCAGCATTGGATTGGAGTCAGCAGTAATAGCAAGAATGGCATGAACCCAAGAATTGGATTGGAGTCAGTAGTAGTAGCAGGAAGGGCATGAACCCCAGCATTGCAATGGAGTCAGTAGTAGTAGTAGCATGAAGGGCATGAACTCCAGCATTGGATTGGAGTCAGTAGTAGTAGCAAGCAGGGCACGAACCCCAGTATTTGATTTGAGTCAGTAGTAGTAGCAAGCAGAGCACGAACCCCAGCATTGGTTTGGAGTCAGTAGTAATAGCAAGAAGGGCATGAACCCCAGCATTGTATTGGGGTCAGTAGTACTAGCAAGCAAGGCACGAACCCCAGCATTGGATTGCAGTCAGTAGTATTAGCAAGCAGGGCATGAATCCCAGCATTGAATTGGAGCCAGTAGTAGTAGCAAGCAGGGCACGAGCCCCAGCATTGGATTGGAGTCAGTAGTAGTAGCAAGCAGGGCACGAACCCCAGCATTGGATTGGAGTCAGTAGTAGTAGCAAGAAGGACATTAACCACAGCATTGGATTGGAGTCAGTAGTAGTAGCAAGAAGGGCACGAACCCCAGCATTGGATTGGAGTCAGCAGTAGTAGCAAGAAGGGCATGAACCCCAGCATTGGATTGGAGTCAGTAGCAGTTGCAAGAAGGGCATGAACCCCACCATTGGATTGGAGTCAGTAGTAGTAGCAAGCAGGGCACGAACCCCAGCATTGGATTGGAGTCAGTAGTAGTAGCAAGCAGGGCACGAACCACAGATTTGGATTGGTGTCAGTAGTAGCAAGATGCGCATGAACCACAGCATTGGATTGGAGTCAGTAGTAGTAGCAAGAAGGGAATGAACCACAGCATAGGATTGGAGTCAGTAGTAGTAGCATGCAGGGCACGAATCCCAGCATTGGATTGGAGGCAGTAGTAGTAGTAAGAAGGGCACGAACCCCAGCACATTGTATTGGAGTCAGTAGTAGTAGCAAGAAGGGCATGAACCCCAGCATTGGATTGGAGTGAGTAGTAGTAGAAAGCAGGGCACGATCCCCAGCATTGGATTGGAGTCAGTAGTAGGAGCAAGCAGGAGACGAACCCCAGCATTGGAATGGAGTCAGCAGTAGTAGCAAGAAGGGCATGAACCCTAGCATTTGATTTGAGTCAGTAGTAGTAGCAAGCAAGGCAAGATCCCCTGCATTTGATTGGAGTCAGCAGTAGCAAGCAGGGCACGATCCCCAGCATTTGATTTGAGTCAGTAGTAGTAGCAAGCATGGCATGAACCCCAGCATTGGATTGGAGTCAGCAGTAGCAAGAAGGGCACGAACCCCAGCATTGGATTGGAGTCAGTAGTAGTAGCAAGAAGGGCATGCACCCCAGCATTGGATTTGAGTCAGTAGTAGTAGCAAGCAAGGCAGGAACCCCAGCATTTGATTGGAGTAAGTAGCAGTAGCAAGCAGGGCGTGAACCCGGGCATTGGATTGGTGTCAGTATTTGTAGCAAGAAGGGAATGAACCCAAGCATTGGAATGGAGTCAGTAGTAGTAGCAAGAAGGGCATGCATCCCAGCATTGGATTGGAGTCAATAGTAGTAGCAAGCAAGGCACGAACCCCAGCATTGGATTGGAGTCAGTAGTAGTAGCAAGCAGGGCAGGAACCCCAGCATTAGATTGGAGTCAGTAGTAGTAGCAAGCAGGGCATTAACCCCAGCTTTGGATTGGAGTCAGTAGTAGTAGCAAGAAGGGCACGAACCCCAGCATTGGATTGGAGTCAGTAGTAGTAGCAAGAAAAGCACGAACCCCAGCATTGGATTGGAGTCAGTAGTTGTAGCAAGCAAGGCACGAACCCCAGCATTTGATTGGAGTCAGTAGTAGTAGCAATATGGGCATGAACCCCAGCTTTGGATTGGAGTCAGTTATAGTAGCAAGCAAGGCACGAACCCCGGCATTGGATTGGAGTCAGTAGTAGTAGCAAGCAGGGCATGAACCCCAGAATTGGATTTGAGTCAGTAGTAGTAGCGAGCAGGGCACGAACCCTAGCACTGGGTATGAGTCAGTAGTAGTAGCAAGCAGGACACGAACCCCAGCATGAGATATGAGTCAGTAGTAGTAGCAAGAAGGGCATTAACCCCAGCATTGGATTGGAGTCAGTTCTAGTTGCAAGAAGGGCACGAACCCCAGCATTGGATTGGAGCCAGCAGTAGTAGCAAGAAGGGCAAGAACCCCAGAATTGGATTGGGGTCAGTAGTAGTAGCAAGAAGGGCATGAACCCCAGCATTGCAATGGAGTCAGTAGTAGTAGCAAGCTAGGCACGATCCCCAGCATTGGATAGGAGTCAGTAGTAGTAGCAAGCAGGGAACGCACCCCAGCATTGTATTGAGGTCAGCAGTAGAAAGCAGGGGATGAACCCCAGCATTCGATTGGAGTCAGTAGTAGTAGCAAGCAAGGCACGAACCCCAGCATTGGATTGGGTTCAGTAGTCGTAGTATGATGGGCATGAACTCCAGCATTGCATTGGAGTCAGTAGTATAGCAAGCAGAGCACGAACCCCAGTATTTAACTTGAGTCAGTAATAGTAGCAAGCAGAGCACGAACCCCAGCATTGGTTTGAAGTCAGTAGTAGTAGCAAGAAGGGCATGAACCCCAGCATTGGATTGGGGTCAGTAGTAGCAGCAAGCAAGGCACGAACCCCAGCATTGGATTGTAGTCAGTAGTATCAGCAAGCAGGGCATGAACCCCAGCATTGGATTGGAGTAAGTAGTAGTAGCAAGCAGGGCACGAACCCCAGCATTGGTTTGGAGACAGTAGTAATAGCAATAAGCGCATGAACCCCAGCATTGGATTGGGGTCAGTATTACTAGCAAGCAAGGCACGAACCCCAGCATTGGATTGGAGTCAGTAGTATTAGCAAGCAGGGCATGAACCCCAGCATTGAATTGGAGTCAGTAGTAGTAGCAAGCAGGGCACGAGCCCCAGCATTGGATTGGAGTCAGTAGTAGTAGCAAGCAGGGCATGAACTCCAGCATTGGATTGGAGTCAGTAGTAGTAGCAAGAAGGACATTAACCACAGCATTGGATTGGAGTCAGTAGTCGTAGCAAGAAGGGCACGAACCCCAGCATTGGATTGGAGTCAGCAGTAGTAGCAAGAAGGGCATGAACACCAGCACTGGATTGGAGTCAGTAGCAGTTGCAAGAAGGGCATGAACCCCACCATTGGATTGGAGTCAGTAGTAGTAGCAAGCAGGGCTCAAACCCCAGCATTGGATTGGAGTCAGTAGTAGTAGCAAGCAGGGCACGAAACACAGAATTGGATTGGAGTCAGTAGTAGTAGCAAGCAAGGCACGAACCCCAGTATTGGATTATAGTCAGTAGTAGTAGCAAGAAGGACATGAACCCCAGCATTGGATTGAAGTCAGCAGTAGTAGCAAGAAGGGCATGAACCCCAGAATTGGATTGGAGTCAGTAGTAGTAGCAAGAAGGACATGAACCCCAGCATTGCAATGGAGTCAGTAGTAGTAGCAAGCAAGGCACGAACCCCAGCATTGGATTGGAGTCAGTAGTAGTAGTAAGCAGGGCATTAACCCCAGCATTGGATTGAAGTCAGTAGTAGTAGACAGCAAGGCAGGAACCCCAGCATTGGATTGGAGTCAGAAGTAGTAGCAAGCAAGGCAGGAACCCCAGCATTGGATTGGAGTCATTAGCAGTAGCAGGCAGGGCATGAACCCCAGCATTGGATTGGAGTCAGTAGTAGTAGCAAGAAGGGCATGAAACCCAGCATTGGAATTGAGTCAGTAGTAGTAGCAAGAAGGGCATGCATCCCAGCACTGGATTGGAGTCAATAGTAGTAGCAAGCAAGGCACGACCCCCAGCATTGGATTGGAGTCAGTAGTAGTAGCTAGCAGGGCACGAACCCCAGCATTTATTGGAGTCAGTAGTAGCAAGGAGGGCATTAACCCCAGCATTGGATTAGAGTCAGTAGTAGTAGCAAAAATGGAACGAACACCAGCATTGGATTGGAGTCAGTAGTAGTAGCAAGAAAAGCATGAACCCCAGCATTGGATAGGAGTCAATAGTTGTAGCAAGCAAGGCACGAACCCCAGCATTTGATTGGAGTCAGTAGTAGTAGCAAGAAGGGCATGAGCCCCAGCATTGGATTGGAGTCAGCAGTAGTAGCAAGAAGGGCATGAACCCCAGAATTGGATTGGAGTCAGTAGTAGCAAGAAGGGCATTAACCCCCGCATTGGATTGGAGTCAGTTGTAGTAGCAAGAAGGGCACGAACCCCAGCATTGGATTGGAGTCAGCAGTAGTAGCAAGAAGGGCATGACCCCTGAATTGGTTTGGAGTCAGTAGTAGAAGCAAAAAGGGCATGAACCCCAGCATTGCAATGGAGTCAGTAGTAGTAGCAAGCAAGGCACGATCCACAGCATTGTATTGGGGTCAGCAGTAGAAAGCAGGCCACGATCCCCAGCATTTGATTTGAGTCAGTAAAATAGCAAGCATGGCATGAACCCCAGCATTGGATTGGATTCAGCAGTGGCAAGAAGGGCACGAACCCCAGCATTGGATTGGTGTCAGTAGTATTAGCAAGCAGGGCATGAACTCCAGCATTGAATGGGAGTCAGTAGTAGTAGCAAGCAGGGCACGAGCCCCAGCATTGGATTGGAGTCAGTAGTAGTAGCAAGCAGGGCACGAACCCCAGCATTGGATTGGAGCCAGTAGTAGTAGCAAGAAGGACATTAACCACAGCATTGGATTGGAGTCAGTAGTATTAGCAAGAAGGGCACGAACCCCAGCATTGGATTGGAGTCAGCAGTAGTAGCAAGAAGGGCATGAACCCCGGCATTGGATTGGAGTCAGTAGCAGTTGCAAGAAGGGCATGAACCCCAGCATTGGATTGGAGTCAGTAGTAGTAGCGAGCAGGGCTCGATCCCCAGCATTGGATTGAAGTCAGTAGTAGTAGCAAGCAGGGCACGAACCATATCATTGGATTGGAGTCAGTAGTAGTAGCAAGAAGCGCATGAACCCCAGCATTGGATTATAGTCAGTAGTAGTAGCAAGCAAGGCACGAACCTCAGTATTGGATTATAGTCAGTAGTAGTAGCAAGCAGGGCACCAACCCCAGCATTGGATTGGAGTCAGCAGTAGCAAGCAGGGCTTGAACCCCAGCATTGGATTGGAGTTAGTAGTAGTAGCAAGAAGGGAATGAACCCCAGCATTGGATTGGAGTCAGTAGTAGTAGCATGGAGGGCACGAATCCCAGCATTGGATTGGAGGCAGTAGTAGTTGCAAGAAGGGCACGAACCCCAGCATTGGATTGGAGCGAGTAGTAGTATCAAGCAGAGCACGAACCGCAGTATTGGATTGGATTCAGAAGTAGGAGCAAGCAGGAGACGAACCCCAGCATTGGATTGGAGTAAGCAGTAGTAGCAAGAAGGGCACGAACCCTAGCATTTGATTTGAGTCAGTAGCAGTAGCAAGCAAGGCATGATCCCCAGCATTGGATTGGATTCAGCAGTAGCAAGCAGGGCACGATCCCCAGCATTTGATTTGAGTCAGTAGAATAGCAAGCATGGCATGAACCCCAGCATTGGTTTGGATTCAGCAGTAGCAAGAAGGGCACGAACCCCAGCATTGGATTGGAGTCAGTGGTAGTAGCAAGAAGGGAACGAACCCCAGCATTTGATTGGAGTCAGAAGTAGTAGCAAGCACGGCACGAACCCCGGCATTGGATTGGAGTCAGTTGTAGTAGCATGCAGGTCATGTACCCCAGCATTGGATTGGAGTCAGAAGTAGTAGACAGCAGGGCACGATCCCCAGCATTGTATTGGAGTCAGTAGTAGTAGCAAGCAAGGCAGGAACCCCAGCATTTGATTGGAGTCAGTAGCAGTAGCAAGCAGGGCATGAACCCCGGCATTGCATTGGAGTCAGTTGTAGTAGCAAGAAGGGAATGAACCCCAGAATTGGAATGGAGTCAGTAGTAGTAGCAAGCAGGGCATGAACCCCAGATTTGGATTTGAGTCAGTAGTAGTAGAAAGCAGGGCACGAACCCTAGCACTGGATTGGAGTCAGTAGTAGTAGCAAGCCGGACACGAACCCCAGCATTGGATATGAGTCAGTAGTAGTAGCGAGAAGGGCATTAACCCCAGCATTGGATTGGAGTCAGTTCTAGTTGCAAGAAGGGCACGAACCCCAGCATTGGATTGGAGCCAGCAGTAGTAGCAAGGAGGGCAAGAACCCCAGAATTGGATTGGGGTCAGTAGTAGTACCAAGAAGGGCACGAACCCTGCATTGCAATGGAGTTAGTAGTAGTAGCAAGCTAGGCACGATCCCCAGCATTGGATTGGAGTCAGTAGTAGTAGCAAGCAGGGAACGAACCCCAGCATTGTATTGAGGTCAGCAGTAGAAAGCAGGGGATGAACCCCAGCATTCGATTGGAGTCAGTAGTAGTAGCAAGCAAGGCACGAACCCCAGCATTGGATTGGGGTCAGTAGTCGTAGTACGATGGGCATGAACTCCAGCATTAGATTGGAGTCAGTAGTATAGCAAGCAGAGCACGAACCCCAGTATTTGACTTGAGTCAGTAGTAGTAGCAAGCAGAGCACGAACCCCAGCATTGGTTTGGAGTCAGTAGTAGTAGCAAGAAGGGCATGAACCCCAGCATTGGATTGGGGTCAGTAGTAGCAGCAAGCAAGGCACGAACCCCAGCATTGGATTGGAGTCAGTAGTATCAGCAAGCAGGGCATGAACCCCAGCATTGGATTGGAGTAAGTAGTAGTAGCAAGCAGGGCACGAACCCCAGCATTGGATTGGAGTCAGTAGTAGTAGCAAGCAGGGGGGGGGGAAGCGTGATGGCGCATTGGCTTAGCTGCTCGTCTTTCACCCGGAGGCCTGGGGTTTGAATCCCGGTGAGAGTGGGGTGGAATTTTCACCTCCGAAAATCTCGTAGCGTCAGGAAGGGCATCCGGCCTTAAATCCCCGGCCAAAACCAAAATGAGCCTGGTTGGCTCCGGCGACCCCAATTAAATGGGAAAAGCCGATGAAGGAAGAAGAAGTAGTAGCAAGCAGGGCACGAACCACAGCATTGGATTGGAGTCAGTAGTATTAGCAAGAAGCGCATGAACCCCAGCATTGAATTGTAGTCAATAGTAGTAGCAAGCAGGGCACGAACCCCAGCATTGGATTGGAGTCAGCAGTAGCAAGCAGCTCATGAACTCCAGCATTGGATTGGAGTCAGTAGTAGTAGCAAGCAAGGCACGAACCCCAGCATTGGATTGGAGACAGTAGTAGTAGCAAGCAAGACACGAACCCCAGCATTGGATTGGAGTCAGTAGTAGTAAGCAGGGCACGAGCCCCAGCATTTGTTTGAGTCAGTAGTAGTAGCAAGAAGGCCATGAACCCCAGCATTGGATTGATGTCAGTAGTAGTAGCAAGAAGGGAATGAACCCCAGTATTGTATTGGAGTCAGTAGCAGTAGCAAGCAGGGCACGAACCCCACTATTTGATTTGAGTTAGTAGTAGTAGCAAGCAGGGCACGAACCGCAGCGTTGGATTGGAGTCATTAGTAGTGGCAAGAAGGGCATGAACCATAGCATTGGATTGGAGTCAGTAGTAGTAGCAAGCAGGGCACGAACCCCAGCATTGTATTGGAGTCAGTAGTAGTAGTAAGCAGTAGACGAACTCCACCATGGGATTGGAGTCATTAGTAGTAGCAAGAAGGGCATACACACCAGCATTGGATTGGAGTCAATAGTAGTAGCAAGAAGTGCACGAACAACAGCATTGCTTTGGAATCAGAAGTAGTAGCAAGCAGGAGACGAACCCCTGCATTGGATTGGAGTCAATAGTAGTAATAAGATGGGCACGAACCCCTGCATTGGATTGGAGTCAATAGTAGTAATAAGAAGGGCATGAACCCCAGCATTGGATTGGAGTCAGTAGTAGTAGCAATCTGGCACGAACCCCAGCATTGGATTGGAGTCAATAGAAGTAGCAAGAAGTGCACGAAACCCAGCATTGGTTTAGGATCAGAAGTAGTAGCAAGCAGGAGACGAACCTCAGAATTTGATTGGAGTCAGTAGTAGTAGCAAGAAGGGCACGAACCCCAGCATTGGAATGGAGTCAATAGTAGTAGCAAGCAGGGCATGAACCCCAGCATTGGATTTGAGTCAGTAGTAGTAGCAAGAAGGGAACGAACCCCAGCATTGGATTGGTGTCAGTAGTAGTAGCATGCAGGGCACGAATCCCAGCATTGGATTGGAGGCAATAGTAGTAGCAAGAAGGGCACGAACCCCAGCAAATTGTATTGGAGTCAGTAGAAGTAGCAAGAAAGGCATGATCCCCAGCATTGGATTGGAGTCAGTAGTAGTAGCAAGAGGGGAATGAACCCCAGCATTGGATTGGAGTCAGTAGAAGTAGCAAGAAGGGCATTAACCCCAGCATTGGATTGGAGTCAGTAGTCGTAGCAAGAAGGGCACGAACCCCAGCATTGGATTGGAGTCAGCAGTAGTAGCAAGAAGGGCATGAACACCAGCACTGGATTGGAGTCAGTAGCAGTTGCAAGAAGGGCATGAACCCCACCATTGGATTGGAGTCAGTAGTAGTAGCAAGCAGGGCTCAAACCCCAGCATTGGATTGGAGTCAGTAGTAGTAGCAAGCAGGGCACGAAACACAGAATTGGATTGGAGTCAGTAGTAGTAGCAAGCAAGGCACGAACCCCAGTATTGGATTATAGTCAGTAGTAGTAGCAAGAAGGACATGAACCCCAGCATTGGATTGAAGTCAGCAGTAGTAGCAAGAAGGGCATGAACCCCAGAATTGGATTGGAGTCAGTAGTAGTAGCAAGAAGGACATGAACCCCAGCATTGCAATGGAGTCAGTAGTAGTAGCAAGCAAGGCACGAACCCCAGCATTGGATTGGAGTCAGTAGTAGTAGTAAGCAGGGCATTAACCCCAGCATTGGATTGAAGTCAGTAGTAGTAGACAGCAAGGCAGGAACCCCAGCATTGGATTGGAGTCAGAAGTAGTAGCAAGCAAGGCAGGAACCCCAGCATTGGATTGGAGTCATTAGCAGTAGCAGGCAGGGCATGAACCCCAGCATTGGATTGGAGTCAGTAGTAGTAGCAAGAAGGGCATGAAACCCAGCATTGGAATTGAGTCAGTAGTAGTAGCAAGAAGGGCATGCATCCCAGCACTGGATTGGAGTCAATAGTAGTAGCAAGCAAGGCACGACCCCCAGCATTGGATTGGAGTCAGTAGTAGTAGCTAGCAGGGCACGAACCCCAGCATTTATTGGAGTCAGTAGTAGCAAGGAGGGCATTAACCCCAGCATTGGATTAGAGTCAGTAGTAGTAGCAAAAATGGAACGAACACCAGCATTGGATTGGAGTCAGTAGTAGTAGCAAGAAAAGCATGAACCCCAGCATTGGATAGGAGTCAATAGTTGTAGCAAGCAAGGCACGAACCCCAGCATTTGATTGGAGTCAGTAGTAGTAGCAAGAAGGGCATGAGCCCCAGCATTGGATTGGAGTCAGCAGTAGTAGCAAGAAGGGCATGAACCCCAGAATTGGATTGGAGTCAGTAGTAGCAAGAAGGGCATTAACCCCCGCATTGGATTGGAGTCAGTTGTAGTAGCAAGAAGGGCACGAACCCCAGCATTGGATTGGAGTCAGCAGTAGTAGCAAGAAGGGCATGACCCCTGAATTGGTTTGGAGTCAGTAGTAGAAGCAAAAAGGGCATGAACCCCAGCATTGCAATGGAGTCAGTAGTAGTAGCAAGCAAGGCACGATCCACAGCATTGTATTGGGGTCAGCAGTAGAAAGCAGGCCACGATCCCCAGCATTTGATTTGAGTCAGTAAAATAGCAAGCATGGCATGAACCCCAGCATTGGATTGGATTCAGCAGTGGCAAGAAGGGCACGAACCCCAGCATTGGATTGGTGTCAGTAGTATTAGCAAGCAGGGCATGAACTCCAGCATTGAATGGGAGTCAGTAGTAGTAGCAAGCAGGGCACGAGCCCCAGCATTGGATTGGAGTCAGTAGTAGTAGCAAGCAGGGCACGAACCCCAGCATTGGATTGGAGCCAGTAGTAGTAGCAAGAAGGACATTAACCACAGCATTGGATTGGAGTCAGTAGTATTAGCAAGAAGGGCACGAACCCCAGCATTGGATTGGAGTCAGCAGTAGTAGCAAGAAGGGCATGAACCCCGGCATTGGATTGGAGTCAGTAGCAGTTGCAAGAAGGGCATGAACCCCAGCATTGGATTGGAGTCAGTAGTAGTAGCGAGCAGGGCTCGATCCCCAGCATTGGATTGAAGTCAGTAGTAGTAGCAAGCAGGGCACGAACCATATCATTGGATTGGAGTCAGTAGTAGTAGCAAGAAGCGCATGAACCCCAGCATTGGATTATAGTCAGTAGTAGTAGCAAGCAAGGCACGAACCTCAGTATTGGATTATAGTCAGTAGTAGTAGCAAGCAGGGCACCAACCCCAGCATTGGATTGGAGTCAGCAGTAGCAAGCAGGGCTTGAACCCCAGCATTGGATTGGAGTTAGTAGTAGTAGCAAGAAGGGAATGAACCCCAGCATTGGATTGGAGTCAGTAGTAGTAGCATGGAGGGCACGAATCCCAGCATTGGATTGGAGGCAGTAGTAGTTGCAAGAAGGGCACGAACCCCAGCATTGGATTGGAGCGAGTAGTAGTATCAAGCAGAGCACGAACCGCAGTATTGGATTGGATTCAGAAGTAGGAGCAAGCAGGAGACGAACCCCAGCATTGGATTGGAGTAAGCAGTAGTAGCAAGAAGGGCACGAACCCTAGCATTTGATTTGAGTCAGTAGCAGTAGCAAGCAAGGCATGATCCCCAGCATTGGATTGGATTCAGCAGTAGCAAGCAGGGCACGATCCCCAGCATTTGATTTGAGTCAGTAGAATAGCAAGCATGGCATGAACCCCAGCATTGGTTTGGATTCAGCAGTAGCAAGAAGGGCACGAACCCCAGCATTGGATTGGAGTCAGTGGTAGTAGCAAGAAGGGAACGAACCCCAGCATTTGATTGGAGTCAGAAGTAGTAGCAAGCAAGGCACGAACCCCGGCATTGGATTGGAGTCAGTTGTAGTAGCATGCAGGTCATGTACCCCAGCATTGGATTGGAGTCAGAAGTAGTAGACAGCAGGGCACGATCCCCAGCATTGTATTGGAGTCAGTAGTAGTAGCAAGCAAGGCAGGAACCCCAGCATTTGATTGGAGTCAGTAGCAGTAGCAAGCAGGGCATGAACCCCGGCATTGCATTGGAGTCAGTTGTAGTAGCAAGAAGGGAATGAACCCCAGAATTGGAATGGAGTCAGTAGTAGTAGCAAGCAGGGCATGAACCCCAGATTTGGATTTGAGTCAGTAGTAGTAGAAAGCAGGGCACGAACCCTAGCACTGGATTGGAGTCAGTAGTAGTAGCAAGCCGGACACGAACCCCAGCATTGGATATGAGTCAGTAGTAGTAGCGAGAAGGGCATTAACCCCAGCATTGGATTGGAGTCAGTTCTAGTTGCAAGAAGGGCACGAACCCCAGCATTGGATTGGAGCCAGCAGTAGTAGCAAGGAGGGCAAGAACCCCAGAATTGGATTGGGGTCAGTAGTAGTACCAAGAAGGGCACGAACCCTGCATTGCAATGGAGTTAGTAGTAGTAGCAAGCTAGGCACGATCCCCAGCATTGGATTGGAGTCAGTAGTAGTAGCAAGCAGGGAACGAACCCCAGCATTGTATTGAGGTCAGCAGTAGAAAGCAGGGGATGAACCCCAGCATTCGATTGGAGTCAGTAGTAGTAGCAAGCAAGGCACGAACCCCAGCATTGGATTGGGGTCAGTAGTCGTAGTACGATGGGCATGAACTCCAGCATTAGATTGGAGTCAGTAGTATAGCAAGCAGAGCACGAACCCCAGTATTTGACTTGAGTCAGTAGTAGTAGCAAGCAGAGCACGAACCCCAGCATTGGTTTGGAGTCAGTAGTAGTAGCAAGAAGGGCATGAACCCCAGCATTGGATTGGGGTCAGTAGTAGCAGCAAGCAAGGCACGAACCCCAGCATTGGATTGGAGTCAGTAGTATCAGCAAGCAGGGCATGAACCCCAGCATTGGATTGGAGTAAGTAGTAGTAGCAAGCAGGGCACGAACCCCAGCATTGGATTGGAGTCAGTAGTAGTAGCAAGCAGGGGGGGGGGGAAGCGTGATGGCGCATTGGCTTAGCTGCTCGTCTTTCACCCGGAGGCCTGGGGTTTGAATCCCGGTGAGAGTGGGGTGGAATTTTCACCTCCGAAAATCTCGTAGCGTCAGGAAGGGCATCCGGCCTTAAATCCCCGGCCAAAACCAAAATGAGCCTGGTTGGCTCCGGCGACCCCAATTAAATGGGAAAAACCGATGAAGGAAGAAGAAGTAGTAGCAAGCAGGGCACGAACCACAGCATTGGATTGGAGTCAGTAGTATTAGCAAGAAGCGCATGAACCCCAGCATTGGATTGTAGTCAATAGTAGTAGCAAGCAGGGCACGAACCCCAGCATTGGATTGGAGTCAGCAGTAGCAAGCAGCTCATGAACTCCAGCATTGGATTGGAGTCAGTAGTAGTAGCAAGCAAGGCACGAACCCCAGCATTGGATTGGAGACAGTAGTAGTAGCAAGCAAGACACGAACCCCAGCATTGGATTGGAGTCAGTAGTAGTAAGCAGGGCACGAGCCCCAGCATTTGTTTGAGTCAGTAGTAGTAGCAAGAAGGCCATGAACCCCAGCATTGGATTGATGTCAGTAGTAGTAGCAAGAAGGGAATGAACCCCAGTATTGTATTGGAGTCAGTAGCAGTAGCAAGCAGGGCACGAACCCCACTATTTGATTTGAGTTAGTAGTAGTAGCAAGCAGGGCACGAACCGCAGCGTTGGATTGGAGTCATTAGTAGTGGCAAGAAGGGCATGAACCATAGCATTGGATTGGAGTCAGTAGTAGTAGCAAGCAGGGCACGAACCCCAGCATTGTATTGGAGTCAGTAGTAGTAGTAAGCAGTAGACGAACTCCACCATGGGATTGGAGTCATTAGTAGTAGCAAGAAGGGCATACACACCAGCATTGGATTGGAGTCAATAGTAGTAGCAAGAAGTGCACGAACAACAGCATTGCTTTGGAATCAGAAGTAGTAGCAAGCAGGAGACGAACCCCTGCATTGGATTGGAGTCAATAGTAGTAATAAGATGGGCACGAACCCCTGCATTGGATTGGAGTCAATAGTAGTAATAAGAAGGGCATGAACCCCAGCATTGGATTGGAGTCAGTAGTAGTAGCAATCTGGCACGAACCCCAGCATTGGATTGGAGTCAATAGAAGTAGCAAGAAGTGCACGAAACCCAGCATTGGTTTAGGATCAGAAGTAGTAGCAAGCAGGAGACGAACCTCAGAATTTGATTGGAGTCAGTAGTAGTAGCAAGAAGGGCACGAACCCCAGCATTGGAATGGAGTCAATAGTAGTAGCAAGCAGGGCATGAACCCCAGCATTGGATTTGAGTCAGTAGTAGTAGCAAGAAGGGAACGAACCCCAGCATTGGATTGGTGTCAGTAGTAGTAGCATGCAGGGCACGAATCCCAGCATTGGATTGGAGGCAATAGTAGTAGCAAGAAGGGCACGAACCCCAGCAAATTGTATTGGAGTCAGTAGAAGTAGCAAGAAAGGCAAGATCCCCAGCATTGGATTGGAGTCAGTAGTAGTAGCAAGAGGGGAATGAACCCCAGCATTGGATTGGAGTCAGTAGAAGTAGCAAGAAGGGCATTAACCCCAGCTTTGGATTGGAGTCAGTAGTAGTAGCAAAAATGGCACGAACCCCAGCATTGGATTGGTGTCAATAGTAGTAGCAAGAAAAGCTTGAACCCCAGCATTGGATTGGAGTCAGTAGTTGTAGCAAGCAAGGCACGAACCCCAGCATTTGATTGGAGTCAGTAGTAGTAGCAAGAAGGGCATGAACCCCAGCATTGGATTGGAGTCAGCAGTAGTAGCAAGAAGGGCATAAACACCAGAATTGGATTGGAGTCAGTAGTAGTAGCAAGAAGGGCATTAACCCCCACATTGGATTGGAGTCAGTTGTAGTAGCAAGAAGGGCAAGAACCCCAGCATTGGATTGGAGTCAGCAGTAGTAGCAAGAAGGTCATGAACCCAAGAATTGGATTGGAGTCAGTAGTAGTAGCAGGAAGGGCATGAAACCCAGCATTGGATTGGAGTCAGTAGCAGTTGCAAGAAGGGCATGAACCCCAGCATTGGATTGGAGTCAGTAGTAGTAGCGAGCAGGGCTCGATCCCCAGCATTGGATTGAAGTCAGTAGTAGTAGCAAGCAGGGCACGAACCATATCATTGGATTGGAGTCAGTAGTAGTAGCAAGAAGCGCATGAACCCCAGCATTGGATTATAGTCAGTAGTAGTAGCAAGCAAGGCACGAACCTCAGTATTGGATTATAGTCAGTAGTAGTAGCAAGCAGGGCATCAACCCCAGCATTGGATTGGAGTCAGCAGTAGCAAGCAGGGCTTGAACCCCAGCATTGGATTGGAGTTAGTAGTAGTAGCAAGAAGGGAATGAACCCCAGCATTGGATTGGAGTCAGTAGTAGTAGCATGGAGGGCACGAATCCCAGCATTGGATTGGAGGCAGTAGTAGTTGCAAGAAGGGCACGAACCCCAGCATTGGATTGGAGCGAGTAGTAGTATCAAGCAGAGCACGAACCGCAGTATTGGATTGGATTCAGAAGTAGGAGCAAGCAGGAGACGAACCCCAGCATTGGATTGGAGTCAGCAGTAGTAGCAAGAAGGGCACGAACCCTAGCATTTGATTTGTGTCAGTAGCAGTAGCAAGCAAGGCATGATCCCCAGCATTGGATTGGAATCAGCAGTAGCAAGCAGGGCACGATCCCCAGCATTTGATTTGAGTCAGTAGAATAGCAAGCATGGCATGAACCCCAGCATTGTTTTGGATTCAGCAGTAGCAAGAAGGGCACGAACCCCAGCATTGGATTGGAGTCAGTGGTAGTAGCAAGAAGGGAACGAACCCCAGCATTTGATTGGAGTCAGCAGTAGTAGCAAGCAAGGCACGAACCCCGGCATTGGATTGGAGTCAGTTGTAGTAGCATGCAGGTCATGTACCCCAGCATTGGATTGGAGTCAGAAGTAGTAGACAGCAGGGCACGATCCCCAGCATTGTATTGGAGTCAGTAGTAGTAGCAAGCAAGGCAGGAACCCCAGCATTTGATTGGAGTCAGTAGCAGTAGCAAGCAGGGCATGAACCCCGGCATTGCATTGGAGTCAGTTGTAGTAGCAAGAAGGGAATGAACCCCAGAATTGGAATGGAGTCAGTAGTAGTAGCAAGCAGGGCATGAACCCCAGATTTGGATTTGAGTCAGTAGTAGTAGAAAGCAGGGCACGAACCCTAGCACTGGATTGGAGTCAGTAGTAGTAGCAAGCCGGACACGAACCCCAGCATTGGATATGAGTCAGTAGTAGTAGCAAGAAGGGCATTAACCCCAGCATTGGATTGGAGTCAGTTCTAGTAGCAAGAAGGGCACGAACTCCAGCATTGGATTGGAGCCAGCAGTAGTAGCAAGAAGGGTATGAACCCCAGCATTAGATTGGAGTCAGTAGTATAGCAAGCAGAGCACGAACCCCAGTATTTGACTTGAGTCAGTAGTAGTAGCAAGCAGAGCACGAACCCCAGCATTGGTTTGGAGTCAGTAGTAGTAGCAAGCAGGGCACGAACCCCAGCATTGGATTGGAGTCAGTAGTAGTAGCAAGCAGGGGGGGGGGGAAGCGTGATGGCGCATTGGCTTAGCTGCTCGTCTTTCACCCGGAGGCCTGGGGTTTGAATCCCGGTGAGAGTGGGGTGGAATTTTCACCTCCGAAAATCTCGTAGCGTCAGGAAGGGCATCCGGCCTTAAATCCCCGGCCAAAACCAAAATGAGCCTGGTTGGCTCCGGCGACCCCAATTAATTGGGAAAAGCCGATGAAGGAAGAAGAAGTAGTAGCAAGCAGGGCACGAACCACAGCATTGGATTGGAGTCAGTAGTATTAGCAAGAAGCGCATGAACCCCAGCATTGGATTGTAGTCAATAGTAGTAGCAAGCAAGGCACGAACCCCAGTATTGGATTGGAGTCAGTAGTAGTAGCAAGCAGGGCACGAACCCCAGCATTGGATTGGAGTCAGCAGTAGCAAGCAGCTCATGAACTCCAGCATTGGATTGGAGTCAGTAGTAGTAGCAAGCAAGGCACGAACCCCAGCATTGGATTGGAGACAGTAGTAGTAGCAAGCAAGACACGAACCCCAGCATTGGATTGGAGTCAGTAGTAGTAAGCAGGGCACGAACCCCAGCATTTGTTTGAGTCAGTAGTAGTAGCAAGAAGGCCATGAACCCCAGCATTGGATTGATGTCGGTAGTAGTAGCAAGAAGGGAATGAACCCCAGTATTGTATTGGAGTCAGTAGCAGTAGCAAGCAGGGCACGAACCCCAGTATTTGATTTGAGTTAGTAGTAGTAGCAAGCAGGGCACGAACCCCAGCGTTGGATTGGAGTCATTAGTAGTGGCAAGAAGGGCATGAACCATAGCATTGGATTGGAGTCAGTAGTAGTAGCAAGCAGGGCACGAACCCCAGCATTGTATTGGAGTCAGTAGTAGTAGTAAGCAGTAGACGAACTCCACCATGGGATTGGAGTCATTAGTAGTAGCAAGAAGGGCATACACACCAGCATTGGATTGGAGTCAATAGTAGTACCAAGAAGTGCACGAACACCAGCATTGCTTTGGAATCAGAAGTAGTAGCAAGCAGGAGACGAACCCCTGCATTGGATTGGAGTCAATAGTAGTAATAAGATGGGCACGAACCCCTGCATTGGATTGGAGTCAATAGTAGTAATAAGAAGGGCATGAACCCCAGCATTGGATTGGAGTCAGTAGTAGTAGCAATCTGGCACGAACCCCAGCATTGGATTGGAGTCAATAGAAGTAGCAAGAAGTGCACGAAACCCAGCATTGGTTTAGGATCAGAAGTAGTAGCAAGCAGGAGACGAACCTCAGAATTTGATTGGAGTCAGTAGTAGTAGCAAGAAGGGCACGAACCCCAGCATTGGAATGGAGTCAATAGTAGTAGCAAGCAGGGCATGAACCCCAGCATTGGATTTGAGTCAGTAGTAGTAGCAAGAAGGGAATGAACCCCAGCATTGGATTGGTGTCAGTAGTAGTAGCATGCAGGGCACGAATCCCAGCATTGGATTGGAGGCAATAGTAGTAGCAAGAAGGGCACGAACCCCAGCAAATTGTATTGGAGTCAGTAGAAGTAGTAAGAAAGGCATGATCCCCAGCATTGGATTGGAGTCAGTAGTAGTAGCAAGAGGGGAATGAACCCCAGCATTGGATTGGAGTCAGTAGAAGTAGCAAGAAGGGCATTAACCCCAGCTTTGGATTGGAGTCGGTAGTAGTAGCAAAAATGGCACGAACCCCAGCATTGGATTGGTGTCAATAGTAGTAGCAAGAAAAGCTTGAACCCCAGCATTGGATTGGAGTCAGTAGTTGTAGCAAGCAAGGCACGAACCCCAGCATTTGATTGGAGTCAGTAGTAGTAGCAAGAAGGGCATGAACCCCAGCATTGGATTGGAGTCAGCAGTAGTAGCAAGAAGGGCATAAACACCAGAATTGGATTGGAGTCAGTAGTAGTAGCAAGAAGGGCATTAACCCCCACATTGGATTGGAGTCAGTTGTAGTAGCAAGAAGGGCAAGAACCCCAGCATTGGATTGGAGTCAGCAGTAGTTGCAAGAAGGGCATGAACCCAAGAATTGGATTGGAGTCAGTAGTAGTAGCAGGAAGGGCATGAACCCCAGCATTGCAATGGAGTCAGTAGTAGTAGCATGAAGGGCATGAACTCCAGCATTGGATTGGAGTCAGTAGTAGTAGCAAGCAGGGCACGAACCCAAGTATTTGATTTGAGTCAGTAGTTGTTGCAAGCAGAGCACGAACCCCAGCATTGGTTTGGAGTCAGTAGTAATAGCAAGAAGGGCATGAACCCCAGCATTGGATTGGGGTCAGTAGTATTAGCAAGCAAGGCACGAACCCCAGCATTGGATTGCAGTCAGTAGTATTAGCAAGCAGGGTATGAATCCCAGCATTGAATTGGAGTCAGTAGTAGTAGCAAGCAGGGCACGAGCCCCAGCATTGGATTGGAGTCAGTAGTAGTAGCAAGCAGGGCACGAACCCCAGCATTGGATTGGAGTCAGTAGTAGTAGCAAGAAGGACATTAACCACAGCATTGGATTGGAGTCAGTAGTAGTAGCAAGAAGGGCACGAACCCCAGCATTGGATTGGAGTCAGCAGTAGTAGCAAGAAGGGCATGAACCCCAGCATTGGATTGGAGTCAGTAGCAGTTGCAAGAAGGGCATGAACCCCACCATTGGATTGGAGTCAGTAGTAGTAGCAAGCAGGGCACGAACCCCAGCATTGGATTGGAGTCAGTAGTAGTAGCAAGCAGGGCACGAACCACAGAATTGGATTTGAGTCAGTAGTAGCAAGATGCGCATGAACCACAGCATTGGATTGGAGTCAGTAGTAGTAGCAAGAAGGGAATGAACCCCAGCATAGGATTGGAGTCAGTAGTAGTAGTAGCATGCAGGGCACGAATCCCAGCATTGGATTGGAGGCAGTAGTAGTAGCAAGAAGGGCACGAACCCCAGCACATTGTATTGGAGTCAGTAGTAGTAGCAAGAAGGGCATGAACCCCAGCATTGGATTGGAGTGAGTAGTAGTAGAAAGCAGGACACGATCCCCAGCATTGGATTGGAGTCAGTAGTAGGAGCAAGCAGGAGACTAACCCCAGCATTGGAATGGAGTCAGCAGTAGTAGCAAGAAGGGCATGAACCCTAGCATTTGATTTGAGTCTGTAGTAGTAGCAAGCAAGGCAAGATCCCCTGCATTTGATTGGAGTCAGCAGTAGCAAGCAGGGCACGATCCCCAGCATTTGATTTGAGTCAGTAGTATTAGCAAGCATGGCATGAACCCCAGCATTGGATTGGAGTCAGCAGTAGCAAGAAGGGCACGAACCCCAGCATTGGATTGGAGTCAGTAGTAGTAGCAAGAAGGGCATGCACCCCTGAATTGCATTTGAGTCAGTAGTAGTAGCAAGCAGGGCACGAACCCCAGCATTGGATTGGAGTCATTAGTAGTAGCAAGCAAGGCACGAACCCCAGCATAGGATTGGAGACAGTAGTAGTAGCAAGCAAGGCACGACCCCCAGCATTGGATTGGAGTCAGTAGTAGTAGCAAGCAGGGCACGAACCCCAGCATTTATTGGAGTCAGTAGTAGTAGCAAGAAGGGCATTAACCCCAGCATTGGATTAGAGTCGGTAGTAGTAGCAATAATGGAACGAACACCAGCATTGGATTGGAGTCAGTAGTAGTAGCAAGAAAAGCATGAACCCCAGCATTGGATAGGAGTCAATAATTGTAGCAAGAAAGGCACGAACCCCAGCATTTGATTGGAGTCAGTAGTAGTAGCAAGAAGGGCATGAGCCCCAGCATTGAATTGGAGTCAGCAGTAGTAGCAAGAACGGCATGAACCCCAGAATTGGATTGGAGTCAGTAGTAGTAGCAAGAAGGGCATTAACCCCCGCATTGGATTGGAGTCAGTTGTAGTAGCAAGAAGGGCACGAACCCCAGCCTTGGATTGGAGTCAGCAGTAGTAGCAAGAAGGACATGAACACCAGAATTGGATTGGAGTCAGTAGTATTAGCAAAAAGGGCATGAACCCCAGCATTGCAATGGAGTCAGTAGTAGTAGCAAGCAAGGCACGATCCACAGCATTGTATTGGGGTCAGCAGTAGAAAGCAGGGCACGAACCCCAGCATTGTGTTGGAGTCGGTAGTAGTAGCAAGAAGGGAATGGACACCTGCATTGGATTGGAGTTAGTAGTAGTAGCATGAAGGGCATGAACTCCAGCATTGGATTGGAGTCAGTAGTAGTAGCAAGCAGGGCACGAACCCCAGTATTTGATTTGAGTCAGTAGTAGTAGCAAGCAGAGCACGAACCCCAGCATTGGTTTGGAGTCAGTAGTAATAGCAAGAAGGGCGTGAACCCCAGCATTGGATTTGGGTCAGTAGTACTAGCAAGCAAGGCACGAACCCCAGCATTGGATTGGAGTCAGTAGTATTAGCAAGCAGGGCATGAACCCCAGCATTGAATTGGAGTCAGTAGTAGTAGCAAGCAGGGCACGAGCCCCAGCATAGGATTGGAGTAAGTAGTAGTAGCAAGCAGGGCACGAACCCCAGCATTGGATTGGTGCCAGTAGTAGTAGCAAGAAGGACATTAACCACAGCATTGGATTGGAGTCAGTAGTATTAGCAAAAAGGGCACGAACCCCATCATTGGAATGGAGTCAATAGTAGTAGCAAGCAGGGCATGAGCTCCAGCCTTGGATTGGAGTCAGTAGTAGTAGCAAGAAGGGAATGAACCCCAGCATTGGATTGGTGTCAGTAGTAGTAGCATGCAGGGCACGAATCCCAGCATTGGATTGGAGGCAGTAGTAGTAGCAAGAAGGGCACGAACCCCAGCAAATTGTATTGGAGTCTGTAGTAGTAGCAAGAAGGGCATGAACCCCAGCATTGGATTGGAGTCAGTAGTAGTAGCAAGAGGGGAATGAACCCCAGCATTGGATAGGAGTCAGTAGTAGTATCAAGAAGGGAATGAACCCCAGCATTGGAATGGAGTCAGTAGTAGTAGCAAGAAGGGCATGAACCACAGCATTGTATTGGAGTCAGTAGTAGTAGACAGCAAGGCACGAACACCAGCATTGGATTGGAGTCAGTAGTTGTAGCAAGCAAGGCAGGAACCGCATCATTGTATTGGAGTCAGTAGCAGTAGCAAGCAGGGCATGAACCCCAGCATTGGACTGGAGTCAGTAGTCGTAGCAAGAAGGGCATGAACCCCAGCATTGGAATGGAGTCAGCAGTAGTAGCAAGAAGGGCATGCATCCCAGCATTGGATTGGAGTCAATAGTAGTAGCAAGCAAGGCACGAACCCCAGCATTAGATTGGAGTCAGTAGTAGTAGCAAGCAGGGCACGAACCCCAGCATTGGATTGGAGTCAGTAGATGTAGCAAGAAGGGCATTAACCCCAGCTTTGGATTGGAGTCAATAGTGGTAGCAAAAATAGCACGAACCCCAGCATTGGATTGGAGTCAGTAGTAGTAGCAAGAAGGGCATTAACCCCCGCATTGGATTGGAGTCAGTTGTAGTAGCAAGAAGGGCACGAACCCCAGCATTGGATTGGAGTCAGCAGCAGTAGCAAGAAGGGCATGAACCCAAGAATTGGATTGGAGTCATTAGTAGAAGCAGGAAGGGCATGAACCCCAGCATTGCAATGGAGTCAGTAGTAGTAGCATGAAGGGCATGAACTCCAGCATTGGATTGGAGTCAGTAGTTGTAGCAAGCTGGGCACGAACCCCAGTATTTGATTTGAGTCAGTAGTAGTAGCAAGCAGAGCACGAACCCCAGCATTGGTTTGGAGACAGTAGTAATAGCAATAAGCGCATGAACCCCAGCATTGGATTGGGGTCAGTATTACTAGCAAGCAAGGCACGAACCCCAGCATTGGATTGGAGTCAGTAGTATTAGCAAGCAGGGCATGAACCCCAGCATTGAATTGGAGTCAGTAGTAGTAGCAAGCAGGGCACGAGCCCCAGCATTGGATTGGAGTCAGTAGTAGTAGCAAGCAGGGCATGAACCCCAGCATTGGATTGGAGTCAGTAGTAGTAGCAAGAAGGACATTAACCACAGCATTGGATTGGAGTCAGTAGTCGTAGCAAGAAGGGCACGAACCCCAGCATTGGATTGGAGTCAGCAGTAGTAGCAAGAAGGGCATGAACACCAGCATTGGATTGGAGTCAGTAGCAGTTGCAAGAAGGGCATGAACCCCACCATTGGATTGGAGTCAGTAGTAGTAGCAAGCAGGGCTCAAACCCCAGCATTGGATTGGAGTCAGTAGTAGTAGCAAGCAGGGCACGAAACACAGAATTGGATTGGAGTCAGTAGTAGTAGCAAGCAAGGCACGAACCCCAGTATTGGATTATAGTCAGTAGTAGTAGCAAGAAGGACATGAACCCCAGCATTGGATTGAAGTCAGCAGTAGTAGCAAGAAGGGCATGAACCCCAGAATTGGATTGGAGTCAGTAGTAGCAGCAAGAAGGACATGAACCCCAGCATTGCAATGGAGTCAGTAGTAGTAGCAAGCAAGGCACGAACCCCAGCATTGGATTGGAGTCAGTAGTAGTAGCAAGCAGGGCATTAACCCCAGCATTGGATTGGAGTCAGTAGTAGTAGACAGCAAGGCAGGAACCCCAGCATTGGATTGGAGTCAGAAGTAGTAGCAAGCAAGGTTGGAACCCCAGCATTGGATTGGAGTCATTAGCAGTAGCAGGCAGGGCATGAACCCCAGCATTGGATTGGAGTCAGTAGTAGTAGCAAGAAGGGCATGAAACCCAGCATTGGAATTGAGTCAGTAGTAGTAGCAAGAAGGGCATGCATCCCAGCACTGGATTGGAGTCAATAGTAGTAGCAAGCAAGGCACGACCCCCAGCATTGGATTGGAGTCAGTAGTAGTAGCAAGCAGGGCACGAACCCCAGCGTTTATTGGAGTCAGTAGTAGCAAGGAGGGCATTAACCCCAGCATTGGATTAGAGTCAGTAGTAGTAGCAAAAATGGAACGAACACCAGCATTGGATTGGAGTCAGTAGTAGTAGCAAGAAAAGCATGAACCCCAGCATTGGATAGGAGTCAATAGTTGTAGCAAGCAAGGCACGAACCCCAGCATTTGATTGGAGTCAGTAGTAGTAGCAAGAAGGGCATGAGCCCCAGCATTGGATTGGAGTCAGCAAAAGTAGCAAGAAGGGCATGAACCCCAGAATTGGATTGGAGTCAGTAGTAGTAGCAAGAAGGGCATTAACCCCCGCATTGGATTGGAGTCAGTTGTAGTAGCAAGAAGGGCACGAACCCCAGCATTGGATTGGAGTCAGCAGTAGTAGCAAGAAGGGCATGACCCCTGAATTGGTTTGGAGTCAGTAGTAGAAGCAAAAAGGGCATGAACCCCAGCATTGCAATGGAGTCAGTAGTAGTAGCAAGCAAGGCACGATCCACAGCATTGTATTGGGGTCAGCAGTAGAAAGCAGGCCACGATCCCCAGCATTTGATTTGAGTCAGTAAAATAGCAAGCATGGCATGAACCCCAGCATTGGATTGGATTCAGCAGTGGCAAGAAGGGCACGAACCCCAGCATTGGATTGGTGTCAGTAGTATTAGCAAGCAGGGCATGAACTCCAGCATTGAATGGGAGTCAGTAGTAGTAGCAAGCAGGGCACGAGCCCCAGCATTGGATTGGAGTCAGTAGTAGTAGCAAGCATGGCATGAACCCCAGCATTGGATTGGATTCAGCAGTGGCTAGAAGGGCACGAACCCCAGCATTGGATTGGAGTCAGTAGCAGTTGCAAGAAGGGCATGAACCCCAGCATTGGATTGGAGTCAGTAGTAGTAGCGAGCAGGGCTCGATCCCCAGCATTGGATTGAAGTCAGTAGTAGTAGCAAGCAGGGCACGAACCATATCATTGGATTGGAGTCAGTAGTAGTAGCAAGAAGCGCATGAACCCCAGCATTGGATTGGAGTCAGTAGCAGTTGCAAGAAGGGCATGAACCCCAGCATTGGATTGGAGTCAGTAGTAGTAGCAAGCAAGGCACGAACCTCAGTATTGGATTATAGTCAGTAGTAGTAGCAAGCAGGGCACCAACCCCAGCATTGGATTGGAGTCAGCAGTAGCAAGCAGGGCTTGAACCCCAGCATTGGATTGGAGTTAGTAGTAGTAGCAAGAAGGGAATGAACCCCAGCATTGGATTGGAGTCAGTAGTAGTAGCATGGAGGGCACGAATCCCAGCATTGGATTGGAGGCAGTAGTAGTTGCAAGATGGGCACGAACCCCAGCACATTGTATTGGAGTCAGTAGTAGTAGCAAGAAGGGCATGAACCCCAGCATTGGATTGGAGCGAGTAGTAGTATCAAGCAGAGCACGAACCGCAGTATTGGATTGGATTCAGAAGTAGGAGCAAGCAGGAGACGAACCCCAGCATTGGATTGGAGTCAGCAGTAGTAGCAAGAAGGGCACGAACCCTAGCATTTGATTTGAGTCAGTAGCAGTAGCAAGCAAGGCATGATCCCCAGCATTGGATTGGAATCAGCAGTAGCAAGCAGGGCACGATCCCCAGCATTTGATTTGAGTCAGTAGAATAGCAAGCATGGCATGAACCCCAGCATTGGTTTGGATTCAGCAGTAGCAAGAAGGGCACGAACCCCAGCATTGGATTGGAGTCAGTGGTAGTAGCAAGACGGGAACGAACCCCAGCATTTGATTGGAGTCAGCAGTAGTAGACAGCAGGGCACGATCCCCAGCATTGGATTGGAATCAGCAGTAGCAAGCAGGGCACGATCCCCAGCATTTGATTTGAGTCAGTAGAATAGCAAGCATGGCATGAACCCCAGCATTGGTTTGGATTCAGCAGTAGCAAGAAGGGCACGAACCCCGGCATTGGATTGGAGTCAGTTGTAGTAGCATGCAGGTCATGTACCCCAGCATTGGATTGGAGTCAGAAGTAGTAGACAGCAGGGCACGATCCCCAGCATTGTATTGGAGTCAGTAGTAGTAGCAAGCAAGGCAGGAACCCCAGCATTTGATTGGAGTCAGTAGCAGTAGCAAGCAGGGCATGAACCCCGGCATTGCATTGGAGTCAGTTGTAGTAGCAAGAAGGGAATGAACCCCAGAATTGGAATGGAGTCAGTAGTAGTAGCAAGCAGGGCATGAACCCCAGATTTGGATTTGAGTCAGTAGTAGTAGAAAGCAGGGCACGAACCCTAGCACTGGATTGGAGTCAGTAGTAGTAGCAAGCCGGACACGAACCCCAGCATTGGATATGAGTCAGTAGTAGTAGCAGTAAGGGCATTAACCCCAGCATTGGATTGGAGTCAGTTCTAGTAGCAAGAAGGGCACGAACCCCAGCATTGGATTGGAGCCAGCAGTAGTAGCAAGAAGGGCAAGAACCCCAGAATTGGAATGGGGTCAGTAGTAGTACCAAGAAGGGCACGAACCCTGCATTGCAATGGAGTTAGTAGTAGTAGCAAGCTAGGCACGATCCCCAGCATTGGATTGGAGTCAGTAGTAGTAGCAAGCAGGGAACGAACCCCAGCATTGTATTGAGGTCAGCAGTAGAAAGCAGGGGATGAACCCCAGCATTCGATTTGAGTCAGTAGTAGTAGCAAGCAAGGCACGAACCCCAGCATTGGATTGGGGTCAGTAGTCGTAGTACGATGGGCATGAACTCCAGCATTAGATTGGAGTCAGTAGTATAGCAAGCAGAGCACGAACCCCAGTATTTGACTTGAGTCAGTAGTAGTAGCAAGCAGAGCACGAACCCCAGCATTGGTTTGGAGTCAGTAGTAGTAGCAAGAAGGGCATGAACCCCAGCATTGGATTGGGGTCAGTAGTAGCAGCAAGCAAGGCACGAACCCCAGCATTGGATTGGAGTCAGTAGTATCAGCAAGCAGGGCATGAACCCCAGCATTGGATTGGAGTAAGTAGTAGTAGCAAGCAGGGCACGAACCCCAGCATTGGATTGGAGTCAGTAGTAGTAGCAAGCAGGGGGGGGGGGGGGGAAGCGTGATGGCGCATTGGCTTAGCTGCTCGTCTTTCACCCGGAGGCCTGGGGTTTGAATCCCGGTGAGAGTGGGGTGGAATTTTCAACTCCGAAAATCTCGTATCGTCAGGAAGGGCATCCGGCCTTAAATCCCCGGCCAAAACCAAAATGAGCCTGGTTGGCTCCGGCGACCCCAATTAATTGGGAAAAGCCGATGAAGGAAGAAGAAGTAGTAGCAAGCAGGGCACGAACCACAGCATTGGATTGGAGTCAGTAGTACTAGCAAGAAGCGCATGAACCCCAGCATTGGATTGTAGTCAATAGTAGTAGCAAGCAAGGCACGAACCCCAGTATTGGATTGGAGTCAGTAGTAGTAGCAAGCAGGGCACGAACCCCAGCATTGGATTGGAGTCAGCAGTAGCAAGCAGCTCATGAACTCCAGCATTGGATTGGAGTCAGTAGTAGTAGCAAGCAAGGCACGAACCCCAGCATTGGATTGGAGACAGTAGTAGTAGCAAGCAAGACACGAACCCCAGCATTGGATTGGAGTCAGTAGTAGTAAGCAGGGCACGAACCCCAGCATTTGTTTGAGTCAGTAGTAGTAGCAAGAAGGCCATGAACCCCAGCATTGGATTGATGTCAGTAGTAGTAGCAAGAAGGGAATGAACCCCAGTATTGTATTGGAGTCAGTAGCAGTAGCAAGCAGGGCACGAACCCCAGTATTTGATTTGAGTTAGTAGTAGTAGCAAGCAGGGCACGAACCCCAGCGTTGGATTGGAGTCATTAGTAGTGGCAAGAAGGGCATGAGCCATAGCATTGGATTGGAGTCAGTAGTAGTAGCAAGCAGGGCACGAACCCCAGCATTGTATTGGAGTCAGTAGTAGTAGTAAGCAGTAGACGAACTCCACCATGGGATTGGAGTCATTAGTAGTAGCAAGAAGGGCATACACACCAGCATTGGATTGGAGTCAATAGTAGTAGCAAGAAGTGCACGAACACTAGCATTGCTTTGGAATCAGAAGTAGTAGCAAGCAGGAGACGAACCCCTGCATTGGATTGGAGTCAATAGTAGTAATAAGATGGGCACGAACCCCTGCATTGGATTGGAGTCAATAGTAGTAATAAGAAGGGCATGAACCCCAGCATTGGATTGGAGTCAGTAGTAGTAGCAATCTGGCACGAACCCCAGCATTGGATTGGAGTCAATAGAAGTAGCAAGAAGTGCACGAACCCCAGCATTGGTTTAGGATCAGAAGTAGTAGCAAGCAGGAGACGAACCTCAGAATTTGATTGGAGTCAGTAGTAGTAGCAAGAAGGGCACGAACCCCAGCATTGGAATGGAGTCAATAGTAGTAGCAAGCAGGGCATGAACCCCAGCATTGGATTTGGGTCAGTAGTAGTAGCAAGAAGGGAATGAACCCCAGCATTGGATTGGTGTCAGTAGTAGTAGCATGCAGGGCACGAATCCCAGCATTGGATTGGAGGCAATAGTAGTAGCAAGAAGGGCACGAACCCCAGCAAATTGTATTGGAGTCAGTAGAAGTAGCAAGAAAGGCATGATCCCCAGCATTGGATTGGAGTCAGTAGTAGTAGCAAGAGGGGAATGAACCCCAGCATTGGATTGGAGTCAGTAGAAGTAGCAAGAAGGGCATTAACCCCAGCTTTGGATTGGAGTCAGTAGTAGTAGCAAAAATGGCACGAACCCCAGCATTGGATTGGTGTCAATAGTAGTAGCAAGAAAAGCTTGAACCCCAGCCTTGGATTGGAGTCAGTAGTTGTAGCAAGCAAGGCACGAACCCCAGCATTTGATTGGAGTCAGTAGTAGTAGCAAGAAGGGCATGAACCCCAGCATTGGATTGGAGTCAGCAGTAGTAGCAAGAAGGGCATAAACACCAGAATTGGATTGGAGTCAGTAGTAGTAGCAAGAAGGGCATTAACCCCCACATTGGATTGGAGTCAGTTGTAGTAGCAAGAAGGGCAAGAACCCCAGCATTGGATTGGAGTCAGCAGTAGTAGCAAGAAGGGCATGAACCCAAGAATTGGATTGGAGTCAGTAGTAGTAGCAGGAAGGGCATGAACCCCAGCATTGCAATGGAGTCAGTAGTAGTAGCATGAAGGGCATGAACTCCAGCATTGGATTGGAGTCAGTAGTAGTAGCAAGCAGGGCACGAACCCCAGTATTTGATTTGAGTCAGTAGTTGTAGCAAGCAGAGCACGAACCCCAGCATTGGTTTGGAGTCAGTAGTAATAGCAAGAAGGGCATGAACCCCAGCATTGGATTGGGGTCAGTAGTACTAGCAAGCAAGGCACGAACCCCAGCATTGGATTGCAGTCAGTAGTATTAGCAAGCAGGGTATGAATCCCAGCATTGAATTGGAGTCAGTAGTAGTAGCAAGCAGGCACGAGCCCCAGCATTGGATTGGAGTCAGTAGTAGTAGCAAGCAGGGCACGAACCCCAGCATTGGATTGGAGTCAGTAGTAGTAGTAGGAAGATGGACATTAACCACAGCATTGGATTGGAGTCAGTAGTAGTAGCAAGAAGGGCACGAACCCCAGCATTGGATTGGAGTCAGCAGTAGTAGCAAGAAGGGCTTGAACCCCAGCATTGGATTGGAGTCAGTAGCAGTTGCAAGAAGGGCATGAACCCCACCATTGGATTGGAGTCAGTAGTTGTAGCAAGCAGGGCACGAACCCCAGCATTGGATTGGAGTCAGTAGTAGTAGCAAGCAGGGCACGAACCACAGAATTGGATTTGAGTCAGTAGTATCAAGATGCGCATGAACCACTGCATAGGATTGGAGTCAGTAGTAGTAGCATGCAGGGCACGAATCCCAGCATTGGATTGGAGGCAGTAGTAGTAGCAAGAAGGGCACGAACCCCAGCACATTGTATTGGAGTCAGTAGTAGTAGCAAGAAGGGCATGGACCCCAGCATTGGATTGGAGTGAGTAGTAGTAGAAAGCAGGACACGATCCCCAGCATTGGATTGGAGTCAGTAGTAGGAGCAAGCAGGAGACTAACCCCAGCATTGGAATGGAGTCAGCAGTAGTAGCAAGAAGGGCATGAACCCTAGCATTTGATTTGAGTCTGTAGTAGTAGCAAGCAAGGCAAGATCCCCTGCATTTGATTGGAGTCAGCAGTAGCAAGCAGGGCACGATCCCCAGCATTTGGTTTGAGTCAGTAGTATTAGCAAGCATGGCATGAACCCCAGCATTGGATTGGAGTCAGCAGTAGCAAGAAGGGCACGAACCCCAGCATTGGATTGGAGTCAGTAGTAGTAGCAAGAAGGGCATGCACCCCTGAATTGGATTTGAGTCAGTAGTAGTAGCAAGCAGGGCACGAACCCCAGCATTGGATTGGAGTCATTAGTAGTAGCAAGCAAGGCACGAACCACAGCATTGGATTGGAGACAGTAGTAGTAGCAAGCAAGGCACGACCCCCAGCATTGGATTGGAGTCAGTAGTAGTAGCAAGAAGGGCATTAACCCCAGCATTGGATTAGAGTCGGTAGTAGTAGCAATAATGGAACGAACACCAGCATTGGATTGGAGTCAGTAGTAGTAGCAAGAAAAGCATGAACCCCAGCATTGGATAGGAGTCAATAATTGTAGCAAGAAAGGCACGAACCCCAGCATTTGATTGGAGTCAGTAGTAGTAGCAAGAAGGGCATGAGCCCCAGCATTGAATTGGAGTCAGCAGTAGTAGCAAGAACGGCATGAACCCCAGAATTGGATTGGAGTCAATAGTAGTAGCAAGAAGGGCATTAACCCCCGCATTGGATTGGAGTCAGTTGTAGTAGCAAGAAGGGCACGAACCCCAGCCTTGGATTGGAGTCAGCAGTAGTAGCAAGAAGGACATGAACCCCAGAATTGGATTGGAGTCAGTAGTATTAGCAAAAAGGGCATGAACCCCAGCATTGCAATGGAGTCAGTAGTAGTAGCAAGCAAGGCACGATCCACAGCATTGTATTGGGGTCAGCAGTAGTAGCAAGCAGGGGGGGGGGGGGAAGCGTGATGGCGCATTGGCTTAGCTGCTCGTCTTTCACCCGGAGGCCTGGGGTTTGAATCCCGGTGAGAGTGGGGTGGAATTTTCAACTCCGAAAATCTCGTATCGTCAGGAAGGGCATCCGGCCTTAAATCCCCGGCCAAAACCAAAATGAGCCTGGTTGGCTCCGGCGACCCCAATTAATTGGGAAAAGCCGATGAAGGAAGAAGAAGTAGTAGCAAGCAGGGCACGAACCACAGCATTGGATTGGAGTCAGTAGTACTAGCAAGAAGCGCATGAACCCCAGCATTGGATTGTAGTCAATAGTAGTAGCAAGCAAGGCACGAACCCCAGTATTGGATTGGAGTCAGTAGTAGTAGCAAGCAGGGCACGAACCCCAGCATTGGATTGGAGTCAGCAGTAGCAAGCAGCTCATGAACTCCAGCATTGGATTGGAGTCAGTAGTAGTAGCAAGCAAGGCACGAACCCCAGCATTGGATTGGAGACAGTAGTAGTAGCAAGCAAGACACGAACCCCAGCATTGGATTGGAGTCAGTAGTAGTAAGCAGGGCACGAACCCCAGCATTTGTTTGAGTCAGTAGTAGTAGCAAGAAGGCCATGAACCCCAGCATTGGATTGATGTCAGTAGTAGTAGCAAGAAGGGAATGAACCCCAGTATTGTATTGGAGTCAGTAGCAGTAGCAAGCAGGGCACGAACCCCAGTATTTGATTTGAGTTAGTAGTAGTAGCAAGCAGGGCACGAACCCCAGCGTTGGATTGGAGTCATTAGTAGTGGCAAGAAGGGCATGAGCCATAGCATTGGATTGGAGTCAGTAGTAGTAGCAAGCAGGGCACGAACCCCAGCATTGTATTGGAGTCAGTAGTAGTAGTAAGCAGTAGACGAACTCCACCATGGGATTGGAGTCATTAGTAGTAGCAAGAAGGGCATACACACCAGCATTGGATTGGAGTCAATAGTAGTAGCAAGAAGTGCACGAACACTAGCATTGCTTTGGAATCAGAAGTAGTAGCAAGCAGGAGACGAACCCCTGCATTGGATTGGAGTCAATAGTAGTAATAAGATGGGCACGAACCCCTGCATTGGATTGGAGTCAATAGTAGTAATAAGAAGGGCATGAACCCCAGCATTGGATTGGAGTCAGTAGTAGTAGCAATCTGGCACGAACCCCAGCATTGGATTGGAGTCAATAGAAGTAGCAAGAAGTGCACGAACCCCAGCATTGGTTTAGGATCAGAAGTAGTAGCAAGCAGGAGACGAACCTCAGAATTTGATTGGAGTCAGTAGTAGTAGCAAGAAGGGCACGAACCCCAGCATTGGAATGGAGTCAATAGTAGTAGCAAGCAGGGCATGAACCCCAGCATTGGATTTGGGTCAGTAGTAGTAGCAAGAAGGGAATGAACCCCAGCATTGGATTGGTGTCAGTAGTAGTAGCATGCAGGGCACGAATCCCAGCATTGGATTGGAGGCAATAGTAGTAGCAAGAAGGGCACGAACCCCAGCAAATTGTATTGGAGTCAGTAGAAGTAGCAAGAAAGGCATGATCCCCAGCATTGGATTGGAGTCAGTAGTAGTAGCAAGAGGGGAATGAACCCCAGCATTGGATTGGAGTCAGTAGAAGTAGCAAGAAGGGCATTAACCCCAGCTTTGGATTGGAGTCAGTAGTAGTAGCAAAAATGGCACGAACCCCAGCATTGGATTGGTGTCAATAGTAGTAGCAAGAAAAGCTTGAACCCCAGCCTTGGATTGGAGTCAGTAGTTGTAGCAAGCAAGGCACGAACCCCAGCATTTGATTGGAGTCAGTAGTAGTAGCAAGAAGGGCATGAACCCCAGCATTGGATTGGAGTCAGCAGTAGTAGCAAGAAGGGCATAAACACCAGAATTGGATTGGAGTCAGTAGTAGTAGCAAGAAGGGCATTAACCCCCACATTGGATTGGAGTCAGTTGTAGTAGCAAGAAGGGCAAGAACCCCAGCATTGGATTGGAGTCAGCAGTAGTAGCAAGAAGGGCATGAACCCAAGAATTGGATTGGAGTCAGTAGTAGTAGCAGGAAGGGCATGAACCCCAGCATTGCAATGGAGTCAGTAGTAGTAGCATGAAGGGCATGAACTCCAGCATTGGATTGGAGTCAGTAGTAGTAGCAAGCAGGGCACGAACCCCAGTATTTGATTTGAGTCAGTAGTTGTAGCAAGCAGAGCACGAACCCCAGCATTGGTTTGGAGTCAGTAGTAATAGCAAGAAGGGCATGAACCCCAGCATTGGATTGGGGTCAGTAGTACTAGCAAGCAAGGCACGAACCCCAGCATTGGATTGCAGTCAGTAGTATTAGCAAGCAGGGTATGAATCCCAGCATTGAATTGGAGTCAGTAGTAGTAGCAAGCAGGCACGAGCCCCAGCATTGGATTGGAGTCAGTAGTAGTAGCAAGCAGGGCACGAACCCCAGCATTGGATTGGAGTCAGTAGTAGTAGTAGGAAGATGGACATTAACCACAGCATTGGATTGGAGTCAGTAGTAGTAGCAAGAAGGGCACGAACCCCAGCATTGGATTGGAGTCAGCAGTAGTAGCAAGAAGGGCTTGAACCCCAGCATTGGATTGGAGTCAGTAGCAGTTGCAAGAAGGGCATGAACCCCACCATTGGATTGGAGTCAGTAGTTGTAGCAAGCAGGGCACGAACCCCAGCATTGGATTGGAGTCAGTAGTAGTAGCAAGCAGGGCACGAACCACAGAATTGGATTTGAGTCAGTAGTATCAAGATGCGCATGAACCACTGCATAGGATTGGAGTCAGTAGTAGTAGCATGCAGGGCACGAATCCCAGCATTGGATTGGAGGCAGTAGTAGTAGCAAGAAGGGCACGAACCCCAGCACATTGTATTGGAGTCAGTAGTAGTAGCAAGAAGGGCATGGACCCCAGCATTGGATTGGAGTGAGTAGTAGTAGAAAGCAGGACACGATCCCCAGCATTGGATTGGAGTCAGTAGTAGGAGCAAGCAGGAGACTAACCCCAGCATTGGAATGGAGTCAGCAGTAGTAGCAAGAAGGGCATGAACCCTAGCATTTGATTTGAGTCTGTAGTAGTAGCAAGCAAGGCAAGATCCCCTGCATTTGATTGGAGTCAGCAGTAGCAAGCAGGGCACGATCCCCAGCATTTGGTTTGAGTCAGTAGTATTAGCAAGCATGGCATGAACCCCAGCATTGGATTGGAGTCAGCAGTAGCAAGAAGGGCACGAACCCCAGCATTGGATTGGAGTCAGTAGTAGTAGCAAGAAGGGCATGCACCCCTGAATTGGATTTGAGTCAGTAGTAGTAGCAAGCAGGGCACGAACCCCAGCATTGGATTGGAGTCATTAGTAGTAGCAAGCAAGGCACAAACCACAGCATTGGATTGGAGACAGTAGTAGTAGCAAGCAAGGCACGACCCCCAGCATTGGATTGGAGTCAGTAGTAGTAGCAAGAAGGGCATTAACCCCAGCATTGGATTAGAGTCGGTAGTAGTAGCAATAATGGAACGAACACCAGCATTGGATTGGAGTCAGTAGTAGTAGCAAGAAAAGCATGAACCCCAGCATTGGATAGGAGTCAATAATTGTAGCAAGAAAGGCACGAACCCCAGCATTTGATTGGAGTCAGTAGTAGTAGCAAGAAGGGCATGAGCCCCAGCATTGAATTGGAGTCAGCAGTAGTAGCAAGAACGGCATGAACCCCAGAATTGGATTGGAGTCAATAGTAGTAGCAAGAAGGGCATTAACCCCCGCATTGGATTGGAGTCAGTTGTAGTAGCAAGAAGGGCACGAACCCCAGCCTTGGATGGGAGTCAGCAGTAGTAGCAAGAAGGACATGAACCCCAGAATTGGATTGGAGTCAGTAGTATTAGCAAAAAGGGCATGAACCCCAGCATTGCAATGGAGTCAGTAGTAGTAGCAAGCAAGGCACGATCCACAGCATTGTATTGGGGTCAGCAGTAGAAAGCAGGGCACGAACCCCAGCATTGTGTTGGAGTCGGTAGTAGTAGCAAGAAAGGAATGGACACCTGCATTGGATTGGAGTTAGTAGTAGTAGCATGAAGGGCATGAACTCCAGCATTGGATTGGAGTCAGTAGTAGTAGCATGAAGGGCACGAACCCCAGTATTTGATTTGAGTCAGTAGTAGTAGCAAGCAGAGCACGAACCCCAGCATTGGTTTGGAGTCAGTAGTAATAGCAAGAAGGGCGTGAACCATAGCATTGGATTTGGGTCAGTAGTACTAGCAAGCAAGGCACGAACCCCAGCATTGGATTGGAGTCAGTAGTATTAGCAAGCAGGGCATGAACCCCAGCATTGAATTGGAGTCAGTAGTAGTAGCAAGCAGGGCACGAGCCCCAGCATTGGATTGGAGTAAGTAGTAGTAGCAAGCAGGGCACGAACCCCAGCATTGGATTGGTGCCAGTAGTAGTAGCAAGAAGGACATTAACCACAGCATTGGATTGGAGTCAGTAGTATTAGCAAGAAGGGCACGAACCCCATCATTGGAATGGAGTCAATAGTAGTAGCAAGCAGGGCATGAACACCAGCCTTGGATTGGAGTCAGTAGTAGTAGCAAGAAGGGAATGAACCCCAGCATTGGATTGGTGTCAGTAGTAGTAGCATGCAGGGCACGAATCCCAGCATTGGATTGGCGGCAGTAGTAGTAGCAAGAAGGGCACGAACCCCAGCAAATTGTATTGGAGTCTGTAGTAGTAGCAAGAAGGGCATGAACCCCAGCATTGGATTGGAGTCAGTAGTAGTAGCAAGAGGGGAATGAACCCCAGCATTGGATTGGAGTCAGTAGTAGTATCAAGAAGGGAATGAACCCCAGCATTGGAATGGAGTCAGTAGTAGTAGCAAGAAGGGCATGAACCACAGCATTGTATTGGAGTCAGTAGTAGTAGACAGCAAGGCACGAACACCAGCATTGGATTGGAGTCAGTAGTTGTAGCAAGCAAGGCAGGAACCGCATCATTGTATTGGAGTCAGTAGCAGTAGCAAGCAGGGCATGAACCCCAGCATTGGACTGGAGTCAGTAGTAGTAGCAAGAAGGGCACGAACCCCAGCATTGGATTGGAGTCAGTAGAAGTAGCAAGAAGGGCATTAACCCCAGCTTTGGATTGGAGTCAATAGTGGTAGCAAAAATAGCACGAACCCCAGCATTGGATTGGAGCCAGTAGTAGTAGCAAAAAGGGCATTAACCCCCGCATTGGATTGGAGTCAGTTGTAGTAGCAAGAAGGGCACGAACCCCAGCATTGGATTGGAGTCAGCAGCAGTAGCAAGAAGGGCATGAACCCAAGAATTGGAATGGAGTCATTAGTAGAAGCAGGAAGGGCATGAACCCCAGCATTGCAATGGAGTCAGTAGTAGTAGCATGAAGGGCATGAACTCCAGCATTGGATTGTAGTCAGTAGTAGGAGCAAGCTGGGCACGAACCCCAGTATTTGATTTGAGTCAGTAGTAGTAGCAAGCAGAGCACGAACCCCAGCATTGGTTTGGAGACAGTAGTAATAGCAATAAGCGCATGAACCCCAGCATTGAATTGGGGTCAGTAGTACTAGCAAGCAAGGCACGAACCTCAGCATTGGATTGGAGTCAGTAGTATTAGCAAGCAGGGCATGAACCCCAGCATTGAATTGGAGTCAGTAGTAGTAGCAAGCAGGGCACGAGCCCCAGCATTGGATTGGAGTCAGTAGTAGTAGCAAGCAGGGCATGAACCCCAGCATTGGATTGGAGTCAGTAGTAGTAGCAAGAAGGACATTAACCACAGCATTGGATTGGAGTCAGTAGTCGTAGCAAGAAGGGCACGAACCCCAGCATTGGATTGGAGTCAGCAGTAGTAGCAAGAAGGGCATGAACACCAGCATTGGATTGGAGTCAGTAGCAGTTGCAAGAAGGGCATGAACCCCACCATTGGATTGGAGTCAGTAGTAGTAGCAAGCAGGGCTCAAACCCCAGCATTGGATTGGAGTCAGTAGTAGTAGCAAGCAGGGCACGAAACACAGAATTGGATTGGAGTAAGTAGTAGCAAGAAGCGCATGAACCACAGCATTGGATTGGAGTCAGTAGTAGTAGCAAGCAAGGCACGAACCCCAGTATTGGATTATAGTCAGTAGTAGTAGCAAGAAGGACATGAACCCCAGCATTGTATTGAAGTCAGCAGTAGTAGCAAGAAGGGCATGAACCCCAGAATTGGATTGGAGTCAGTAGTAGTAGCAAGAAGGACATTAACCCCAGCATTGCAATGGAGTCAGTAGTAGTAGCAAGCAAGGCACGAACCCCAGCATTGGATTGGAGTCAGTAGTAGTAGCAAGCAGGGCACGAACCCCAGCATTTATTGGAGTCAGTAGTAGCAAGGAGGGCATTAGCCCCAGCATTGGATTAGAGTCAGTAGTAGTAGCAAAAATGGAACGAACACCAGCATTGGATTGGAGTCAGTAGTAGTAGCAAGAAAAGCATGAACCCCAGCATTGGATAGGAGTCAATAGTTGTAGCAAGCAAGGCACGAACCCCAGCATTGGATTGGAGTCAGCAGTAGTAGCAAGAAGGGCATGACCCCTGAATTGATTTGGAGTCAGTAGTAGAAGCAAAAAGGGCATGAAACCCAGCATTGCAATGGAGTCAGTAGTAGTAGCAAGCAAGGCACGATCCACAGCATTGTATTGGGGTCAGCAGTAGAAAGCAGGCCACGATCCCCAGCATTTGATTTGAGTCAGTAGAATAGCAAGCATGGCATGAACCCCAGCATTGGATTGGATTCAGCAGTGGCAAGAAGGGCACGAACCCCAGCATTGGATTGGTGTCAGTAGTATTAGCAAGCAGGGCATGAACTCCAGCATTGAATGGGAGTCAGTAGTAGTAGCAAGCAGAGCACGAGCCCCAGCATTGGATAGGAGTCAGTAGTAGTAGCAAGCAGGGCACGAACCCCAGCATTGGATTGGAGCCAGTAGTAGTAGCAAGAAGGACATTAACCACAGCATTGGATTGGAGTCAGTAGTATTAGCAAGAAGGGCACGAACCCCAGCATTGGATTGGAGTCAGCAGTAGTAGAAAGAATGTCATGAACCCCAGCATTGGATTGGAGTCAGTAGCAGTTGCAAGAAGGGCATGAACCCCAGCATTGGATTGGAGTCAGTAGTAGTAGCGAGCAGGGCTCGATATCCAGCATTGGATTGAAGTCAGTAGTAGTAGCAAGCAGGGCACGAACCATATCATTGGATTGGAGTCAGTAGTAGTAGCAAGAAGCGCATGAACCCCAGCATTGGATTATAGTCAGTAGTAGTAGCAAGCAGGGCACGAACCCCAGCATTGGATTGGAGTCAGCAGTAGCAAGCAGGGCTTGAACTCCAGCATTGGATTGGAGTTAGTAGTAGTAGCAAGAAGGGAATGAACCCCAGCATTGGATTGGAGTCAGTAGTAGTAGCATGGAGGGCACGAATCCCAGAATTGGATTGGAGGCAGTAGTAGTTGCAAGAAGGGCACGAACCCCAGCACATTGTATTGGAGTCAGTAGTAGTAGCAAGAAGGGCATGAACCCCAGCATTGGATTGGAGCGAGTAGTAGTATCAAGCAGAGCACGAACCGCAGTATTGGATTGGATTCAGAAGTAGGAGCAAGCAGGAGAAGAACCCCAGCATTGGATTGGAGTCAGCAGTAGTAGCAAGAAGGGCACGAACCCTAGCATTTGATTTGAGTCAGTAGCAGTAGCAAGCAAGGCATGATCCCCAGCATTGGATTGGAATCAGCAGTAGCAAGCAGGGCACGATCCCCAGCATTTGATTTGAGTCAGTAGAATAGCAAGCATAGCATGAACCCCAGGATTGGTTTGGATTCAGCAGTAGAAAGAAGGGCACGAACCCCAGCATTGGAATGGGGTCAGTGGTAGTAGCAAGAAGGGAACGAACCCCAGCATTTGATTGGAGTCAGCAGTAGTAGCAAGCAAGGCACGAACCCCGGCATTGGATTGGAGTCAGTTGTAGTAGCATGCAGGTCATGTACCCCAGCATTGGATTGGAGTCAGAAGTAGTAGACAGCAGGGCACGATCCCCAGCATTGTATTGGAGTCAGTAGTAGTAGCAAGCAAGCAGGAACCCCAGCATTTGATTGGAGTCAGTAGCAGTAGCAAGCAGGGCATGAACCCCGGCATTGCATTGGAGTCAGTTGTAGTAGCAAGAAGGGAATGAACCCCAGAATTGGAATGGAGTCAGTAGTAGTAGCAAGCAGGGCATGAACCCCAGATTTGGATTTGAGTCAGTAGTAGTAGAAAGCAGGGCACGAACCCTAGCACTGGATTGGAGTCAGTAGTAGTAGCAAGCCGGACACGAACCCCAGCATAGGATATGAGTCAGTAGTAGTAGCAAGAAGGGCATTAACCCCAGCATTGGATTGGAGTCAGTTCTAGTAGCAAGAAGGGCACGAACCCCAGCATTGGATTGGATCCAGCAGTAGTAGCAAGAAGGGCAAGAACCCCAGAATTGGATTGGGGTCAGTAGTAGTACCAAGAAGGGCACGAACCCTGCATTGCAATGGAGTTAGTAGTAGTGGCAAGCTAGGCACGATCCCCAGAAATGGATTGGAGTCAATAGTAGTAGCAAGCAGGGAACGAACCCCAGCATTGTATAGAGGTCAGCAGTAGAAAGCAGGGGATGAACCCCAGCATTCGATTGGAGTCAGTAGTAGTAGCAAGCAAGGCACGAACCCCAGCATTGGATTGGGGTCAGTAGTCGTAGTATGATGGGCATGAACTCCAGCATTAGATTGGAGTCAGTAGTATAGCAAGCAGAGCACGAACCCCAGTATTTGACTTGAGTCAGTAGTAGTAGCAAGCAGAGCACGAACCCCAGCATTGGTTTGGAGTCAGTAGTAGTAGCAAGAAGGGCATGAACCCCAGCATTGGATTGGGGTCAGTAGTAGCAGCAAGCAAGGCACGAACCCCAGCATTGGATTGGAGTCAGTAGTATCAGCAAGCAGGGCATGAACCCCAGCATTGGATTGGAGTAAGTAGAAGTAGCATGCAGGGCACGAACCCCAGCATTGGATTGGAGTCAGTAGTAGTAGCAAGCAGGGGGGGGGGGGGGAAGCGTGATGGCGCATTGGCTTAGCTGCTCGTCTTTCACCCGGAGGCCTGGGGTTTGAATCCCGGTGAGAGTGGGGTGGAATTTTCACCTCCGAAAATCTCGTAGCGTCAGGAAGGGCATCCGGCCTTAAATCCCCGGCCAAAACCAAAATGAGCCTGGTTGGCTCCGGCGACCCAAATTAATTGGGAAAAGCCGATGAAGGAAGAAGAAGTAGTAGCAAGCAGGGCACGAACCACAGCATTGGATTGGAGTCAGTATTATTAGCAAGAAGCGCATGAACCCCAGCATTGGATTGTAGTCAATAGTAGTAGCAAGCAAGGCACGAACCCCAGTATTGGATTGGAGTCAGTAGTAGTAGCAAGCAGGGCACGAACCCCAGCATTGGATTGGAGCCAGCAGTAGCAAGCAGCTCATGAACTCCAGCATTGGATTGGAGTCAGTAGTAGTAGCAAGCAAGGCACGAACCCCAGCATTGGATTGGAGACAGTAGTAGTAGCAAGCAAGACACGAACCCCAGCATTGGATTGGAGTCAGTAGTAGTAAGCAGGGCACGAACCCCAGCATTTGTTTGAGTCAGTAGTAGTAGCAAGAAGGCCATGAACCCCAGCATTGGATTGATGTCAGTAGTAGTAGCAAGAAGGGAATGAACCCCAGTATTGTATTGGAGTCAGTAGCAGTAGCAAGCAGGGCACGAACCCCAGTATTTGATTTGAGTTAGTAGTAGTAGCAAGCAGGGCACGAACCCCAGCTTTGGATTGGAGTCATTAGTAGTGGCAAGAAGGGCATGAACCATAGCATTGGATTGGAGTCAGTAGTAGTAGCAAGCAGGGCACGAACCCCAGCATTGTATTGGAGTCAGTAGTAGTAGTAAGCAGTAGACGAACTACACCATGGGATTGGAGTCATTAGTAGTAGCAAGAAGGGCATACACACCAGCATTGGATTGGAGTCAATAGTAGTAGCAAGAAGTGCACGAACACTAGCATTGCTTTGGAATCAGAAGTAGTAGCAAGCAGGAGACGAACCCCTGCATTGGATTGGAGTCAATAGTAGTAATAAGATGGGCACGAACCCCTGCATTGGATTGGAGTCAATAGTAGTAATAAGAAGGGCATGAACCCCAGCATTGGATTGGAGTCAGTAATAGTAGCAATCTGGCACGAACCCCAGCATTGGATTGGAGTCAATAGAAGTAGCAAGAAGTGCACGAACCCCAGCATTGGTTTAGGATCAGAAGTAGTAGCAAGCAGGAGACGAACCTCAGAATTTGATTGGAGTCAGTAGTAGTAGCAAGAAGGGCACGAACCCCAGCATTGGAATGGAGTCAATAGTAGTAGCAAGCAGGGCATGAACCCCAGCATTGGATTTGGGTCAGTAGTAGTAGCAAGAAGGGAATGAACCCCAGCATTGGATTGGTGTCAGTAGTAGTAGCATGCAGGGCACGAATCCCAGCGTTGGATTGGAGGCAATAGTAGTAGCAAGAAGGGCACGAACCCCAGCAAATTGTATTGGAGTCAGTAGAAGTAGCAAGAAAGGCATGATCCCCAGCATTGGATTGGAGTCAGTAGTAGTAGCAAGAGGGGAATGAACCCCAGCATTGGATTGGAGTCAGTAGAAGTAGCAAGAAGGGCATTAACCCCAGCTTTGGATTGGAGTCAGTAGTAGTAGCAAAAATGGCACGAACCCCAGCATTGGATTGGTATCAATAGTAGTAGCAAGAAAAGCTTGAACGCAAGCATTGGATTGGAGTCAGTAGTTGTAGCAAGCAAGGCACGAACCCCAGCATTTGATTGGAGTCAGTAGTAGTAGCAAGAAGGGCATGAACCACAGCATTGGATTGGAGTCAGCAGTAGTAGCAAGAAGGGCATAAACAACAGAATTGGATTGGAGTCAGTATTAGTAGCAAGAAGGGCATTAACCCCCACATTGGATTGGAGTCAGTTGTAGTAGCAAGAAGGGCAAGAACCCCAGCATTGGATTGGAGTCAGCAGTAGTAGCAAGAAGGGCATGAACCCAAGAATTGGATTGGAGTCTGTAGTAGTAGCAGGAAGGGCATGAACCCCAGCATTGCAATGGAGTCAGTAGTAGTAGCATGAAGGGCATGAACTCCAGCATTGGATTGGAGTCAGTAGTAGTAGCAAGCAGGGCACGAACCCCAGTATTTGATTTGAGTCAGTAGTAGTAGCAAGCAGAGCACGAACCCCAGCATTGGTTTGGAGTCAGTAGTAATAGCAAGAAGGGCATGAACCCCAGCATTGGATTGGGGTCAGTAGTACTAGCAAGCAAGGCACGAACCCCAGCATTGGATTGCAGTCAGTAGTATTAGCAAGCAGGGCATGAATCCCAGCATTGAATTGGAGTCAGTAGTAGTAGCAAGCAGGGCACGAGCCCCAGCATTGGATTGGAGTCAGTAGTAGTAGCAAGCAGGGCACGAACCCCAGCATTGGATTGGAGTCAGTAGTAGTAGCAAGAAGGACATTAACCACAGCATTGGATTGGAGTCAGTAGTAGTAGCAAGAATGGCACGAACCCCAGCATTGGATTGGAGTCAGCAGTAGTAGCAAGAAGGGCATGAACCCCAGCATTGGATTGGAGTCAGTAGCAGTTGCAAGAAGGGCATGAACGCCACCATTGGATTGGAGTCAGTAGTAGTAGCAAGCAGGGCACGAACCCCAGCATTGGATTGGAGTGAGTAGTAGTAGAAAGCAGGACACGATCCCCAGCATTGGATTGGAGTCAGTAGTAGGAGCAAGCAAGGCATGATCCCCTGCATTTGATTGGAGTCAGCAGTAGCAAGCAGGGCACGATCCCCAGCATTTGATTTGAGTCAGTAGTAGTAGCAAGCATGGCATGAACCCCAGCATTGGATTGGAGTCAGCAGTAGCAAGAAGGGCACGAACCCCAGCATTGGATTGGAGTCAGTAGTAGTAGCAAGAAGGGCATGCACCCCTGAATTGGATTTGAGTCAGTAGTAGTAGCAAGCAAGGCAGGAACCCCAGCATTTGATTGGAGTCAGTAGCAGTAGCAAGCAGGGCGTGAACCCGGGCATTGGATTGGTGTCAGTATTTGTAGCAAGAAGGGAATGAACCCAAGCATTGGAATGGAGTCAGTAGTAGTAGCAAGAAGGGCATGCATCCCAGCATTGGATTGGAGTCAATAGTAGTAGCAAGCAAGGCACGAACCCCAGCATTGGATTGGAGTCAGTAGTAGTAGCAAGCAGGGCAGGAACCCCAGCATTGGATTGGAGTCAGTAGTAGTAGCAAGCAGGGCATTAACCCCAGCTTTGGATTGGAGTCAGTAGTAGTAGCAAGAAGGGCACGAACCCCAGCATTGGATTGGAGTCAGTAGTAGTAGCAAGAAAAGCATGAACCCCATCATTGGATTGGAGTCAGTAGTTGTAGCAAGCAAGGCACGAACCCCAGCATTTGATTGGAGTCAGTAGTAGTAGCAATATGGGCATGAACCCCAGCTTTGGATTTGAGTCAGTAGTAGTAGCAAGCAGGGCACAAACCCTAGCTTTGGATTTGAGTCAGTTATAGTAGCAAGCAAGGCACGAGCCCCAGAATTGGATTGGAGTCAGTAGTAGTAGCAAGCAGGGCATGAACCCCAGAATTGGATTTGAGTCAGTAGTAGTAGCAAGCAGGGCACGAACCCTAGCACTGGATTGGAGTCAGAAGTAGGAGCAAGCAGGACACGAACCCCAGCATTGGATATGAGTCAGTAGTAGTAGCAAGAAGGGCATTAACCCCAGCATTGGATTGGAGTCAGTTCTAGTTGCAAGAAGGGCACGAACCCCAGCATTGGATTGGAGCCAGCAGTAGTAGCAAGAAGGGCAAGAACCCCAGAATTGGATTGGGGTCAGTAGTAGTAGCAAGAAGGGCATGAACCCCAGCATTGCAATGGAGTCATTAGTAGTAGCAAGCTAGGCACGATCCCCAGCATTGGATAGGAGTCAGTAGTAGTAGCAAGCAGGGAACGCACCCCAGCATTGTATTGAGGTCAGCAGTAGAAAGCAGGGGATGAACCCCAGCATTCGATTGGAGTCAGTAGTAGTAGCAAGCAAGGCACGAACCCCAGCATTGGATTGGGTTCAGTAGTCGTAGTATGATGGGCATGAACTCCAGCATTGGATTGGAGTCAGTAGTATAGCAAGCAGAGCACGAACCCCAGTATTTAACTTGAGTCAGTAGTAGTAGCAAGCAGAGCACGAACCCCAGCATTGGTTTGAAGTCAGTAGTAGTAGCAAGAAGGGCATGAACCCCAGCATTGGATTGGGGTCAGTAGTAGCAGCAAGCAAGGCACGAACCCCAGCATTGGATTGGAGTCAGTAGTATCAGCAAGCAGGGCATGAACCCCAGCATTGGATTGGAGTAAGTAGTAGTAGAAAGCAGGGCACGAACCCCAGCATTGGATTGGAGTCAGTAGTAGTAGCAAGCAGGGGGGAGCGTGATGGCGCAGTGGCTTAGCTGCTCGTCTTTCAACAGGAGGGCTGGGGTTAGAATCCCGGTGAGAGCGGGGTGGAATTTTCACCTGAAAAAATCACGTGGCGTCAGGAAGGACATCCGGCCTTAAATCCCCCGCCAAAACCAAAATGAGCCTGGTTGGCTCCGGCGACCCCAAGTAATTGGGAAAAGCCGATGAAAGAAGAAGAAGTAGTAGCAAGCAGGGCACCAACCACAGCATTGGATTGGAGTCAGTAGTATTAGCAAGAAGCGCATGAACCCCAGCATTGGATTGTAGTAAGTAGTAGTAGCAAGCAAGGCACGAACCCCAGTATTGGATTGGAGTCAGTAGTAGTAGCAAGCAGGGCACGAACCCCAGCATTGAATTGGAGTCATTAGTAGTAGCAAGCAAGGCACGAACCCCAGCATTGGATTGGAGACAGTAGTAGTAGTAGCAAGCAAGGCACGAACCCCAGCATTGGATTGGAGTCAGTAGTAGTAAGCAGGGCACGAACCCCAGCATTTGTTTGAGTCAGTAGTAGTAGCAAGAAGGCCATGAACCCCAGCATTGGATTGATATCAGTAGTAGTAGCAAGAAGGGAATGAACACCAGTATTGTATTGGAGTCAGTAGCAGTAGCAAGCAGGGCACGAACCGCAGTATTTGATTTGAGTTAGTAGTAGTAGCAAGCAGGGCTCGAACCCCAGCATTAGATTGGAGTCAGTAGTAGTAATAAGAAGGGCATGAACCCCAGCATTGGAATGGAGTCAGTAGTAGTAGCAAGCAGGGCACGAATTCCAGCATTGGATTGGAGTCATTAGTAGTAGCAAGCAAGGCACGAACCCCAGCGTTGGATTAGAGACAGTAGTAGTAGCAAGCAAGGCACGACCCCCAGCATTGGATTGGAGTCAGTAGTAGTAGCAAGCAGGGCACGAACCCCAGCATTTATTGGAGTCAGTAGTAGTAGCAAGAAGGGCATTAACCCCAGCATTGGATTAGAGTCGGTAGTAGTAGCAAAAATGGAACGAACACCAGCATTGGATTGGAGTCAGTAGTAGTAGCAAGAAAAGCATGAACCCCAGCATTGGATAGGAGTCAATAATTGTAGCAAGCAAGGCACGAACCCCAGCATTTGATTTGAGTCAGTAGTAGTAGCAAGAAGGGCATGAGCCCCAGCATTGGATTGGAGTCAGCAGTAGTAGCAAGAAGGGCATGAACCCCAGAATTGGATTGGAGTCAGTAGTAGTAGCAAGAAGGGCATTAACCCCCGCATTGGATTGGAGTCAGTTGTAGTAGCAAGAAGGGCACGAACCCCAGCATTGGATTGGAGTCAGCAGTAGTAGCAAGAAGGACATGAACCCCAGAATTGGGTTGGAGTCAGTAGTATTAGCAAAAAGGGCATGAACCCCAGCATTGCAATGGAGTCAGTAGTAGTAGCAAGCAAGGCACGATCCACAGCATTGTATTGGGGTCAGCAGTAGAAAGCAGGGCACGAACCCCAGCATTGTGTTGGAGTCGGTATTAGTAGCAAGAAGGGAATGGACACCAGCATTGGATTGGAGTCAGTAGTAGTAGAATGAAGGACATGAACTCCAGCATTGGATTGGAGTCAGTAGTAGTAGCAAGCAGGGCACGAACCCCAGTATTTGACTTGAGTCAGTAGTAGTAGCAAGCAGAGCACGAACCCCAGCATTGGTTTGGAGTCAGTAGTAATAGCAAGAAGGGCGTGAACCCCAGCATTGGATTGGGGTCAGTAGTACTAGCAATCAAGGCACGAACCCCAGCATTGGATTGGAGTCAGTAGTATTAGCAAGCAGGGCATGAACCCCAGCATTGAATTGGAGTCAGTAGTAGTAGCAAGCAGGACACGAGCCCCAGCATTGGATTGGAGTAAGTAGTAGTAACAAGCAGGGCACGAACCCCAGCATTGGATTGGTGCCAGTAGTAGTAGCAAGAAGGACATTAACCACAGCATTGGATTGGAGCCAGTAGTATTACCAAGAAGGGCACGAACCCCATCATTGGAATGGAGTCAATAGTAGTAGCAAGCAGGGCATGAACCCCAGCCTTGGATTGGAGTCAGTAGTAGTAGCAAGAAGGGAATGAACCCCAGCATTGGATTGGTGTCAGTAGTAGTAGCATGCAGGGCACGAATCCCAGCATTGGATTGGAGGCAGTAGTAGTAGCAAGAAGGGCACGAACCCCAGCAAATTGTATTGGAATCTGTAGTAGTAGCAAGAAGGGCATGAACCCCAGCTTTGGATTGGAGTCAGTAGTAGTAGAAAGAGGGGAATGAACCCCAGCATTGGATTGGAGTCAGTAGTAGTATCAAGAAGGGAATGAACCCCAGCATTGGAATGGAGTCAGTAGTAGTAGCAAGAAGGGCATGAACCACAGCATTGTATTGGAGTCAGTAGTAGAAGACAGCAAGGCACGAACACCAGCATTAGATTGGAGTCAGTAGTTGTAGCAAGCAAGGCAGGAACTGCATCATTGTATTGGAGTCAGTAGCAGTAGCAAGCAGGGCATGAACCCCAGCATTGGACTGGAGTCAGTAGTAGTAGCAAGGAGGGCATGAACCCCAGCATTGGATTGGAGTCAGTAGAAGTAGCAAGAAGGGCATTAACCCCAGCTTTGGATTGGAGTCAGTAGTGGTAGCAAAAATAGCACGAACCCCAGCATTGGATTGGAGTCAGTAGTAGTAGCAAGAAGGGCATTAACCCCCGCATTGGATTGGAGACAGTTGTAATAGCAAGAAGGGCACGAACCCCAGCATTGGATTGGAGTCAGCAGCAGTCGCAAGAAGGGCATGAACCCAAGAATTGGATTGGAGTCATTAGTAGTAGCAGGAAGGGCATGAACCCCAGCATTGCAATGGAGTCAGTAGTAGTAGCATGAAGGGCATGAACTTCAGCATTGGATTGGAGTCAGTAGTAGTAGCAAGCTGGGCACGAACCCCAGTATTTGATTTGAGTCAGTAGTAGTAGCAAGCATAGCACGAACCCCAGCATTGGTTTGGAGTCAGTAGTAATAGCAATAAGCGCATGAACCCCAGCATTGGATTGGGGTCAGTAGTACTAGCAAGCAAGGCACGAACCCCAGCATTGGATTGGAGTCAGAAGTATTAGCAAGCAGGGCATGAACCCCAGCATTGAATTGGAGTCAGTAGTAGTAGCAAGCAGGGCACGAGCCCCAGCATTGGATTGGAGTCAATAGTAGTAGCAAGCAGGGCACGAACCCCAGCATTGGATTGGAGTCAGTAGTAGTAGCAAGAAGGACATTAACCACAGCATTGGATTGGAGTCAGTAGTCGTAGCAAGAAGGGCACGAACCCCAGCATTGGATTGGAGTCAGTAGTAGTAGCAGGCAGGGCACGAACCCCAGCATTGGATTGGAGTCAGCAGTAGCAAGCAGGGATGAACCCCTGCATTGGATTGGAGTCAGTAGTAGTAGCAAGAAGGGAATGAACCCCAGCATAGGATTGGAGTCAGTAGTAGTAGCATGCAGGGCACTAATCCCAGCATTGGATTGGAGGCAGCAGTAGTAGCAAGAAGGGCACGAACCCCAGCACATTGTATTGGAGTCAGTAGTAGTAGCAAGAAGAGCATGAACCCCAGCATTGGATTGGAGTGAGTAGTAGTAGAAAGCAGGGCACGAACCCCGGCATTGGATTGGAGTCAGTAGTAGGAGCAAGCAGGAGACGAACACCTGCATTGGATTGGAGTGAGCAGTAGTAGCAAGAAGGGCACGAACCCTAGCATTTGATTTGAGTCAGTAGTAGTAGCAAGCAAGGCAAGATCCCCTGCATTTGATTGGAGTCAGCAGTAGCAAGCAGGGCACGATCCCCAGCATTTGATTTGAGTCAGTAGTAGTAGCAAGCATGGCATGAACCCCAGCATTGGATTGGAGTCAGCAGTAGCAAGAAGGGCACGAACCCCAGAATTGGATTGGAGTCAGTAGTAGTAGCAAGAAGGGCATGAACCCCAGCATTGGATTGGAGTCAGTAGTAGTAGCAAGCAAGGCAGGAACCCCAGCATTTGATTGGAGTCAGTAGCAGTAGCAAGCAGGGCGTGAATCCGGGCATTGGATTGGTGTCAGTATTAGTAGCAAAAAGGGAATGAACCCCAGCATTGGAATGGAGTCAGTAGTAGTAGCAAAAAGGGCATGCATCCCAGCATTGGATTGGAGTCAATAGTAGTAGCAAGCAAGGCACGAACCCCAGCATTGGATTGGAGTCAGTAGTAGTAGCAAGCAGGGCTGGAACCCCAGCATTGGATTGGAGTCAGTAGTAGTAGCAAGCAGGGCATTAACCCCAGCTTTGGATTGGAGTCAGTAGTAGTAGCAAGAAGGGCACGAACCCCAGCATTGGATTGGAGTCAGTAGTAGTAGCAAGAAAAGCATGAACCCCAGCATTGGATTGGCGTCAGTAGTTGTAGCAAGCAAGGCACGAACCCCAGCATTTGATTGGAGTCAGTAGTAGTAGCAATAAGGGCATGAACCCCAGCTTTTGATTGGAGTCAGTAGTAGTAGCAAGCAGGGCACGAACCCTAGCTTTGGATTGGAGTCAGTTATAGTTGCAAGCAAGGCACGAACCCCAGCATTGGATTGGAGTCAGTAGTAGTAGCAAGCAGGGCATGAACCCCAGAATTGGATTTGAGTCAGTAGTAGTAGCAAGCAGGGCACGAACCCTAGCACTGGATTGGAGTCAGTAGTAGTAGCAAGCAGGACACGAACCCCAGCATTGGATATGAGTCAGCAGTAGTAGCAAGAAGGGCAAGAACCCCAGAATTGGATTGGGGTCAGTAGTAGTAGCAAGAAGGGCATGAACCCCAGCATTGCAATGGAGTCAGTAGTAGTAGCAAGCTAGGCACGATCCCCAGCATTGGATTGGAATCAGTAGTAGTAGCAAGCAGGGAACGAACCCCAGCATTGTATTGAGGTCAGCAGTAGAAAGCAGGGGATGAACCCCAGCATTCGATTGGAGTCAGTAGTAGTAGCAAGCCAGGCACGAACCCCAGCATTGGATTGGGGTCAGTAGTCGTATTATGATGGGCATGAAATCCTGCATTGGATTGGAGTCAGTAGTATAGCAAGCAGAGCATGAACCCCAGTATTTGACTTGAGTCAGTAGTAGTAGCAAGCAGAGCACGAACCCCAGCATTGGTTTGGAGTCAGTAGTAGTTGCAAGCCAGGCACGAACCCCAGCATTGGATTGGGGTCAGTAGTCGTATTATGATGGGCATGAAATCCTGCATTGGATTGGAGTCAGTAGTACAGCAAGCAGGGCATGAACCCCAGCATTGGATTGGAGTGAGTAGTAGTAGATAGCAGGACACGATCCCCAGCATTGGATTGGAGTTGTAGTAGGAGCAAGCAGGAGACGAACCCCAGCATTGGAATGGAGTCAGCAGTAGTAGCAAGAAGGGCATGAACCCTAGCATTTGATTTGAGTCAGTAGTAGTAGCAAGCAAGGCAAGATCCCCTGCATTTGATTGGAGTCAGCAGTAGCAAGCAGGGCACGATCCCCAGCATTTGATTTGAGACAGTTGTAGTAGCAAGCATGGCATGAACCCCAGCATTGGATTGGAGTCAGCAGTAGCAAGAAGGGCACGAACCCCAGCATTGGATTGGAGTCAGTAGTAGTAGCAAGAAGGGCATTAACCCCAGCTTTGGATTGGAGTCAGTAGTAGTAGCAAAAATGGCACGAACCCCAGCATTGGATTGGTGTCAATAGTAGTAGCAAGAAAAGCTTGAACCCCAGCATTGGATTGGAGTCAGTAGTTGTAGCAAGCAAGGCACGAACCCCAGCATTTGATTGGAGTCAGTAGTAGTAGCAAGAAGGTCATGAACCCCAGCATTGGATTGGAGTCAGCAGTAGTAGCAAGAAGGGCATAAACACCAGAATTGGATTGGAGTCAGTAGTAGTAGCAAGAAGGGCATTAACCCCCACATTGGATTGGAGTCAGTTGTAGTAGCAAGAAGGGAAGGAAACCCCAGCATTGGATTGGAGTCAGCAGTAGTAGCAAGAAGGGCATGAACCCAAGAATTGGATTGGAGTCAGTAGTAGTAGCAGGAAGGGCATGAACCCCAGCATTGCAATGGAGTCAGTAGTAGTAGCATGAAGGGCATGAACTCCAGCATTGGATTGGAGTCAGTAGTAGTAGCAAGCAGGGCACGAACCACAGCATTGGATTGGAGTCAGTAGTAGTAGCAAGCAGGGCACGAACCCCAGCATTGGATTGGAGTCAGTAGTAGTAGCAAGCAGGGCACGAACCCCAGCATTGGATTGGAGTCAGTAGTAGTAGCAAGAAGGACATTAACCACAGCATTGGATTGGAGTCAGTAGTAGTAGCAAGAAGGGCACGAACCCCAGCATTGGATTGGAGTCAGCAGTGTAGCAAGAAGGGCATGAACCCCAGCATTGGATTGGAGTCAGTAGCAGTTGCAAGAAGGGCATGAACCCCACCATTGGATTGGAGTCAGTAGTAGTAGCAAGCAGGGCACGAACCCCAGCATTGGATTGGAGTCAGTAGTAGTAGCAAGCAGGGCACGAACCACAGAATTGGATTGGAGTCAGTAGTAGCAAGATGCGCATGAACCACAGCATTGGATTGGAGTCAGTAGTAGTAGCAAGAAGGGAATGAACCCCAGCATAGGATTGGAGTCAGTAGTAGTAGCATGCAGGGCACGAATCCCAGCATTGTATTGGAGGCAGTAGTAGTAGCAAGAAGGGCACGAAACCCAGCACATTGTATTGGAGTCAGTAGTAGTAGCAAAAAGGGCATGAACCCCAGCATTGGATTGGAGTGATTAGTAGTAGAAAGCAGGACACGATCCCCAGCATTGGATTGGAGTCAGTAGTAGGAGCAAGCAGGAGACGAACCCCAGCATTGGAATGGAGTCAGCAGTAGTAGTAAGAAGGGCATGAACCCTAGCATTTGATTTGAGTCAGTAGTAGTAGCAAGCAAGGCAAGATCCCCTGCATTTGATTGGAGTCAGCAGTAGCAAGCAGGGCACGATCCCCAGCATTTGATTTGAGTCAGTAGTAGTAGCAAGCATGGCATGAACCCCAGCATTAGATTGGAGTCAGCAGTAGCAAGAAGGGCACGAACCCCAGCTATGGATTGGAGTCAGTAGTAGTAGCAAGAAGGGCATGCACCCCTGCATTGGATTTGAGTCAGTAGCAGTAGCAAGCAAGGCAGGAACCCCAGCATTTGATTGGAGCCAGTAGCAGTAGCAAGCATGGCGTGAACCCGGGCATTGGATTGGAGTCAGTAGTAGTAGCAAGCAGGGCAGGAACCCCAGCATTGGATTGGAGTCAGTAGTAGTAGCAAGCAGGGCATTAACCCCAGCTTTGGATTGGAGTCAGTAGTAGTAGCAAGAAGGGCACGAACCCCAGCATTGGATTGGAGTCAGTAGTAGTAGCAAGAAAAGCATGAACCCCAGCATTGGATTGGAGTCAGTAGTTGTAGCAAGCAAGGCACGAACCCCAGCATTTGATTGGAGTCAGTAGTAGTAGCAATATGGGCATGAACCCCAGCATTGGATTGGAGTCAGTAGTAGTAGCAAGCAGGGCACAAACCCTAGCTTTGGATTTGAGTCAGTTATAGTAGCAAGCAAGGCACGAACCCCAGAATTGGATTGGAGTCAGTAGTAGTAGCAAGCAGGGCATGAACCCCAGAATTGGATTTGAGTCAGAAGTAGTAGCAAGCAGGGCACGAACCCTAGCACTGGATTGGAGTCAGTAGTAGTAGCAAGCAGGACACGAACCCCAGCATTGTATATGAATCAGTAGTAGTAGCAAGAAGGGCATTAACCCCAGCATTGGATTGGAGTCAGTTCTAGTTGCAAGAAGGGCACGAACCCCAGCATTGGATTGGAGCCAGCAGTAGTAGCAAGAAGGGCAAGAACCCCAGAATTGGATTGGGGTCAGTAGTAGTAGCAAGAAGGGCATGAACCCCAGCATTGCAATGGAGTCAGTAGTTGTAGCGAGCTAGGCACGATCCCCAGCATTGGATAGGAGTCAGTAGTAGTAGCAAGCAGGGAACGCACCCCAGCATTGTATTGAGGTCAGCAGTAGAAAGCAGGGGATGAACCCCAGCATTCGATTGGAGTCAGTAGTAGTAGCAAGCAAGGCACGAACCCCAGCATTGGATTGGGTTCAGTAGTCGTAGTATGATGGGCATGAACTCCAGCATTGGATTGGAGTCAGTAGTATAGCAAGCAGAGCACGAACCCCAGTATTTAACTTGAGTCAGTAGTAGTAGCAAGCAGAGCACGAACCCCAGCATTGGTTTGAAGTCAGTAGTAGTAGCAAGAAAGGCATGAACCCCAGCATTGGATTGGGGTCAGTAGTAGCAGCAAGCAAGGCACGAACCCCAGCATTGGATTGGAGTCAGTAGTATCAGCAAGCAGTGCATGAACCCCAGCATTGGATTGGAGTAAGTAGTAGTAGCAAGCAGGGCACGAACCCCAGCATTGGATTGGAGTCAGTAGTAGTAGCAAGCAGGGGGGGGGGGGCGTGATGGCGCAGTGGCTTAGCTGCTCGTCTTTCACCAGGAGGGCTGGGGTTAGAATCCTGGTGAGAGCGGGGTGGAATTTTCACCTGAAAAAATCACGTGGCGTCAGGAAGGGCATCCGGCCTTAAATCCCCGGCCAAAACCAAAATGAGCCTGGTTGGCTCCGGCGACCCCAAGTAATTGGGAAAAGCCGATGAAAGAAGAAGAAGTAGTAGCAAGCAGGGCACGAACCACAGCATTGAATTGGAGTCATTAGTAGTAGCAAGCAAGGCACGAACCCCAGCATTGGATTGGAGACAGTAGTAGTAGCAAGCAAGGCACGAACCCCAGCATTGGATTGGAGTCAGTAGTAGTAAGCAGGGCACGAACCCCAGCATTTGTTTGAGTCAGTAGTAGTAGCAAGAAGGCCATGAACCCCAGCATTGGATTGATATCAGTAGTAGTAGCAAGAAGGGAATGAACACCAGTATTGTATTGGAGTCAGTAGCAGTAGCAAGCAGGGCACGAACCGCAGTATTTGATTTGAGTTAGTAGTAGTAGCAAGCAGGGCTCGAACCCCAGCATTGGATTGGAGTCAGTAGTAGTAATAAGAAGGGCATGAACCCCAGCATTGGATTGGAGTCAGTAGTAGTAGCAAGCAGGGCACGAACCCCAGCATTGGATTGGAGTCATTAGTAGTAGCAAGCAAGGCACCAACCCCAGCATTGGATTGGAGACAGTAGTAGTAGCAAGCAAGGCACGACCCCCAGCATTGGATTGGAGTCAGTAGTAGTAGCAAGCAGGGCACGAACCCCAGCATTTATTGGAGTCAGTAGTAGTAGCAAGAAGGGCATTAACCCCAGCATTGGATTAGAGTCGGTAGTAGTAGCAAAAATGGAACGAACACCAGCATTGGATTGGAGTCAGTAGTAGTAGCAAGAAAAGCATGAACCCCAGCATTGGATAGGAGTCAATAATTGTAGCAAGCAAGGCACGAACCCCAGCATTTGATTTGAGTCAGTAGTAGTAGCAAGAAGGGCATGAGCCCCAGCATTGGATTGGAGTCAGCAGTAGTAGCAAGAAGGGCATGAACCCCAGAATTGGATTGGAGTCAGTAGTAGTAGCAAGAAGGGCATTAACCCCCGCATTGGATTGGAGTCAGTTGTAGTAGCAAGAAGGGCACGAACCCCAGCATTGGATTGGAGTCAGCAGTAGTAGCAAGAAGGACATGAACCCCAGAATTGGATTGGAGTCAGTAGTATTAGCAAAAAGGGCATGAACCCCAGCATTGCCATGGAGTCAGTAGTAGTAGCAAGCAAGGCACGATCCACAGCATTGTATTGGGGTCAGCAGTAGAAAGCAGGGCACGATCCCCAGCATTGTGTTGGAGTCGGTAGTAGTAGCAAGAAGGGAATGGACACCAGCATTGGATTGGATTCAGTAGTAGTAGCAAGAAAAGCATGAACCCCAGCATTGGATAGGAGTCAATAATTGTAGCAAGCAAGGCACGAACCCCAGCATTTGATTTGAGTCAGTAGTAGTAGCAAGAAGGGCATGAGCCCCAGCATTGGATTGGAGTCAGCTGTAGTAGCAAGAAGGGCATGAACCCCAGTATTTGATTTGAGTCAGTAGTAGTAGCAAGCAGAGCACGAACCCCAGCATTGGTTTGGAGTCAGTAGTAATAGCAAGAAGGGCGTGAACCCCAGCATTGGATTGGGGTCAGTAGTACTAGCAAGCAAGGCACGAACCCCAGCATTGGATTGGAGTCAGTAGTATTAGCAAGCAGTGCATGAACCCCAGCATTGAATTGGAGACAGTAGTAGTAGCAAGCAGGACACGAGCCCCAGCATTGGATTGGAGTAAGTAGTAGTAGCAAGCAGGGCACGAACCCCAGCATTGGATTGGTGCCAGTAGTAGTAGCAAGAAGGACATTAACCACAGCATTGGATTGGAGTCAGTAGTCGTAGCAAGAAGGGCACGAACCCCATCATTGGAATGGAGTCAATAGTAGTAGCAAGCAGGGCATGAACCCCAGCCTTGGAATGGAGTCAGTAGTAGTAGCAAGAAGGGAATGAACCCCAGCATTGGATTGGTGTCAGTAGTAGTAGCATGCAGGGCACGAATCCCAGCATTGGATTGGAGGCAGTAGTAGTAGCAAGAAGGGCACGAACCCCAGCAAATTGTATTGGAGTCTGTAGTAGTAGCAAGAAGGGCATGAACCCCAGCATTGGATTGGAGTCAGTAGTAGTAGCAAGAGGGGAATGAATCCCAGCATTGGATTGGAGTCATTAGTAGTATCAAGAAGGGAATGAACCCCAGCATTGGAATGGAGTCAGCAGTAGTAGCAAGAAGGGCATGAACCACAGCATTGTATTGGAGTCAGTAGTATAAGACAGCAAGGCACGAACACCAGCATTGGATTGGAGTCAGTAGTTGTAGCAAGCAAGGCAGGAACCGCATCATTGTATTGGAGTCAGTAGCAGTAGCAAGCAGGGCATGGACCCCAGCATTGGACTGGAGTCAGTAGTAGTAGCAAGAAGGGCATGAACCCCAGCATTGGAATGGAGTCAGCAGTAGTAGCAAGAAGGGCATGCATCCCAGCATTGGATTGGAGTCAATAGTAGTAGCAAGCAAGGCACGAACCCCAGCATTAGATTGGAGTCAGTAGTAGTAGCAAGCAGGGCACGAAACCCAGCATTGGATTGGAGTCAGAAAAAGTAGCAAGAAGGCATTAACCCCAGCTTTGGATTGGAGTCAGTAGTGGTAGCAAAAATAGCACGAACCCCAGCATTGGATTGGAGTCAGTAGTAGTAGCAAGAAGGGCATTAACCCCCGCATTGGATTGGAGTCAGTTGTAGTAGCAAGAAGGGCACGAACCCCAGCATTGGATTGGAGTCAGCAGCAGTAGCAAGAAGGGCATGAACCCAAGAATTGGATTGGAGTCATTAGTAGTAGCAGGAAGGGCATGAACCCCAGCATTGCAATGGAGTCAGTAGTAGTAGCATGAAGGGCATGAACTCCAGCATTGGATTGGAGTCAGTAGTAGTAGCAAGCTGGGCACGAACCCCAGTATTTGATTTGAGTCAGTAGTAGTCGCAAGCATAGCACGAACCCCAGCATTGGTTTGGAGTCAGTAGTAATAACAATAAGCGCATGAACCCCAGCATTGGATTGGGGTCAGTAGTACTAGCAAGCAAGGCACGAACCCCAGCATTGGATTGGAGTCAGTAGTATTAGCAAGCAGGGCATGAACCCCAGCATTGAATGGGAGTCAGTAGTAGTAGCAAGCAGGGCACGAGCCCCAGCATTGGATTGGAGTCAGTAGTAGTAGCAAGCTGGGCAAGAACCCCATCATTGGATTGGAGTCATTAGTAGTAGCAAGAAGGACATTAACCACAGCATTGGATTGGAGTCAGTAGTCGTAGCAAGAAGGGCACGAACCCCAGCATTGGATTGGAGTCAGCAGTAGTAGCAAGAAGGGCATGAACCCCAGCATTGGATTGGAGTCAGTAGCAGTTGCAAGAAGGGCATGAACCACACCATTGGATTGGAGTCAGTAGTAGTAGCAAGCAGGGCTCAAACCCCAGCATTGGATTGGAGTCAGTAGTAGTAGCAAGCAGGGCACGAACCACAGAATTGGATTGGAGTCAGTAGTAGCAAGAAGCGCATGAACCACAACATTGGATTGGAGTCAGTAGTAGTAGCAAGCAAGGCACGAACCCCAGTATTGGATTATAGTCAGTAGTAGTAGCAAGCAGGGCACGAAACCCAGCATTGGATTTGAGTCAGCAGTAGCAAGCAGGGATGAAACCCTGCATTGGATTGGAGTCAGTAGTAGTAGCAAGAAGGGAATGAACCCCAGCATAGGATTGGAGTCAGTAGTAGTAGCATGCAGGGCACTAATCCCAGCATTGGATTGGAGGCAGTAGTAGTATCAAGAAGGGCACGAACCCCAGCACATTGTATTGGAGTCAGTAGTAGTAGCAAGAATGGCATGAACCCCAGCATTGGATTGGAGTGAGAAGTAGTAGAAAGCAGGGCGCGAACCCCAGCATTGGATTGGAGTCAGTAGTAGGAGCAAGCAGGAGACGAACCCCTGCATTGGATTGGAGTCAGCAGTAGTAGCAACAAGGGCACGAACCCTAGCATTTGATTTGAGTCAGTAGTAGCAGCAAGCAAGGCAAGATCCCCTGCATTTGATTGGAGTCAGCAGTAGCAAGCAGGGCACGATCCCCAGCATTTGATTTGAGTCAGTAGTAGTAGCAAGCATGGCATGAACCCCAGCATTGGATTGGAGTCAGCAGTAGCAAGAAAGGCACGAACCCCAGAATTGGATCGGAGTCAGTAGTAGTAGCAAGAAGGGCATGAACCCCAGCATTGGATTGGAGTCAGTAGTAGTAGCAAGCAAGGCAGGAACCCCAGCATTTGATTGGAGTCAGTAGCAGTAGCAAGCAGGGCGTGAACCCGGGCATTGGATTGGTGTCAGTATAAGTAGCAAGAAGGGAATGAACCCCAGCATTGGAATGGAGTCAGTAGTAGTAGCAAGAAGGGCATGCATCCCAGCATTGGATTGGAGTCAATAGTAGTAGCAAGCAAGGCACGAACCCCAGCATTGGATTGGAGTCAATAGTAGTAGCAAGCAGGGCAGGAACCCCAGCATTGGATTGGAGTCAGTAGTAGTAGCAAGCAAGGCATTAACCCCAACTTTGGATTGGAGTCAGTAGTAGTAGCAAGAAGGGCACGAACCCCAGCATTGGATTGGAGACAGTAGTAGTAGCAGCAAGAAAAGCATGAACCCCAGCATTGGATTGGCGTCAGTAGTTGTAGCAAGCAAGGCACGAACCCCAGCATTTGATTGGAGTCAGTAGTAGTAGCAATAAGGGCATGAACCCCAGCTTTGGATTGGAGTCAGTAGTAGTAGCAAGCAGGGCACGAACCCTAGCTTTGGATTGGAGTCAGTTATAGTTGCAAGCAAGGCACGAACCCCAGCATTGGATTGGAGTCAGTAGTAGTAGCAAGCAGGGCATGAACCCCAGAATTGGATTTGAGTCAGTAGTAGTAGCAAGCAGGGCACGAACCCTAGCACTGGATTGGAGTCAGTAGTAGTAGCAAGCAGGACACGAACCCCAGCATTGGATATGTGTCAGCAGTAGTAGCAAGAAGAGCAAGAACCCCAGAATTGGATTGGGGTCAGTAGTAGTTGCAAGAAGGGCATGAACCCCAGCATTGCAATGGAGTCAGTAGTAGTAGCAAGCTAGGCACGATCCCCAGCATTGGATTGGAGTCAGTAGTAGTAGCAAGCAGGGAACGAACCCCAGCATTGTATTGAGGTCAGCAGTAGAAAGCAGGGGATGAACCCCAGCATTCGATTGGAGTCAGTTGTAGTAGCAAGCCAGGCACGAACCCCAGCATTGGATTGGGGTCAGTAGTCGTATTATGATGGGCATGAACTCCAGCATTGGATTGCAGTCAGTAGTAGTAGCAAGCTGGGCACGAACCCCAGTATTTGACTTGAGTCAGTGGTAGTAGGAAGCAGAGCACGAACCCCAGCATTGGTTTGGAGTCAGTAGTAGTAGCAAGAAGGGCATGAACCCCAGCATTGGATTGGGGTCAGTAGTACCAGCAAGCAAGGCACGAACCCCAGCATTGGATTGGAGTCAGTAGTATCAGCAAGCAGGGCATGAGCCCAGCATTGGATTGGAGTAAGTAGTAGTAGCAAGCAGGGCACGAACCCCAGCATTGGATTGGAGTCAGTAGTAGTAGCAAGCAGGGGGGGGGGGCGTGATGGCGCAGTGGCTTAGCTGCTCGTCTTTCACCCGGAGGGCTGGTGTGAGAATCCCGGTGAGAGCGGGGTGGAATTTTCACCTGAAAAAATCACGTGGCGACAGGAAGGGCATCCGGCCTTAAATCCCCGGCCAAAACCAAAATGAGCCTGGTTGGCTCCGGCGACCCCAATTAATTGGGAAATGCCGATGAAAGAAGAAGAAGTAGTAGCAAGCAGGGCACGAACCCTAGCACTGGATTGGAGTCAGTAGTAGTAGCAAGCAGGACACGAACCCCAGCATTGGATATGAGTCAGTAGTAGTAGCAAGAAGGGCATTAACCCCAGCATTGGATTGGAGTCAGTTCTAGTAGCAAGAAGGGCACGAACCCCAGCATTGGATTGGAGCCAGCAGTAGTAGCAAGAAGGGCAAGAACCCTAGAATTGGATTGGGGTCAGTAGTAGTAGCAAGAAAGGCAGCATGAACCCCAGCATTGCAATGGAGTCAGTAGTAGTAGGAAGCTAGGCACGATCCCCAGCATTGGATTGGAATCAGTAGTAGTAGCAAGCAGGGAACGAACCCCAGCATTGTATTGAGGTCAGCAGTAGAAAGCAGGGGATGAACCCCAGCATTCGATTGGAGTCAGTAGTAGTAGCAAGCAAGGCACGAGCCCCAGCATTGGATTAGGGTCAGTAGTCGTAGTATGATGGGCATGAACTCCAGCATTGGATTGGAGTCAGTAGTTTAGCAAGCAGAGCACGAACCCCAGTATTTGACTTGAGTCAGTAGTAGTTGCAGGCAGAGCACGAACCCCAGCATTGGTTTGGAGTCAGTAGTAGTAGCAAGAAGGGCATGAACCCCAGCATTGGATTGGGGTCAGTAGTAGCAGCAAGCAAGGCACGAACCCCAGCATTGGATTGGAGTCAGTAGTATCAGCAAGCAGGGCATGAACCCCAGCATTGGATTGGAGTAAGTAGTAGTAGCAAGCAGGATACGAACCCAGCATTGGATTGGAGTCAGTAGTAGTAGCAGGCAGGGGGGGGGGCGTGATGGCGCAGTGGCTTAGCTGCTCGTCTTTCACCCGGAGGGCTGGGGTTAGAATCCCGGGGAGAGCGGGGTGGAATTTTCACCTGAAAAAATCACGTGGCGTCAGGAAGGGCATCCGGCCTCAAATCCCCGGCCAAAACCAAAAAGAGCCTGGTTGGCTCCGGCGACCCCAATTAATTGGGAAAAGCCGATGAAAGAGGAAGAAGTAGTAGCATGCAGGGCACGAACCACAGCATTGGATTGGAGTCAGTAGTATTAGCAAGAAGCGCATGAACCCCAGCATTGGATTGTAGTCAGTAGTAGTAGCAAGCAAGGCACGAACCCCAGTATTGGATTGGAGTCAGTAGTAGTAGCAAGCAGGGCACGAACCCCAGCATTGGATTGGAGTCAGCAGTAGCAAGCAGCTCATGAACCCCAGCATTGGATTGGAGTCAGTAGTAATAGCAAGCAAGGCACGAACCCCAGCATTGGATTGGAGACAGTAGTAGTAGAAAGCAAGGCTCGAACCCCAGCATTGGATTGGAGTCAGTAGTAGTAAGCAAGGCACGAACCCCAGCATTAGATTGGAGTCAGTAGTAGTAGCAAGCAGGGCACGAAACCCAGCATTGGATTGGAGTCAGAAAAAGTAGCAAGAAGGCATTAACCCCAGCTTTGTATTGGAGTCAGTAGTGGTAGCAAAAATAGCACGAACCCCAGCATTGGATTGGAGTCAGTAGTAGTAGCAAGAAGGGCATTAACCCCCGCATTGGATTGGAGTCAGTTGTAGTAGCAAGAAGGGCACGAACCCCAGCATTGGATTGGAGTCAGCAGCAGTAGCAAGAAGGGCATGAACCCAAGAATTGGATTGGAGTCATTAGTAGTAGCAGGAAGGGCATGAACCCCAGCATTGCAATGGAGTCAGTAGTTGTAGCATGAAGGGCATGAACTCCAGCATTGGATTGGAGTCAGTAGTAGTAGCAAGCTGGGCACGAACCCCAGTATTTGATTTGAGTCAGTAGTAGTCGCAAGCAGAGCACGAACCCCAGCATTGGTTTGGAGTCAGTAGTAATAGCAATAAGCGCATGAACCCCAGCATTGGATTGGGGTCAGTAGTACTAGCAAGCAAGGCACGAACCCCAGCATTGGATTGGAGTCAGTAGTATTAGCAAGCAGGGCATGAACCCCAGCATTGAATTGGAGTCAGTAGTAGTAGCAAGCAGGGCACGAGCCCCAGCATTGGATTGGAGTCAGTAGTAGTAGCAAGCTGGGCAAGAACCCCATCATTGGATTGGAGTCATTAGTAGTAGCAAGAAGGACATTAACCACAGCATTGGATTGGAGTCAGTAGTCGTAGCAAGAAGGGCACGAACCCCAGCATTGGATTGGAGTCAGCAGTAGTAGCAAGAAGGGCATGAACCCCAGCATTGGATTGGAGTCAGTAGCAGTTGCAAGAAGGGCATGAACCCCACCATTGGATTGGAGTCAGTAGTAGTAGCAAGCAGGGCTCAAACCCCAGCATTGGATTGGAGTCAGTAGTAGTAGCAAGCAGGGCACGAACCACAGAATTGGATTGGAGTCAGTAGTAGCAAGAAGCGCATGAACCACAGCATTGGATTGGAGTCAGTAGTAGTAGCAAGCAAGGCACGAACCCCAGTATTGGATTATAGTCAGTAGTAGTAGCAAGCAGGGCACGAACCCCAGCATTGGATTTGAGTCAGCAGTAGCAAGCAGGGATGAACCCCTGCATTGGATTGGAGTCAGTAGTAGTAGCAAGAAGGGAATGAACCCCAGCATAGGATTGGAGTCAGTAGTAGTAGCATGCAGGGCACTAATCCCAGCATTGGATTGGAGGCAGTAGTAGTAGCAAGAAGGGCACGAACCCCAGCACATTGTATTGGAGTCAGTAGTAGTAGCAAGAATGGCATGAACCCCAGCATTGGATTGGAGTGAGTAGTAGTAGAAAGCAGGGCGCGAACCCCAGCATTGGATTGGAGTCAGTAGTAGGAGCAAGCAGGAGACGAACCCCTGCATTGGATTGGAGTCAGCAGTAGTAGCAAGAAGGGCACGAACCCTAGCATTTGATTTGAGTCAGTAGTAGCAGCAAGCAAGGCAAGATCCCCTGCATTTGATTGGAGTCAGCAGTAGCAAGCAGGGCACGATCCCCAGCATTTGATTTGAGTCAGTAGTAGTAGCAAGCATGGCATGAACCCCAGCATTGGATTGGAGTCAGCAGTAGCAAGAAAGGCACGAACCCCAGAATTGGATCGGAGTCAGTAGTAGTAGCAAGAAGGGCATGAAACCCAGCATTGGATTGGAGTCAGTAGTAGTAGCAAGCAAGGCAGGAACCCCAGCATTTGATTGGAGTCAGTAGCAGTAGCAAGCAGGGCGTGAACCCGGGCATTGGATTGGTGTCAGTATAAGTAGCAAGAAGGGAATGAACCCCAGCATTGGAATGGAGTCAGTAGTAGTAGCAAGAAGGGCATGCATCCCAGCATTGGATTGGAGTCAATAGTAGTAGCAAGCAAGGCACGAACCCCAGCATTGGATTGGAGTCAGTAGTAGTAGTAGCAAGCAGGGCAGGAACCCCAGCATTGGATTGGAGTCAGTAGTAGTAGCAAGCAAGGCATTAACCCCAACATTGGATTGGAGTCACTAGTAGTAGCAAGAAGGGCACGAACCCCAGCATTGGATTGGAGTCAGTAGTAGTAGCAGCAAGAAAAGCATGAACCCCAGCATTGGATTGGCGTCAGTAGTTGTAGCAAGCCAGGCACGAACCCCAGCATTTGATTGGAGTCAGTAGTAGTAGCAATAAGGGCATGAACCCCAGCTTTGGATTGGAGTCAGTAGTAGTAGCAAGCAGGGCACGAACCCTAGCTTTGCATTGGAGTCAGTTATAGTTGCAAGCAAGGCACGAACCCCAGCATTGGATTGGAGTCAGTAGTAGTAGCAAGCAGGGCATGAACCCCAGAATTGGATTTGAGTCAGTAGTAGTAGCAAGCAGGGCACGAACCCTAGCACTGGATTGGAGTCAGTAGTAGTAGCAAGCAGGGCACGAACCCCAGCATTGGATTGGTGCCAGTAGTAGTAGCAAGAAGGACATTAACCACAGCATTGGATTGGAGTCAGTAGTCGTAGCAAGAAGGGCACGAACCCCATCATTGGAATGGAGTCAATAGTAGTAGCAAGCAGGGCATGAACCCCAGCCTTGGATTGGAGTCAGTAGTAGTAGCAAGAAGGTCATGAACCCCAGCATTGGATTGGAGTCAGCAGTAGTAGCAAGAAGGGCATAAACACCAGAATTGGATTGGAGTCAGTAGTAGTAGCAAGAAGGGCATTAACCCCCACATTGGATTGGAGTCAGTTGTAGTAGCAAGAAGGGCAGGAAACCCCAGCATTGGATTGGAGTCAGCAGTAGTAGCAAGAAGGGCATGAACCCAAGAATTGGATTGGAGTCAGTAGTAGTAGCAGGAAGGGCATGAACCCCAGCATTGCAATGGAGTCAGTAGTAGTAGCATGAAGGGCATGAACTCCAGCATTGGATTGGAGTCAGTAGTAGTAGCAAGCAGGGCACGAACCCCAGTATTTGATTTGAGTCAGTAGTAGTAGCAAGCAGAGCACGAACCCCAGCATTGGTTTGGAGTCAGTAGTAATAGCAAGAAGGGCATGAACCCCAGCATTGGATTGGGGTCAGTAGTACTAGCAAGCAAGGCACGAACCACAGCATTGGATTGCAATCAGTAGTATTAGCAAGCAGGGCATGAATCCCAGCATTGAATTGGAGTCATTAGTAGTAGCAAGCAGGGCACGAGCCCCAGCATTGGATTGGAGTCAGTAGTAGTAGCAAGCAGGGCACGAACCCCAGCATTGGATTGGAGTCAGTAGTAGTAGCAAGAAGGACATTAACCACAGCATTGGATTGGAGTCAGTAGTAGTAGCAAGAAGGGCACGAACCCCAGCATTGGATTGGAGTCAGCAGTGTAGCAAGAAGGGCATGAACCCCAGCATTGGATTGGAGTCAGTAGCAGTTGCAAGAAGGGCATGAACCCCACCATTGGATTGGAGTCAGTAGTAGTAGCAAGCAGGGCACGAACCCCAGCATTGGATTGGAGTCAGTAGTAGTAGCAAGCAGGGCACGAACCACAGAATTGGATTGGAGTCAGTAGTAGCAAGATGCGCATGAACCACAGCATTGGATTGGAGTCAGTAGTAGTAGCAAGAAGGGAATGAACCCCAGCATAGGATTGGAGTCAGTAGTAGTAGCATGCAGGGCACGAATCCCAGCATTGTATTGGAGGCAGTAGTAGTAGCAAGAAGGGCACGAAACCCAGCACATTGTATTGGAGTCAGTAGTAGTAGCAAAAAGGGCATGAACCCCAGCATTGGATTGGAGTGATTAGTAGTAGAAAGCAGGACACGATCCCCAGCATTGGATTGGAGTCAGTAGTAGGAGCAAGCAGGAGACGAACCCCAGCATTGGAATGGAGTCAGCAGTAGTAGTAAGAAGGGCATGAACCCTAGCATTTGATTTGAGTCAGTAGTAGTAGCAAGCAAGGCAAGATCCCCTGCATTTGATTGGAGTCAGCAGTAGCAACCAGGGCACGATCCCCAGCATTTGATTTGAGTCAGTAGTAGTAGCAAGCATGGCATGAACCCCAGCATTGGATTGGAGTCAGCAGTAGCAAGAAGGGCACGAACCCCAGCTATGGATTGGAGTCAGTAGTAGTAGCAAGAAGGGCATGCACCCCTGCATTGGATTTGAGTCAGTAGCAGTAGCAAGCAAGGCAGGAACCCCAGCATTTGATTGGAGTCAGTAGCAGTAGCAAGCAGGGCGTGAACCCGGGCATTGGATTGGAGTCAGTAGTAGTAGCAAGCAGGGCAGGAACCCCAGCATTGGATTGGAGTCAGTAGTAGTAGCAAGCAGGGCATTAACCCCAGCTTTGGATTGGAGTCAGTAGTAGTAGCAAGAAGGGCACGAACCCCAGCATTGGATTGGAGTCAGTAGTAGTAGCAATATGGGCATGAACCCCAGCATTGGATTGGAGTCAGTAGTTGTAGCAAGCAAGGCACGAACCCCAGCATTTGATTGGAGTCAGTAGTAGTAGCAATATGGGCATGAACCCCAGCATTGGATTGGAGTCAGTAGTAGTAGCAAGCAGGGCACAAACCCTAGCTTTGGATTTGAGTCAGTTATAGTAGCAAGCAAGGCACGAACCCCAGAATTGGATTGGAGTCAGTAGTAGTAGCAAGCAGGGCATGAACCCCAGAATTGGATTTGAGTCAGAAGTAGTAGCAAGCAGGGCACGAACCCTAGCACTGGATTGGAGTCAGTAGTAGTAGCAAGCAGGACACGAACCCCAGCATTGTATATGAATCAGTAGTAGTAGCAAGAAGGGCATTAACCCCAGCATTGGATTGGAGTCAGTTCTAGTTGCAAGAAGGGCACGAACCCCAGCATTGGATTGGAGCCAGCAGTAGTAGCAAGAAGGGCAAGAACCCCAGAATTGGATTGGGGTCAGTAGTAGTAGCAAGAAGGGCATGAACCCCAGCATTGCAATGGAGTCAGTAGTTGTAGCAAGCTAGGCACGATCCCCAGCATTGGATAGGAGTCAGTAGTAGTAGCAAGCAGGGAACGCACCCCAGCATTGTATTGAGGTCAGCAGTAGAAAGCAGGGGATGAACCCCAGCATTCGATTGGAGTCAGTAGTAGTAGCAAGCAAGGCACGAACCCCAGCATTGAATTGGGTTCAGTAGTCGTAGTATGATGGGCATGAACTCCAGCATTGGATTGGAGTCAGTAGTATAGCAAGCAGAGCACGAACCCCAGTATTTAACTTGAGTCAGTAGTAGTAGCAAGCAGAGCACGAACCCCAGCATTGGTTTGAAGTCAGTAGTAGTAGCAAGAAAGGCATGAACCCCAGCATTGGATTGGGGTCAGTAGTAGCAGCAAGCAAGGCACGAACCCCAGCATTGGATTGGAGTCAGTAGTATCAGCAAGCAGTGCATGAACCCCAGCATTGGATTGGAGTAAGTAGTAGTAGCAAGCAGGGCACGAACCCCAGCATTGGATTGGAGTCAGTAGTAGTAGCAAGCAGGGGGGGGGAGCGTGATGGCGCAGTGGCTTAGCTGCTCGTCTTTCACCAGGAGGGCTGGGGTTAGAATCCTGGTGAGAGCGGGGTGGAATTTTCACCTGAAAAAATCACGTGGCGTCAGGAAGGGCATCCGGCCTTAAATCCCCGGCCAAAACCAAAATGAGCCTGGTTGGCTCCGGCGACCCCAAGTAATTGGGAAAAGCCGATGAAAGAAGAAGAAGTAGTAGCAAGCAGGGCACGAACCACAGCATTGAATTGGAGTCATTAGTAGTAGCAAGCAAGGCACGAACCCCAGCATTGGATTGGAGACAGTAGTAGTAGCAAGCAAGGCACGAACCCCAGCATTGGATTGGAGTCAGTAGTAGTAAGCAGAGCACGAACCCCAGCATTTGTTTGAGTCAGTAGTAGTAGCAAGAAGGCCATGAACCCCAGCATTGGATTGATATCAGTAGTAGTAGCAAGAAGGGAATGAACACCAGTATTGTATTGGAGTCAGTAGCAGTAGCAAGCAGGGCACGAACCGCAGTATTTGATTTGAGTTAGTAGTAGTAGCAAGCAGGGCTCGAACCCCAGCATTGGATTGGAGTCAGTAGTAGTAATAAGATGGGCATGAACCCCAGCATTGGATTGGAGTCAGTAGTAGTAGCAAGCAGGGCACGAACCCCAGCATTGGATTGGAGTCATTAGTAGTAGCAAGCAAGGCACCAACCCCAGCATTGGATTGGAGACAGTAGTAGTAGCAAGCAAGGCACGACCCCCAGCATTGGATTGGAGTCAGTAGTAGTAGCAAGCAGGGCACGAACCCCAGCATTTATTGGAGTCAGTAGTAGTAGCAAGAAGGGCATTAACCCCAGCATTGGATTAGAGTCGGTAGTAGTAGCAAAAATGGAACGAACACCAGCATTGGATTGGAGTCAGTAGTAGTAGCAAGAAAAGCATGAACCCCAGCATTGGATAGGAGTCAATAATTGTAGCAAGCAAGGCACGAACCCCAGCATTTGATTTGAGTCAGTAGTAGTAGCAAGAAGGGCATGAGCCCCAGCATTGGATTGGAGTCAGCAGTAGTAGCAAGAAGGGCATGAACCCCAGAATTGGATTGGAGTCAGTAGTAGTAGCAAGAAGGGCATTAACCCCCGCATTGGATTGGAGTCAGTTGTAGTAGCAAGAAGGGCACGAACCCCAGCATTGGATTGGAGTCAGCAGTAGTAGCAAGAAGGACATGAACCCCAGAATTGGATTGGAGTCAGTAGTATTAGCAAAAAGGGCATGAACCCCAGCATTGCCATGGAGTCAGTAGTAGTAGCAAGCAAGGCACGATCCACAGCATTGTATTGGGGTCAGCAGTAGAAAGCAGGGCACGATCCCCAGCATTGTGTTGGAGTCGGTAGTAGTAGCAAGAAGGGAATGGACACCAGCATTGGATTGGAGTCAGTAGTAGTAGCAAGAAAAGCATGAACCCCAGCATTGGATAGGAGTCAATAATTGTAGCAAGCAAGGCACGAACCCCAGCATTTGATTTGAGTCAGTAGTAGTAGCAAGAAGGGCATGAGCCGCAGCATTGGATTGGAGTCAGCAGTAGTAGCAAGAAGGGCATGAACCCCAGTATTTGATTTGAGTCAGTAGTAGTAGCAAGCAGAGCACGAACCCCAGCATTGGTTTGGAGTCAGTAGTAATAGCAAGAAGGGCGTGAACCCCAGCATTGGATTGGGGTCAGTAGTACTAGCAAGCAAGGCACGAACCCCAGCATTGGATTGGAGTCAGTAGTATTAGCAAGCAGTGCATGAACCCCAGCATTGAATTGGAGACAGTAGTAGTAGCAAGCAGGACACGAGCCCCAGCATTGGATTGGAGTAAGTAGTAGTAGCAAGCAGGGCACGAACCCCAGCATTGGATTGGTGCCAGTAGTAGTAGCAAGAAGGACATTAACCACAGCATTGGATTGGAGTCAGTAGTCGTAGCAAGAAGGGCACGAACCCCATCATTGGAATGGAGTCAATAGTAGTAGCAAGCAGGGCATGAACCCCAGCCTTGGATTGGAGTCAGTAGTAGTAGCAAGAAGGGAATGAACCCCAGCATTGGATTGGTGTCAGTAGTAGTAGCATGCAGGGCACGAATCCCAGCATTGGATTGGAGGCAGTAGTAGTAGCAAGAAGGGCACGAACCCCAGCAAATTGTATTGGAGTCTGTAGTAGTAGCAAGAAGGGCATGAACCCCAGCATTGGATTGGAGTCAGTAGTAGTAGCAAGAGGGGAATGAATCCCAGCATTGGATTGGAGTCATTAGTAGTATCAAGAAGGGAATGAACCCCAGCATTGGAATGGAGTCAGCAGTAGTAGCAAGAAGGGCATGAACCACAGCATTGTATTGGAGTCAGTAGTAGAAGACAGCAAGGCACGAACACCAGCATTGGATTGGAGTCAGTAGTTGTAGCAAGCAAGGCAGGAACCGCATCATTGTATTGGAGTCAGTAGCAGTAGCAAGCAGGGCATGGACCCCAGCATTGGACTGGAGTCAGTAGTAGTAGCAAGAAGGGCATGAACCCCAGCATTGGAATGGAGTCAGCAGTAGTAGCAAGAAGGGCATGCATCCCAGCATTGGATTGGAGTCAATAGTAGTAGCAAGCAAGGCACGAACCCCAGCATTAGATTGGAGTCAGTAGTAGTAGCAAGCAGGGCACGAAACCCAGCATTGGATTGGAGTCAGAAAAAGTAGCAAGAAGGCATTAACCCCAGCTTTGTATTGGAGTCAGTAGTGGTAGCAAAAATAGCACGAACCCCAGCATTGGATTGGAGTCAGTAGTAGTAGCAAGAAGGGCATTAACCCCCGCATTGGATTGGAGTCAGTTGTAGTAGCAAGAAGGGCACGAACCCCAGCATTGGATTGGAGTCAGCAGCAGTAGCAAGAAGGGCATGAACCCAAGAATTGGATTGGAGTCATTAGTAGTAGCAGGAAGGGCATGAACCCCAGCATTGCAATGGAGTCAGTAGTAGTAGCATGAAGGGCATGAACTCCAGCATTGGATTGGAGTCAGTAGTAGTAGCAAGCTGGGCACGAACCCCAGTATTTGATTTGAGTCAGTAGTAGTCGCAAGCAGAGCACGAACCCCAGCATTGGTTTGGAGTCAGTAGTAATAGCAATAAGCGCATGAACCCCAGCATTGGATTGGGGTCAGTAGTACTAGCAAGCAAGGCACGAACCCCAGCATTGGATTGGAGTCAGTAGTATTAGCAAGCAGGGCATGAACCCCAGCATTGAATTGGAGTCAGTAGTAGTAGCAAGCAGGGCACGAGCCCCAGCATTGGATTGGAGTCAGTAGTAGTAGCAAGCTGGGCAAGAACCCCATCATTGGTTTGGAGTCATTAGTAGTAGCAAGAAGGACATTAACCACAGCATTGGATTGGAGTCAGTAGTCGTAGCAAGAAGGGCATGAACCCCAGCATTGGATTGGAGTCAGCAGTAGCAAGAAAGGCACGAACCCCAGAATTGGATCGGAGTCAGTAGTAGTAGCAAGAAGGGCATGAACCCCAGCATTGGATTGGAGTCAGTAGTAGTAGCAAGCAAGGCAGGAACCCCAGCATTTGATTGGAGTCAGTAGCAGTAGCAAGCAGGGCGTGAACCCGGGCATTGGATTGGTGTCAGTATAAGTAGCAAGAAGGGAATGAACCCCAGCATTGGAATGGAGTCAGTAGTAGTAGCAAGAAGGGCATGCATCCCAGCATTGGATTGGAGTCAATAGTAGTAGCAAGCAAGGCACGAACCCCAGCATTGGATTGGAGTCAATAGTAGTAGCAAGCAGGGCAGGAACCCCAGCATTGGATTGGAGTCAGTAGTAGTAGCAAGCAAGGCATTAACCCCAACTTTGGATTGGAGTCAGTAGTAGTAGCAAGAAGGGCACGAACCCCAGCATTGGATTGGAGTCAGTAGTAGTAGCAGCAAGAAAAGCATGAACCCCAGCATTGGATTGGCGTCAGTAGTTGTAGCAAGCAAGGCACGAACCCCAGCATTTGATTGGAGTCAGTAGTAGTAGCAATAAGGGCATGAACCCCAGCTTTGGATTGGAGTCAGTAGTAGTAGCAAGCAGGGCACGAACCCTAGCTTTGGATTGGAGTCAGTTATAGTTGCAAGCAAGGCACGAACCCCAGCATTGGATTGGAGTCAGTAGTAGTAGCAAGCAGGGCATGAACCCCAGAATTGGATTTGAGTCAGTAGTAGTAGCAAGCAGGGCACGAACCCTAGCACTGGATTGGAGTAAGTAGTAGTAGCAAGCAGGACACGAACCCCAGCATTGGATATGTGTCAGCAGTAGTAGCAAGAAGAGCAAGAACCCCAGAATTGGATTGGGGTCAGTAGTAGTAGCAAGAAGGGCATGAACCCCAGCATTGCAATGGAGTCAGTAGTAGTAGCAAGCTAGGCACGATCCCCAGCATTGGATTGGAGTCAGTAGTAGTAGCAAGCAGGGAACGAACCCCAGCATTGTATTGAGGTCAGCAGTAGAAAGCAGGGGATGAACCCCAGCATTCGATTGGAGTCAGTAGTAGTAGCAAGCCAGGCACGAACCCCAGCATTGGATTGGGGTCAGTAGTCGTATTATGATGGGCATGAAATCCTGCATTGGATTGGAGTCAGTAGTATAGCAAGCAGAGTATGAACCCCAGTATTTGACTTGAGTCAGTGGTAGTAGGAAGCAGAGCACGAACCCCAGCATTGGTTTGGAGTCAGTAGTAGTAGCAAGAAGGGCATGAACCCCAGCATTGGATTGGGGTCAGTAGTACCAGCAAGCAAGGCACGAACCCCAGCATTGGATTGGAGTCAGTAGTATCAGCAAGCAGGGCATGAGCCCAGCATTGGATTGGAGTAAGTAGTAGTAGCAAGCAGGGCACGAACCCCAGCATTGGATTGGAGTCAGTAGTAGTAGCAAGCAGGGGGGGGGGGCGTGATGGCGCAGTGGCTTAGCTGCTCGTCTTTCACCCGGAGGGCTGGTGTGAGAATCCCGGTGAGAGCGGGGTGGAATTTTCACCTGAAAAAATCACGTGGCGACAGGAAGGGCATCCGGCCTTAAATCCCCGGCCAAAACCAAAATGAGACCGGTTGGCTCCGGCGACCCCAATTAATTGGGAAATGCCGATGAAAGAAGAAGAAGTAGTAGCAAGCAGGGCACGAACCCTAGCACTGGATTGGAGTCAGTAGTAGTAGCAAGCAGGACACGAACCCCAGCATTGGATATGAGTCAGTAGTAGTAGCAAGAAGGGCATTAACCCCAGCATTGGATTGGAGTCAGTTCTAGTAGCAAGAAGGGCACGAACCCCAGCATTGGATTGGAGCCAGCAGTAGTAGCAAGAAGGGCAAGAACCCTAGAATTGGATTGGGGTCAGTAGTAGTAGCAAGAAAGGCAGCATGAACCCCAGCATTGCAATGGAGTCAGTAGTAGTAGCAAGCTAGGCACGATCCCCAGCATTGGATTGGAATCAGTAGTAGTAGCAAGCAGGGAACGAACCCCAGCATTGTATTGAGGTCAGCAGTAGAAAGCAGGGGATGAACCCCAGCATTCGATTGGAGTCAGTAGTAGTAGCAAGCAAGGCACGAGCCCCAGCATTGGATTAGGGTCAGTAGTCGTAGTATGATGGGCATGAACTCCAGCATTGGATTGGAGTCTGTAGTTTAGCAAGCAGAGCACGAACCCCAGTATTTGACTTGAGTCAGTAGTAGTTGCAGGCAGAGCACGAACCCCAGCATTGGTTTGGAGTCAGTAGTAGTAGCAAGAAGGGCATGAACCCCAGCATTGGATTGGGGTCAGTAGTAGCAGCAAGCAAGGCACGAACCCCAGCATTGGATTGGAGTCAGTAGTATCAGCAAGCAGGGCATGAACCCCAGCATTGGATTGGGGTAAGTAGTAGTAGCAAGCAGGATACGAACCCAGCATTGGATTGGAGTCAGTAGTAGCAGGCAGGGGGGGGGGGCGTGATGGCGCAGTGGCTTAGCTGCTCGTCTTTCACCCGGAGGGCTGGGGTTAGAATCCCGGGGAGAGCGGGGTGGAATTTTCACCTGAAAAAATCACGTGGCGTCAGGAAGGGCATCCGGCCTCAAATCCCCGGCCAAAACCAAAAAGAGCCTGGTTGGCTCCGGCGACCCCAATTAATTGGGAAAAGCCGATGAAAGAGGAAGAAGTAGTAGCATGCAGGGCACGAACCACAGCATTGGATTGGAGTCAGTAGTATTAGCAAGAAGCGCATGAACCCCAGCATTGGATTGTAGTCAGTAGTAGTAGCAAGCAAGGCACGAACCCCAGTATTGGATTGGAGTCAGTAGTAGTAGCAAGCAGGGCACGAACCCCAGCATTGGATTGGAGTCAGCAGTAGCAAGCAGCTCATGAACCCCAGCATTGGATTGGAGTCAGTAGTAATAGCAAGCAAGGCACGAACCCCAGCATTGGATTGGAGACAGTAGTAGTAGAAAGCAAGGCTCGAACCCCAGCATTGGATTGGAGTCAGTCGTAGTAAGCAAGGCACGAACCCCAGCATTAGATTGGAGTCAGTAGTAGTAGCAAGCAGGGCACGAAACCCAGCATTGGATTGGAGTCAGAAAAAGTAGCAAGAAGGCATTAACCCCAGCTTTGTATTGCAGTCAGTAGTGGTAGCAAAAATAGCACGAACCCCAGCATTGGATTGGAGTCAGTAGTAGTAGCAAGAAGGGCATTAACCCCCGCATTGGATTGGAGTCAGTTGTAGTAGCAAGAAGGGCACGAACCCCAGCATTGGATTGGAGTCAGCAGCAGTAGCAAGAAGGGCATGAACCCAAGAATTGGATTGGAGTCATTAGTAGTAGCAGGAAGGGCATGAACCCCAGCATTGCAATGGAGTCAGTAGTAGTAGCATGAAGGGCATGAACTCCAGCATTGGATTGGAGTCAGTAGTAGTAGCAAGCTGGGCACGAACCCCAGTATTTGATTTGAGTCAGTAGTAGTCGCAAGCAGAGCACGAACCCCAGCATTGGTTTGGAGTCAGTAGTAATAGCAATAAGCGCATGAACCCCAGCATTGGATTGGGGTCAGTAGTACTAGCAAGCAAGGCACGAACCCCAGCATTGGATTGGAGTCAGTAGTATTAGCAAGCAGGGCATGAACCCCAGCATTGAATTGGAGTCAGTAGTAGTAGCAAGCAGGGCACGAGCCCCAGCATTGGATTGGAGCCAGTAGTAGTAGCAAGCTGGGCAAGAACCCCATCATTGGATTGGAGTCATTAGTAGTAGCAAGAAGGACATTAACCACAGCATTGGATTGGAGTCAGTAGTCGTAGCAAGAAGGGCACGAACCCCAGCATTGGATTGGAGTCAGCAGTAGTAGCAAGAAGGGCATGAACCCCAGCATTGGATTGGAGTCAGTAGCAGTTGCAAGAAGGGCATGAACCCCACCATTGGATTGGAGTCAGTAGTAGTAGCAAGCAGGGCTCAAACCCCAGCATTGGATTGGAGTCAGTAGTAGTAGCAAGCAGGGCACGAACCACAGAATTGGATTGGAGTCAGTAGTAGCAAGAAGCGCATGAACCACAGCATTGGATTGGAGTCAGTAGTAGTAGCAAGCAAGGCACGAACCCCAGTATTGGATTATAGTCAGTAGTAGTAGCAAGCAGGGCACGAACCCCAGCATTGGATTTGAGTCAGCAGTAGCAAGCAGGGTTGAACCCCTGCATTGGATTGGAGTCAGTAGTAGTAGCAAGAAGGGAATGAACCCCAGCATAGGATTGGAGTCAGTAGTAGTAGCATGCAGGGCACTAATCCCAGCATTGGATTGGAGGCAGTAGTAGTAGCAAGAAGGGCACGAACCCCAGCACATTGTATTGGAGTCAGTAGTAGTAGCAAGAATGGCATGAACCCCAGCATTGGATTGGAGTGAGTAGTAGTAGAAAGCAGGGCGCGAACCCCAGCATTGGATTGGAGTCAGTAGTAGGAGCAAGCAGGAGACGAACCCCTGCATTGGATTGGAGTCAGCAGTAGTAGCAAGAAGGGCACGAACCCTAGCATTTGATTTGAGTCAGTAGTAGCAGCAAGCAAGGCAAGATCCCCTGCATTTGATTGGAGTCAGCAGTAGCAAGCAGGGCACGATCCCCAGCATTTGATTTGAGTCAGTAGTAGTAGCAAGCATGGCATGAACCCCAGCATTGGATTGGAGTCAGCAGTAGCAAGAAAGGCACGAACCCCAGAATTGGATCGGAGTCAGTAGTAGTAGCAAGAAGGGCATGAACCCCAGCATTGGATTGGAGTCAGTAGTAGTAGCAAGCAAGGCAGGAACCCCAGCATTTGATTGGAGTCAGTAGCAGTAGCAAGCAGGGCGTGAACCCGGGCATTGGATTGGTGTCAGTATAAGTAGCAAGAAGGGAATGAACCCCAGCATTGGAATGGAGTCAGTAGTAGTAGCAAGAAGGGCATGCATCCCAGCATTGGATTGGAGTCAATAGTAGTAGCAAGCAAGGCACGAACCCCAGCATTGGATTGGAGTCAGTAGTAGTAGTAGCAAGCAGGGCAGGAACCCCAGCATTGGATTGGAGTCAGTAGTAGTAGCAAGCAAGGCATTAACCCCAACTTTGGATTGGAGTCAGTAGTAGTAGCAAGAAGGGCACGAACCCCAGCATTGGATTGGAGTCAGTAGTAGTAGCAGCAAGAAAAGCATGAACCCCAGCATTGGATTGGCGTCAGTAGTTGTAGCAAGCCAGGCACGAACCCCAGCATTTGATTGGAGTCAGTAGTAGTAGCAATAAGGGCATGAACCCCAGCTTTGGATTGGAGTCAGTAGTAGTAGCAAGCAGGGCACGAACCCTAGCTTTGGATTGGAGTCAGTTATAGTTGCAAGCAAGGCACGAACCCCAGCATTGGATTGGAGTCAGTAGTAGTAGCAAGCAGGGCATGAACCCCAGAATTGGATTTGAGTCAGTAGTAGTAGCAAGCAGGGCACGAACCCTAGCACTGGATTGGAGTCAGTAGTAGTAGCAAGCAGGGCACGAACCCCAGCATTGGATTGGTGCCAGTAGTAGTAGCAAGAAGGACATTAACCACAGCATTGGATTGGAGTCAGTAGTCGTAGCAAGAAGGTCACGAACCCCATCATTGGAATGGAGTCAATAGTAGTAGCAAGCAGGGCATGAACCCCAGCCTTGGATTGGAGTCAGTAATAGTAGCAAGAAGAGAATGAACCCCAGCATTGGATTGGTGTCAGTAGTAGTAGCATGCAGGGCACGAATCCCAGCATTGGATAGGAGGCAGTAGTAGTAGCAAGAAGGGCACGAACCCCAGCAAATTGTATTGGAGTCTGTAGTAGTAGCAAGAAGGGCATGAACCCCAGCATTGGATTGGAGTCAGTAGTAGTAGCAAGAGGGGAATGAATCCCAGCATTGGATTGGAGTCATTAGTAGTATCAAGAAGGGAATGAACCCCAGCATTGGAATGGAGTCAGCAGTAGTAGCAAGAAGGGCATGAACCACAGCATTGTATTGGAGTCAGTAGTAGAAGACAGCAAGGCACGAACACCAGCATTGGATTGGAGTCAGTAGTTGTAGCAAGCAAGGCAGGAACCGCATTATTGTATTGGAGTCAGTAGCAGTAGCAAGCAGGGCATGGACCCCAGCATTGGACTGGAGTCAGTAGTAGTAGCAAAAAGGGCATGAACCCCAACATTGGAATGGAGTCAGCAGTAGTAGCAAGAAGGGCATGCATCCCAGCATTGGATTGGAGTCAATAGTAGTAGCAAGCAAGGCACGAACCCCAGCATTAGATTGGAGTCAGTAGTAGTAGCAAGCAGGGCACGAAACCCAGCATTGGATTGGAGTCAGAAAAAAGTAGCAAGAAGGCATTAACCCCAGCTTTGGATTGGAGTCAGTAGTGGTAGCAAAAATAGCACGAACCCCAGCATTGGATTGGAGTCAGTAGTAGTAGCAAGAAGGGCATTAACCCCCGCATTGGATTGGAGTCACTTGTAGTAGCAAGAAGGGCACGAACCCCAGCATTGGATTGGAGTCAGCAGCAGTAGCAAGAAGGGCATGAACCCAAGAATTGGATTGGAGTCATTAGTAGTAGCAGGAAGGGCATGAACCCCAGCATTGCAATGGAGTCATTAGTAGTAGCAGGAAGGGCAAGAACCCCAGCATTGCAATGGAGTCAGTAGTAGTAGCATGAAGGGCATGAACTCCAGCATTGGATTGGAGTCAGTAGTAGTAGCAAGCTGGGCACGAACCACAGTATTTGATTTGAGTCAGTAGTAGTCGCAAGCAGAGCACGAACCCCAGCATTGGTTTGGAGTCAGTAGTAATAGCAATAAGCGCATGAACCCCAGCATTGGATTGGGGTCAGTAGTACTAGCAAGCAAGGCACGAACCCCAGCATTGGATTGGAGTCAGTAGTATTAGCAAGCAGGGCATGAACCCCAGCATTGAATTGGAGTCATTAGTAGTAGCAAGCAGGGCACGAGCCCCAGCATTGGATTGGAGTCAGTAGTAGTAGCAAGCTGGGCAAGAACCCCATCATTGGATTGGAGTCATTAGTAGTAGCAAGAAGGACATTAACCACAGCATTGGATTGGAGTCAGTAGTCGTAGCAAGAAGGGCACGAACCCCAGCATTGGATTGGAGTCAGCAGTAGTAGCAAGAAGGGCATGAACCCCAGCATTGGATTGGAGTCAGTAGCAGTTGCAAGAAGGGCATGAACCCCACCATTGGATTGGAGTCAGTAGTAGTAGCAAGCAGGGCTCAAACCCCAGCATTGGATTGGAGTCAGTAGTAGTAGCAAGCAGGGCACGAACCACAGAATTGGATTGGAGTCAGTAGTAGCAAGAAGCGCATGAACCACAGCATTGGATTGGAGTCAGTAGTAGTAGCAAGCAAGGCACGAACCCCAGTATTGGATTATAGTCAGTAGTAGTAGCAAGCAGGGCACGAACCCCAGCATTGGATTTGAGTCAGCAGTAGCAAGCAGGGATGAACCCCTGCATTGCATTGGAGTCAGTAGTAGTAGCAAGAAGGGAATGAACCCCAGCATAGGATTGGAGTCAGTAGTAGTAGCATGCAGGGCACTAATCCCAGCATTGGATTGGAGGCAGTAGTAGTAGCAAGAAGGGCACGAACCCCAGCACATTGTATTGGAGTCAGTAGTAGTAGCAAGAATGGCATGAACCCCAGCATTGGATTGGAGTGAGTAGTAGTAGAAAGCAGGGCGCGAACCCCAGCATTGGATTGGAGTCAGTAGTAGGAGCAAGCAGGAGACGAACCCCTGCATTGGATTGGAGTCAGCAGTAGTAGCAAGAAGGGCACGAACCCTAGCATTTGATTTGAGTCAGTAGTAGCAGCAAGCAAGGCAAGATCCCCTGCATTTGATTGGAGTCAGCAGTAGCAAGCAGGGCACGATCCCCAGCATTTGATTTGAGTCAGTAGTAGTAGCAAGCATGGCATGAACCCCAGCATTGGATTGGAGTCAGCAGTAGCAAGAAAGGCACGAACCCCAGAATTGGATCGGAGTCAGTAGTAGTAGCAAGAAGGGCATGAACCCCAGCATTGGATTGGAGTCAGTAGTAGTAGCAAGCAAGGCAGGAACCCCAGCATTTGATTGGAGTCAGAAGCAGTAGCAAGCAGGGCGTGAACCCGGGCATTGGATTGGTGTCAGTATAAGTAGCAAGAAGGGAATGAACCCCGGCATTGGAATGGAGTCAGTAGTAGTAGCAAGAAGGGCATGCATCCCAGCATTGGATTGGAGTCAATAGTAGTAGCAAGCAAGGCACGAACCCCAGCATTGGATTGGGGTCAGTAGTAGTAGCAAGCAGGGCAGGAACCCCAGCATTGGATTGGAGTCAGTAGTAGTAGCAAGCAAGGCATTAACCCCAACTTTGGATTGGAGTCAGTAGTAGTAGCAAGAAGGGCACGAACCCCAGCATTGGATTGGAGTCAGTAGTAGTAGCAGCAAGAAAAGCATGAACCCCAGCATTGGATTGGCGTCAGTAGTTGTAGCAAGCAAGGCACGAACCCCAGCATTTGATTGGAGTCAGTAGTAGTAGCAATAAGGGCATGAACCCCAGCTTTGGATTGGAGTCAGTAGTAGTAGCAAGCAGGGCACGAACCCTAGCTTTGGATTGGAGTCAGTTATAGTTGCAAGCAAGGCACGAACCCCAGCATTGGATTGGAGTCAGTAGTAGTAGCAAGCAGGGCATGAACCCCAGAATTGGATTTGAGTCAGTAGTAGTAGCAAGCAGGGCACGAACCCTAGCACTGGATTGGAGTCAGTAGTAGTAGCAAGCAGGACACGAACCCCAGCATTGGATATGTGTCAGCAGTAGTAGCAAGAAGAGCAAGAACCCCAGAATTGGATTGGGGTCAGTAGTAGTAGCAAGAAGGGCATGAACCCCAGCATTGCAATGGAGTCAGTAGTAGTAGCAAGCTAGGCACGATCCCCAGCATTGGATTGGAGTCAGTAGTAGTAGCAAGCAGGGAACGAACCTCAGCATTGTATTGAGGTCAGCAGTAGAAAGCAGGGGATGAACCCCAGCATTCGATTGGAGTCAGTAGTAGTAGCAAGCCAGGCACGAACCCCAGCATTGAATTGGGGTCAGTAGTCGTATTATGATGGGCATGAAATCCTGCATTGGATTGGAGTCAGTAGTATAGCAAGCAGAGCATGAACCCCAGTATTTGACTTGAGTCAGTGGTAGTAGGAAGCAGAGCACGAACCCCAGCATTGGTTTGGAGTCAGTAGTAGTAGCAAGAAGGGCATGAACCCCAGCATTGGATTGGGGTCAGTAGTACCAGCAAGCAAGGCACGAACCCCAGCATTGGATTGGAGTCAGTAGTATCAGCAAGCAGGGCATGAGCCCAGCATTGGATTGGAGTAAGTAGTAGTAGCAAGCAGGGCACGAACCCCAGCATTGGATTGGAGTCAGTAGTAGTAGCAAGCAGGGGGGGGGGCGTGATGGCGCAGTGGCTTAGCTGCTCGTCTTTCACCCGGAGGGCTGGTGTGAGAATCCCGGTGAGAGCGGGGTGGAATTTTCACCTGAAAAAATCACGTGGCGACAGGAAGGGCATCCGGCCTTAAATCCCCGGCCAAAACCAAAATGAGCCTGGTTGGCTCCGGCGACCCCAATTAATTGGGAAATGCCGATGAAAGAAGAAGAAGTAGTAGCAAGCAGGGCACGAACCCTAGCACTGGATTGAAGTCAGTAGTAGTAGCAAGCAGGACACGAACCCCAGCATTGGATATGAGTCAGTAGTAGTAGCAAGAAGGGCATTAACCCCAGCATTGGATTGGAGTCAGTTCTAGTAGCAAGAAGGGCACGAACCCCAGCATTGGATTGGAGCCAGCAGTAGTAGCAAGAAGGGCAAGAACCCTAGAATTGGATTGGGGTCAGTAGTAGTAGCAAGAAAGGCAGCATGAACCCCAGCATTGCAATGGAGTCAGTAGTAGTAGCAAGCTAGGCACGATCCCCAGCATTGGATTGGAATCAGTAGTAGTAGCAAGCAGGGAACGAACCCCAGCATTGTATTGAGGTCAGCAGTAGAAAGCAGGGGATGAACCCCAGCATTCGATTGGAGTCAGTAGTAGTAGCAAGCAAGGCACGAGCCCCAGCATTGGATTAGGGTCAGTAGTCGTAGTATGATGGGCATGAACTCCAGCATTGGATTGGAGTCAGTAGTTTAGCAAGCAGAGCACGAACCCCAGTATTTGACTTGAGTCAGTAGTAGTTGCAAGCAGAGCACGAACCCCAGCATTGGTTTGGAGTCAGTAGTAGTAGCAAGAAGGGCATGAACCCCAGCATTGGATTGGGGTCAGTAGTAGCAGCAAGCAAGGCACGAACCCCAGCATTGGATTGGAGTCAGTAGTATCAGCAAGCAGGGCATGAACCCCAGCATTGGATTGGAGTAAGTAGTAGTAGCAAGCAGGATACGAACCCCAGCATTGGATTGGAGTCAGTAGTAGTAGCAGGCAGGGGGGGGGGGCGTGATGGCGCAGTGGCTTAGCTGCTCGTCTTTCACCCGGAGGGCTGGGGTTAGAATCCCGGTGAGAGCGGGGTGGAATTTTCACCTGAAAAAATCACGTGGCGTCAGGAAGGGCATCCGGCCTCAAATCCCCGGCCAAAACCAAAAAGAGCCTGGTTGGCTCCGGCGACCCCAATTAATTGGGAAAAGCCGATGAAAGAGGAAGAAGTAGTAGCATGCAGGGCACGAACCACAGCATTGGATTGGAGTCAGTAGTATTAGCAAGAAGCGCATGAACCCCAGCATTGGATTGTAGTCAGTAGTAGTAGCAAGCAAGGCACGAACCCCAGTATTGGATTGGAGTCAGTAGTAGTAGCAAGCAGGGCACGAACCCCAGCATTGGATTGGAGTCAGCAGTAGCAAGCAGCTCATGAACCCCAGCATTGGATTGGAGTCAGTAGTAATAGCAAGCAAGGCACGAACCCCAGCATTGGATTGGAGACAGTAGTAGTAGAAAGCAAGGCTCGAACCCCAGCATTGGATTGGACTCAGTAGTAGTAAGCAAGGCACGAACCCCAGCATTAGATTGGAGTCAGTAGTAGTAGCAAGCAGGGCACGAAACCCAGCATTGGATTGGAGTCAGAAAAAGTAGCAAGAAGGCATTAACCCCAGCTTTGGATTGGAGTCAGTAGTGGTAGCAAAAATAGCACGAACCCCAGCATTGGATTGGAGTCAGTAGTAGTAGCAAGAAGGGCATTAACCCCCGCATTGGATTGGAGTCAGTTGTAGTAGCAAGAAGGGCACGAACCCCAGCATTGGATTGGAGTCAGCAGCAGTAGCAAGAAGGGCATGAACCCAAGAATTGGATTGGAGTCATTAGTAGTAGCAGGAAGGGCATGAACCCCAGCATTGCAATGGAGTCAGTAGTAGTAGCATGAAGGGCATGAACTCCAGCATTGGATTGGAGTCAGTAGTAGTAGCAAGCTGGGCACGAACCCCAGTATTTGATTTGAGTCAGTAGTAGTCGCAAGCAGAGGACGAACCCCAGCATTGGTTTGGAGTCAGTAGTAATAGCAATAAGCGCATGAACCCCAGCATTGGATTGGGGTCAGTAGTATTAGCAAGCAAGGCACGAACCCCAGCATTGGATTGGAGTCAGTAGTATTAGCAAGCAGGGCATGAACCCCAGCATTGAATTGGAGTCAGTAGTAGTAGCAGGCAGGGCACGAGCCCCAGCATTGGATTGGAGTCAGTAGTAGTAGCAAGCTGGGCAAGAACCCCATCATTGGATTGGAGTCATTAGTAGTAGCAAGAAGGACATTAACCACAGCATTGGATTGGAGTCAGTAGTCGTAGCAAGAAGGGCACGAACCCCAGCATTGGATTGGAGTCAGCAGTAGTAGCAAGAAGGGCATGAACCCCAGCATTGGATTGGAGTCAGTAGCAGTTGCAAGAAGGGCATGAACCCCACCATTGGATTGGAGTCAGTAGTAGTAGCAAGCAGGGCTCAAACCCCAGCATTGGATTGGAGTCAGTAGTAGTAGCAAGCAGGGCACGAACCACAGAATTGGATTGGAGTCAGTAGTAGCAAGAAGCGCATGAACCACAGCATTGGATTGGAGTCAGTAGTAGTAGCAAGCAAGGCACGAACCCCAGTATTGGATTATAGTCAGTAGTAGTAGCAAGCAGGGCACGAACCCCAGCATTGGATTTGAGTCAGCAGTAGCAAGCAGGGATGAACCCCTGCATTGGATTGGAGTCAGTAGTAGTAGCAAGAAGGGAATGAACCCCAGCATAGGATTGGAGTCAGTAGTAGTAGCATGCAGGGCACTAATCCCAGCATTGGATTGGAGGCAGTAGTAGTAGCAAGAAGGGCACGAACCCCAGCACATTGTATTGGAGTCATTAGTAGTAGCAAGAATGGCATGAACCCCAGCATTGGATTGGAGTGAGTAGTAGTAGAAAGCAGGGCGCGAACCCCAGCATTGGATTGGAGTCAGTAGTAGGAGCAGGCAGGAGACGAACCCCTGCATTGGATTGGAGTCAGCAGTAGTAGCAAGAAGGGCACGAACCCTAGCATTTGATTTGAGTCAGTAGTAGCAGCAAGCAAGGCAAGATCCCCTGCATTTGATTGGAGTCAGCAGTAGCAAGCAGGGCACGATCCCCAGCATTTGATTTGAGTCAGTAGTAGTAGCAAGCATGGCATGAACCCCAGCATTGGATTGGTGTCAGCAGTAGCAAGAAAGGCACGAACCCCAGAATTGGATCGGAGTCAGTAGTAGTAGCAAGAAGGGCATGAACCCCAGCATTGGATTGGAGTCAGTAGTAGTAGCAAGCAAGGCAGGAACCCCAGCATTTGATTGGAGTCAGTAGCAGTAGCAAGCAGGGCGTGAACCCGGGCATTGGATTGGTGTCAGTATAAGTAGCAAGAAGGGAATGAACCCCAGCATTGGAATGGAGTCAGTAGTAGTAGCAAGCAAGGCACGAACCCCAGCATTGGATTGGAGTCAGTAGTAGTAGCAAGCAGGGCAGGAACCCCAGCATTGGATTGGAGTCAGTAGTAGTAGCAAGCAAGGCATTAACCCCAACTTTGGATTGGAGTCAGTAGTAGTAGCAAGAAGGGCACGAACCCCAGCATTGGATTGGAGTCAGTAGTAGTAGCAGCAAGAAAAGCATGAACCCCAGCATTGGATTGGCGTCAGTAGTTGTAGCAAGCAAGGCACGAACCCCAGCATTTGATTGGAGTCAGTAGTAGTAGCAATAAGGGCATGAACGCCAGCTTTGGATTGGAGTCAGTAGTAGTAGCAAGCAGGGCACGAACCCTAGCTTTGGATTGGAGTCAGTTATAGTTGCAAGCAAGGCACGAACCCCAGCATTGGATTGGAGTCAGTAGTAGTAGCAAGCAGGGCATGAACCCCAGAATTGGATTTGAGTCAGTAGTAGTAGCAAGCAGGGCACGAACCCTAGCACTGGATTGGAGTCAGTAGTAGTAGCAAGCAGGACACGAACCCCAGCATTGGATATGTGTCAGCAGTAGTAGCAAGAAGAGCAAGAACCCCAGAATTGGATTGGGGTCAGTAGTAGTAGCAAGAAGGGCATGAACCCCAGCATTGCAATGGAGTCAGTAGTAGTAGCAAGCTAGGCACGATCCCCAGCATTGGATTGGAGTCAGTAGTAGTAGCAAGCAGGGAACGAACCCCAGCATTGTATTGAGGTCAGCAGTAGAAAGCAGGGGATGAACCCCAGCATTCGATTGGAGTCAGTAGTAGTAGCAAGCCAGGCACGAACCCCAGCATTGAATTGGGGTCAGTAGTCGTATTATGATGGGCATGAAATCCTGCATTGGATTGGAGTCAGTAGTATAGCAAGCAGAGCATGAACCCCAGTATTTGACTTGAGTCAGTGGTAGTAGGAAGCAGAGCACGAACCCCAGCATTGGTTTGGAGTCAGTAGTAGTAGCAAGAAGGGCATGAACCCCAGCATTGGATTGGGGTCAGTAGTAGCAGCAAGCAAGGCACGAACCCCAGCATTGGATTGGAGTCAGTAGTATCAGCAAGCAGGGCATGAACCCCAGCATTGGATTGGAGTAAGTAGTAGTAGCAAGCAGGATACGAACCCCAGCATTGGATTGGAGTCAGTAGTAGTAGCAGGCAGGGGGGGGGCGTGATGGCGCAGTGGCTTAGCTGCTCGTCTTTCACCCGGAGGGCTGGGGTTAGAATCCCGGTGAGAGCGGGGTGGAATTTTCACCTGAAAAAATCACGTGGCGTCAGGAAGGGCATCCGGCCTCAAATCCCCGGCCAAAACCAAAAAGAGCCTGGTTGGCTCCGGCGACCCCAATTAATTGGGAAAAGCCGATGAAAGAGGAAGAAGTAGTAGCATGCAGGGCACGAACCACAGCATTGGATTGGAGTCAGTAGTATTAGCAAGAAGCGCATGAACCCCAGCATTGGATTGTAGTCAGTAGTAGTAGCAAGCAAGGCACGAACCCCAGTATTGGATTGGAGTCAGTAGTAGTAGCAAGCAGGGCACGAACCCCAGCATTGGATTGGAGTCAGCAGTAGCAAGCAGCTCATGAACCCCAGCATTGGATTGGAGTCAGTAGTAATAGCAAGCAAGGCACGAACCCCAGCATTGGATTGGAGACAGTAGTAGTAGAAAGCAAGGCTCGAACCCCAGCATTGGATTGGACTCAGTAGTAGTAAGCAAGGCACGAACCCCAGCATTAGATTGGAGTCAGTAGTAGTAGCAAGCAGGGCACGAAACCCAGCATTGGATTGGAGTCAGAAAAAGTAGCAAGAAGGCATTAACCCCAGCTTTGGATTGGAGTCAGTAGTGGTAGCAAAAATAGCACGAACCCCAGCATTGGATTGGAGTCAGTAGTAGTAGCAAGAAGGGCATTAACCCCCGCATTGGATTGGAGTCAGTTGTAGTAGCAAGAAGGGCACGAACCCCAGCATTGGATTGGAGTCAGCAGCAGTAGCAAGAAGGGCATGAACCCAAGAATTGGATTGGAGTCATTAGTAGTAGCAGGAAGGGCATGAACCCCAGCATTGCAATGGAGTCAGTAGTAGTAGCATGAAGGGCATGAACTCCAGCATTGGATTGGAGTCAGTAGTAGTAGCAAGCTGGGCACGAACCCCAGTATTTGATTTGAGTCAGTAGTAGTCGCAAGCAGAGCACGAACCCCAGCATTGGTTTGGAGTCAGTAGTAATAGCAATAAGCGCATGAACCCCAGCATTGGATTGGGGTCAGTAGTACTAGCAAGCAAGGCACGAACCCCAGCATTGGATTGGAGTCAGTAGTATTAGCAAGCAGGGCATGAACCCCAGCATTGAATTGGAGTCAGTAGTAGTAGCAAGCAGGGCACGAGCCCCAGCATTGGATTGGAGTCAGTAGTAGTAGCAAGCTGGGCAAGAACCCCATCATTGGATTGGAGTCATTAGTAGTAGCAAGAAGGACATTAACCACAGCATTGGATTGGAGTCAGTAGTCGTAGCAAGAAGGGCACGAACCCCAGCATTGGATTGGAGTCAGCAGTAGTAGCAAGAAGGGCATGAACCCCAGCATTGGATTGGAGTCAGTAGCAGTTGCAAGAAGGGCATGAACCCCACCATTGGATTGGAGTCAGTAGTAGTAGCAAGCAGGGCTCAAACCCCAGCATTGGATTGGAGTCAGTAGTAGTAGCAAGCAGGGCACGAACCACAGAATTGGATTGGAGTCAGTAGTAGCAAGAAGCGCATGAACCACAGCATTGGATTGGAGTCAGTAGTAGTAGCAAGCAAGGCACGAACCCCAGTATTGGATTATAGTCAGTAGTAGTAGCAAGCAGGGCACGAACCCCAGCATTGGATTTGAGTCAGCAGTAGCAAGCAGGGATGAACCCCTGCATTGGATTGGAGTCAGTAGTAGTAGCAAGAAGGGAATGAACCCCAGCATAGGATTGGAGTCAGTAGTAGTAGCATGCAGGGCACTAATCCCAGCATTGGATTGGAGGCAGTAGTAGTAGCAAGAAGGGCACGAACCCCAGCACATTGTATTGGAGTCAGTAGTAGTAGCAAGAATGGCATGAACCCCAGCATTGGATTGGAGTGAGTAGTAGTAGAAAGCAGGGCGCGAACCCCAGCATTGGATTGGAGTCAGTAGTAGGAGCAGGCAGGAGACGAACCCCTGCATTGGATTGGAGTCAGCAGTAGTAGCAAGAAGGGCACGAACCCTAGCATTTGATTTGAGTCAGTAGTAGCAGCAAGCAAGGCAAGATCCCCTGCATTTGATTGGAGTCAGCAGTAGCAAGCAGGGCACGATCCCCAGCATTTGATTTGAGTCAGTAGTAGTAGCAAGCATGGCATGAACCCCAGCATTGGATTGGTGTCAGCAGTAGCAAGAAAGGCACGAACCCCAGAATTGGATCGGAGTCAGTAGTAGTAGCAAGAAGGGCATGAACCCCAGCATTGGATTGGAGTCAGTAGTAGTAGCAAGCAAGGCAGGAACCCCAGCATTTGATTGGAGTCAGTAGCAGTAGCAAGCAGGGCGTGAACCCGGGCATTGGATTGGTGTCAGTATAAGTAGCAAGAAGGGAATGAACCCCAGCATTGGAATGGAGTCAGTAGTAGTAGCAAGCAAGGCACGAACCCCAGCATTGGATTGGAGTCAGTAGTAGTAGCAAGCAGGGCAGGAACCCCAGCATTGGATTGGAGTCAGTAGTAGTAGCAAGCAAGGCATTAACCCCAACTTTGGATTGGAGTCAGTAGTAGTAGCAAGAAGGGCACGAACCCCAGCATTGGATTGGAGTCAGTAGTAGTAGCAGCAAGAAAAGCATGAACCCCAGCATTGGATTGGCGTCAGTAGTTGTAGCAAGCAAGGCACGAACCCCAGCATTTGATTGGAGTCAGTAGTAGTAGCAATAAGGGCATGAACCCCAGCTTTGGATTGGAGTCAGTAGTAGTAGCAAGCAGGGCACGAACCCTAGCTTTGGATTGGAGTCAGTTATAGTTGCAAGCAAGGCACGAACCCCAGCATTGGATTGGAGTCAGTAGTAGTAGCAAGCAGGGCATGAACCCCAGAATTGGATTTGAGTCAGTAGTAGTAGCAAGCAGGGCACGAACCCTAGCACTGGATTGGAGTCAGTAGTAGTAGCAAGCAGGACACGAACCCCAGCATTGGATATGTGTCAGCAGTAGTAGCAAGAAGAGCAAGAACCCCAGAATTGGATTGGGGTCAGTAGTAGTAGCAAGAAGGGCATGAACCCCAGCATTGCAATGGAGTCAGTAGTAGTAGCAAGCTAGGCACGATCCCCAGCATTGGATTGGAGTCAGTAGTAGTAGCAAGCAGGGAACGAACCCCAGCATTGTATTGAGGTCAGCAGTAGAAAGCAGGGGATGAACCCCAGCATTCGATTGGAGTCAGTAGTAGTAGCAAGCCAGGCACGAACCCCAGCATTGAATTGGGGTCAGTAGTCGTATTATGATGGGCATGAAATCCTGCATTGGATTGGAGTCAGTAGTATAGCAAGCAGAGCATGAACCCCAGTATTTGACTTGAGTCAGTGGTAGTAGGAGGCAGAGCACGAACCCCAGCATTGGTTTGGAGTCAGTAGTAGTAGCAAGAAGGGCATGAACCCCAGCATTGGATTGGGGTCAGTAGTACCAGCAAGCAAGGCACGAACCCCAGCATTGGATTGGAGTCAGTAGTATCAGCAAGCAGGGCATGAGCCCAGCATTGGATTGGAGTAAGTAGTAGTAGCAAGCAGGGCACGAACCCCAGCATTGGATTGGAGTCAGTAGTAGTAGCAAGCAGGGGGGGGGCGTGATGGCGCAGTGGCTTAGCTGCTCGTCTTTCACCCGGAGAGCTGGTGTGAGAATCCCGGTGAGAGCGGGGTGGAATTTTCACCTGAAAAAATCACGTGGCGACAGGAAGGGCATCCGGCCTTAAATCCCCGGCCAAAACCAAAATGAGCCTGGTTGGCTCCGGCGACCCCAATTAATTGGGAAATGCCGATGAAAGAAGAAGAAGTAGTAGCAAGCAGGGCACGAACCCTAGCACTGGATTGGAGTCAGTAGTAGTAGCAAGCAGGACACGAACCCCAGCATTGGATATGAGTCAGTAGTAGTAGCAAGAAGGGCATTAACCCCAGCATTGGATTGGAGTCAGTTCAAGTAGCAAGAAGGGCACGAACCCCAGCATTGGATTGGAGCCAGCAGTAGTAGCAAGAAGGGCAAGAACCCTAGAATTGGATTGGGGTCAGTAGTAGTAGCAAGAAAGGCAGCATGAACCCCAGCATTGCAATGGAGTCAGTAGTAGTAGCAAGCTAGGCACGATCCCCAGCATTGGATTGGAATCAGTAGTAGTAGCAAGCAGGGAACGAACCCCAGCATTGTATTGAGGTCAGCAGTAGAAAGCAGGGGATGAACCCCAGCATTCGATTGGAGTCAGTAGTAGTAGCAAGCAAGGCACGAGCCCCAGCATTGGATTAGGGTCAGTAGTCGTAGTATGATGGGCATGAACTCCAGCATTGGATTGGAGTCAGTAGTTTAGCAAGCAGAGCACGAACCCCAGTATTTGACTTGAGTCAGTAGTAGTTGCAAGCAGAGCACGAACCCCAGCATTGGTTTGGAGTCAGTAGTAGTAGCAAGAAGGGCATGAACCCCAGCATTGGATTGGGGTCAGTAGTAGCAGCAAGCAAGGCACGAACCCCAGCATTGGATTGGAGTCAGTAGTATCAGCAAGCAGGGCATGAACCCCAGCATTAGATTGGAGTAAGTAGTAGTAGCAAGCAGGATACGAACCCCAGCATTGGATTGGAGTCAGTAGTCGTAGCAAGAAGGGCACGAACCCCATCATTGGAATGGAGTCAATAGTAGTAGCAAGCAGGGCATGAACCCCAGCCTTGGATTGTAGTCAGTAGTAGTAGCAAGAAGGGAATGAACCCCAGCATTGGATTGGTGTCAGTAGTAGTAGCATGCAGGGCACGAATCCCAGCATTGGATTGGAGGCAGTAGTAGTAGCAAGAAGGGCACGTACCCCAGCAAATTGTATTGGAGTCTGCAGTAGTAGCAAGAAGGGCATGAACCCCAGCATTGGATTGGAGTCAGTAGTAGTAGCAAGAGGGGAATGAATCCCAGCATTGGATTGGAGTCATTAGTAGTATCAAGAAGGGAATGAACCCCAGCATTGGAATGGAGTCAGCAGTAGTAGCAAGAAGGGCATGAACCACAGCATTGTATTGGAGTCAGTAGTAGAAGACAGCAAGGCACGAACACCAGCATTGGATTGGAGTCAGTAGTTGTAGCAAGCAAGGCAGGAACCGCATCATTGTATTGGAGTCAGTAGCAGTAGCAAGCAGGGCATGGACCCCAGCATTGGACTGGAGTCAGTAGTAGTAGCAAGAAGGGCATGAACCCCAGCATTGGAATGGAGTCAGCAGTAGTAGCAAGAAGGGCATGCATCCCAGCATTGGATTGGAGTCAATAGTAGTAGCAAGCAAGGCACGAACCCCAGCATTAGATTGGAGTCAGTAGTAGTAGCAAGCAGGGCACGAAACCCAGCATTGGATTGGAGTCAGAAAAAGTAGCAAGAAGGCATTAACCCCAGCTTTGGATTGGAGTCAGTAGTGGTAGCAAAAATAGCACGAACCCCAGCATTGGATTGGAGTCAGTAGTAGTAGCAAGAAGGGCATTAACCCCCGCATTGGATTGGAGTCAGTTGTAGTAGCAAGAAGGGCACGAACCCCAGCATTGGATTGGAGTCAGCAGCAGTAGCAAGAAGGGCATGAACCCAAGAATTGGATTGGAGTCATTAGTAGTCGCAGGAAGGGCATGAACCCCAGCATTGCAATGGAGTCAGTAGTAGTAGCATGAAGGGCATGAACTCCAGCATTGGATTGGAGTCAGTAGTAGTAGCAAGCTGGGCACGAACCACAGTATTTGATTTGAGTCAGTAGTAGTCGCAAGCGGAGCACGAACCCCAGCATTGGTTTGGAGTCAGTAGTAATAGCAATAAGCGCATGAACCCCAGCATTGGATTAGGGTCAGTAGTACTAGCAAGCAAGGCACGAACCCCAGCATTGGATTGGAGTCAGTAGTATTAGCAAGCAGGGGATGAACCCCAGCATTGAATTGGAGTCAGTAGTAGTAGCAAGCAGGGCACGAGCCCCAGCATTGGATTGGAGTCAGTAGTAGTAGCAAGCTGGGCAAGAACCCCATCATTGGATTGGAGTCATTAGTAGTAGCAAGAAGGACATTAACCACAGCTTTGGATTGGAGTCAGTAGTCGTAGCAAGAAGGGCACGAACCCCAGCATTGGATTGGAGTCAGCAGTAGTAGCAAGAAGGGCATGAACCCCAGCATTGGATTGGAGTCAGTAGCAGTTGCAAGAAGGGCATGAACCCCACCATTGGATTGGAGTCAGTAGTAGTAGCAAGCAGGGCTCAAACCCCAGCATTGGATTGGAGTCAGTAGTAGTAGCAAGCAGGGCACGAACCACAGAATTGGATTGGAGTCAGTAGTAGCAAGAAGCGCATGAACCACAGCATTGGATTGGAGTCAGTAGTAGTAGCAAGCAAGGCACGAACCCCAGTATTGGATTATAGTCAGTAGTAGTGGCAAGCAGGGCACGAACCCCAGCATTGGATTTGAGTCAGCAGTAGCAAGCAGGGATGAACCCCTGCATTGGATTGGAGTCAGTAGTAGTAGCAAGAAGGGAATGAACCCCAGCATAGGATTGGAGTCAGTAGTAGTAGCATGCAGGGCACTAATCCCAGCATTGGATTGGAGGCAGTAGTAGTAGCAAGAAGGGCACGAACCCCAGCACATTGTATTGGAGTCAGTAGTAGTAGCAAGAATGGCATGAACCCCAGCATTGGATTGGAGTGAGTAGTAGTAGAAAGCAGGGCGCGAACCCCAGCATTGGATTGGAGTCAGTAGTAGGAGCAAGCAGGAGACGAACCCCTGCATTGGATTGGAGTCAGCAGTAGTAGCAAGAAGGGCACGAACCCTAGCATTTGATTTGAGTCAGTAGTAGCAGCAAGCAAGGCAAGATCCCCTGCATTTGATTGGAGTCAGCAGTAGCAAGCAGGGCACGATCCCCAGCATTTGATTTGAGTCAGTAGTAGTAGCAAGCATGGCATGAACCCCAGCATTGGATTGGAGTCAGCAGTAGCAAGAAAGGCACGAACCCCAGAATTGGATCGGAGTCAGTAGTAGTAGCAAGAAGGGCATGAACCCCAGCATTGGATTGGAGTCAGTAGTAGTAGCAAGCAAGGCAGGAACCCCAGCATTTGATTGGAGTCAGTAGCAGTAGCAAGCAGGGCGTGAACCCGGGCATTGGATTGGTGTCAGTATAAGTAGCAAGAAGGGAATGAACCCCAGCATTGGAATGGAGTCAGTAGTAGTAGCAAGAAGGGCATGCATCCCAGCATTGGATTGGAGTCAATAGTAGTAGCAAGCAAGGCACGAACCCCAGCATTGGATTGGAGTCAGTAGTAGTAGCAAGCAGGGCAGGAACCCCAGCATTGGATTGGAGTCAGTAGTAGTAGCAAGCAAGGCATTAACCCCAACTTTGGATTGGAGTCAGTAGTAGTAGCAAGAAGGGCACGAACCCCAGCATTGGATTGGAGTCAGTAGTAGTAGCAGCAAGAAAAGCATGAACCCCAGCATTGGATTGGCGTCAGTAGTTGTAGCAAGCAAGGCACGAACCCCAGCATTTGATTGGAGTCAGTAGTAGTAGCAATATGGGCATGAACCCCAGCTTTGGATTGGAGTCAGTAGTAGTAGCAAGCAGGGCACGAACCCTAGCTTTGGATTGGAGTCAGTTATAGTTGCAAGCAAGGCACGAACCCCAGCATTGGATTGGAGTCAGTAGTAGTAGCAAGCAGGGCATGAACCCCAGAATTGGATTTGAGTCAGTAGTAGTAGCAAGCAGGGCACGAACCCTAGCACTGGATTGGAGTCAGTAGTAGTAGCAAGCAGGACACGACCCCAGCATTGGATATGTGTCAGCAGTAGTAGCAAGAAGAGCAAGAACCCCAGAATTGGATTGGGGTCAGTAGTAGTAGCAAGAAGGGCATGAACCCCAGCATTGCAATGGAGTCAGTAGTAGTAGCAAGCTAGGCACGATCCCCAGCATTGGATTGGAGTCAGTAGTAGTAGCAAGCAGGGAACGAACTCCAGCATTGTATTGAGGTCAGCAGTAGAAAGCAGGGGATGAACCCCAGCATTCGATTGGAGTCAGTAGTAGTAGCAAGCCAGGCACGAACCCCAGCATTGGATTGGGGTCAGTAGTCGTATTATGATGGGCATGAAATCCTGCATTGGATTGGAGTCAGTAGTATAGCAAGCAGAGCATGAACCCCAGTATTTGACTTGAGTCAGTGGTAGTAGGAAGCAGAGCACGAACCCCAGCATTGGTTTGGAGTCAGTAGTAGTAGCAAGAAGGGCATGAACCCCAGCATTGGATTGGGGTCAGTAGTACCAGCAAGCAAGGCACGAACCCCAGCATTGGATTGGAGTCAGTAGTATCAGCAAGCAGGGCATGAGCCCAGCATTGGATTGGAGTAAGTAGTAGTAGCAAGCAGGGCACGAACCCCAGCATTGGATTGGAGTCAGTAGTAGTAGCAAGCAGGGGGGGGGGGCGTGATGGCGCAGTGGCTTAGCTGCTCGTCTTTCACCCGGAGGGCTGGTGTGAGAATCCCGGTGAGAGCGGGGTGGAATTTTCACCTGAAAAAATCACGTGGCGACAGGAAGGGCATCCGGCCTTAAATCCCCGGCCAAAACCAAAATGAGCCTGGTTGGCTCCGGCGACCCCAATTAATTGGGAAATGCCGATGAAAGAAGAAGAAGTAGTAGCAAGCAGGGCACGAACCCTAGCACTGGATTGGAGTCAGTAGTAGTAGCAAGCAGGACACGAACCCCAGCATTGGATATGAGTCAGTAGTAGTAGCAAGAAGGGCATTAACCCCAGCATTGGATTGGAGTCAGTTCTAGTAGCAAGAAGGGCACGAACCCCAGCATTGGATTGGAGCCAGCAGTAGTAGCAAGAAGGGCAAGAACCCTAGAATTGGATTGGGGTCAGTAGTAGTAGCAAGAAAGGCAGCATGAACCCCAGCATTGCAATGGAGTCAGTAGTAGTAGCAAGCTAGGCACGATCCCCAGCATTGGATTGGAATCAGTAGTAGTAGCAAGCAGGGAACGAACCCCAGCATTGTATTGAGGTCAGCAGTAGAAAGCAGGGGATGAACCCCAGCATTCGATTGGAGTCAGTAGTAGTAGCAAGCAAGGCACGAGCCCCAGCATTGGATTAGGGTCAGTAGTCGTAGTATGATGGGCATGAACTCCAGCATTGGATTGGAGTCAGTAGTTTAGCAAGCAGAGCACGAACCCCAGTATTTGACTTGAGTCAGTAGTAGTTGCAAGCAGAGCACGAACCCCAGCATTGGTTTGGACTCAGTAGTAGTAGCAAGAAGGGCATGAACCCCAGCATTGGATTGGGGTCAGTAGTAGCAGCAAGCAAGGCACGAACCCCAGCATTGGATTGGAGTCAGTAGTATCAGCAAGCAGGGCATGAACCCCAGCATTGGATTGGAGTAAGTAGTAGTAGCAAGCAGGATACGAACCCCAGCATTGGATTGGAGTCAGTAGTAGTAGCAGGCAGGGGGGGGGCGTGATGGCGCAGTGGCTTAGCTGCTCGTCTTTCACCCGGAGGGCTGGGGTTAGAATCCCGGTGAGAGCGGGGTGGAATTTTCACCTGAAAAAATCACGTGGCGTCAGGAAGGGCATCCGGCCTCAAATCCCCGGCCAAAACCAAAAAGAGCCTGGTTGGCTCCGGCGACCCCAATTAATTGGGAAAAGCCGATGAAAGAGGAAGAAGTAGTAGCATGCAGGGCACGAACCACAGCATTGGATTGGAGTCAGTAGTATTAGCAAGAAGCGCATGAACCCCAGCATTGGATTGTAGTCAGTAGTAGTAGCAAGCAAGGCACGAACCCCAGTATTGGATTGGAGTCAGTAGTAGTAGCAAGCAGGGCACGAACCCCAGCATTGGATTGGAGTCAGCAGTAACAAGCAGCTCATGAACCCCAGCATTGGATTGGAGTCAGTAGTAATAGCAAGCAAGGCACGAACCCCAGCATTGGATTGGAGACAGTAGTAGTAGAAAGCAAGGCTCGAACCCCAGCATTGGATTGGAGTCAGTAGTAGTAAGCAAGGCACGAACCCCAGCATTAGATTGGAGTCAGTAGTAGTAGCAAGCAGGGCACGAAACCCAGCATTGGATTGGAGTCAGAAAAAGTAGCAAGAAGGCATTAACCCCAGCTTTGGATTGGAGTCAGTAGTGGTAGCAAAAATAGCACGAACCCCAGCATTGGATTGGAGTCAGTAGTAGTAGCAAGAAGGGCATTAACCCCCGCATTGGATTGGAGTCAGTTGTAGTAGCAAGAAGGGCACGAACCCCAGCATTGGATTGGAGTCAGCAGCAGTAGCAAGAAGGGCATGAACCCAAGAATTGGATTGGAGTCATTAGTAGTAGCAGGAAGGGCATGAACCCCAGCATTGCAATGGAGTCAGTAGTAGTAGCATGAAGGGCATGAACTCCAGCATTGGATTGGAGTCAGTAGTAGTAGCAAGCTGGGCACTAACCCCAGTATTTGATTTGAGTCAGTAGTAGTCGCAAGCAGAGCACGAACCCCAGCATTGGTTTGGAGTCAGTAGTAATAGCAATAAGCGCATGAACCCCAGCATTGGATTGGGGTCAGTAGTACTAGCAAGCAAGGCACGAACCCCAGCATTGGATTGGAGTCAGTAGTATTAGCAAGCAGGGCATGAACCCCAGCATTGAATTGGAGTCAGTAGTAGTAGCAAGCAGGGCACGAGCCCCAGCATTGGATTGGAGTCAGTAGTAGTAGCAAGCTGGGCAAGAACCCCATCATTGGATTGGAGTCATTAGTAGTAGCAAGAAGGACATTAACCCCAGCATTGGATTGGAGTCAGTAGTAGTAGCAAGCAGGGCACGAACCACAGAATTGGATTGGAGTCAGTAGTAGCAAGAAGCGCATGAACAACAGCATTGGATTGGAGTCAGTAGTAGTAGCAAGCAAGGCACGAACCCCAGTATTGGATTATAGTCAGTAGTAGTAGCAAGCAGGGCACGAACCCCAGCGTTGGATTTGAGTCAGCAGTAGCAAGCAGGGATGAACCCTTGCATTGGATTGGAGTCAGTAGTAGTAGCAAGAAGGGAATGAACCCCAGCATAGGATTGGAGTCAGTAGTAGTAGCATGCAGGGCACTAATCCCAGCATTGGATTGGAGGCAGTAGTAGTAGCAAGAAGGGCACGAACCCCAGCACATTGTATTGGAGTCAGTAGTAGTAGCAAGAATGGCATGAACCCCAGCATTGGATTGGAGTAGGTAGTAGTAGAAAGCAGGGCGCGATCCCCAGCATTGGATTGGAGTCAGTAGTAGGAGCAAGCAGGAGACGAACCCCTGCATTGGATTGGAGTCAGCAGTAGTAGCACGAAGGGCACGAACCCTAGCATTTGATTTGAGTCAGTAGTAGCAGCAAGCAAGGCAAGATCCCCTGCATTTGATTGGAGTCAGCAGTAGCAAGCAGGGCACGATCCCCAGCATTTGATTTGAGTCAGTAGTAGTAGCAAGCATGGCATGAACCCCAGCATTGGATTGGAGTCAGCAGTAGCAAGAAAGGCACGAACCCCAGAATTGGATCGGAGTCAGTAGTAGTAGCAAGAAGGGCATGAACCCCAGCATTGGATTGGAGTCAGTAGTAGTAGCAAGCAAGGCAGGAACCCCAGCATTTGATTGGAGTCAGTAGCAGTAGCAAGCAGGGCGTGAACCCGGGCATTGGATTGGTGTCAGTATAAGTAGCAAGAAGGGAATGAACCCCAGCATTGGAATGGAGTCAGTAGTAGTAGCAAGAAGGGCATGCATCCCAGCATTGGATTGGAGTCAATAGTAGTAGCAAGCAAGGCACGAACCCCAGCATTGGATTGGAGTCAGTAGTAGTAGCAAGCAGGGCAGGAACCCCAGCATTGGATTGGAGTCAGTAGTAGTAGCAAGCAAGGCATTAACCCCAACTTTGGATTGGAGTCAGTAGTAGTAGCAAGAAGGGCACGAACCCCAGCATTGGATTGGAGTCAGTAGTAGTAGCAGCAAGAAAAGCATGAACCCCAGCATTGGATTGGCGTCAGTAGTTGTAGCAAGCAAGGCACGAACCCCAGCATTTGATTGGAGTCAGTAGTAGTAGCAATAAGGGCATGAACCCCAGCTTTGGATTGGAGTCAGTAGTAGTAGCAAGCAGGGCACGAACCCTAGCTTTGGATTGGAGTCAGTTATAGTTGCAAGCAAGGCACGAACCCCAGCATTGGATTGGAGTCAGTAGTAGTAGCAAGCAGGGCATGAACCCCAGAATTGGATTTGAGTCAGTAGTAGTAGCAAGCAGGGCACGAACCCTAGCACTGGATTGGAGTCAGTAGTAGTAGCAAGCAGGACACGAACCCCAGCATTGGATATGTGTCAGCAGTAGTAGCAAGAAGAGCAAGAACCCCAGAATTGGATTGGGGTCAGTAGTAGTAGCAAGAAGGGCATGAACCCCAGCATTGCAATGGAGTCAGTAGTAGTAGCAAGCTAGGCACGATCCCCAGCATTGGATTGGAGTCAGTAGTAGTAGCAAGCAGGGAACGAACCCCAGCATTGTATTGAGGTCAGCAGTAGAAAGCAGGGGATGAACCCCAGCATTCGATTGGAGTCAGTAGTAGTAGCAAGCCAGGCACGAACCCCAGCATTGGATTGGGGTCAGTAGTCGTATTATGATGGGCATGAAATCCTGCATTGGATTGGAGTCAGTAGTATAGCAAGCAGAGCATGAACCCCAGTATTTGACTTGAGTCAGTGGTAGTAGGAAGCAGAGCACGAACCCCAGCATTGGTTTGGAGTCAGTAGTAGTAGCAAGAAGGGCATGAACCCCAGCATTGGATTGGGGTCAGTAGTACCAGCAAGCAAGGCACGAACCCCAGCATTGGATTGGAGTCAGTAGTATCAGCAAGCAGGGCATGAGCCCAGCATTGGATTGGAGTAAGTAGTAGTAGAAAGCAGGGCACGAACCCCAGCATTGGATTGGAGTCAGTAGTAGTAGCAAGCAGGGGGGGGGGGCGTGATGGCGCAGTGGCTTAGCTGCTCGTCTTTCACCCGGAGGGCTGGTGTGAGAATCCCGGTGAGAGCGGGGTGGAATTTTCACCTGAAAAAATCACGTGGCGACAGGAAGGGCATCCGGCCTTAAATCCCCGGCCAAAACCAAAATGAGCCTGGTTGGCTCCGGCGACCCCAATTAATTGGGAAATGCCGATGAAAGAAGAAGAAGTAGTAGCAAGCAGGGCACGAACCCTAGCACTGGATTGGAGTCAGTAGTAGTAGCAAGCAGGACACGAACCCCAGCATTGGATATGAGTCAGTAGTTGTAGCAAGAAGGGCATTAACCCCAGCATTGGATTGGAGTCAGTTCTAGTAGCAAGAAGGGCACGAACCCCAGCATTGGATTGGAGCCAGCAGTAGTAGCAAGAAGGGCAAGAACCCTAGAATTGGATTGGGGTCAGTAGTAGTAGCAAGAAAGGCAGCATGAACCCCAGCATTGCAATGGAGTCAGTAGTAGTAGCAAGCTAGGCACGATCCCCAGCATTGGATTGGAATCAGTAGTAGTAGCAAGCAGGGAACGAACCCCAGCATTGTATTGAGGTCAGCAGTAGAAAGCAGGGGATGAACCCCAGCATTCGATTGGAGTCAGTAGTAGTAGCAAGCAAGGCACGAGCCCCAGCATTGGATTAGGGTCAGTAGTCGTAGTATGATGGGCATGAACTCCAGCATTGGATTGGAGTCAGTAGTTTAGCAAGCAGAGCACGAACCCCAGTATTTGACTTGAGTCAGTAGTAGTTGCAAGCAGAGCACGAACCCCAGCATTGGTTTGGAGTCAGTAGTAGTAGCAAGAAGGGCATGAACCCCAGCATTGGATTGGGGTCAGTAGTAGCAGCAAGCAAGGCACGAACCCCAGCATTGGATTGGAGTCAGTAGTATCAGCAAGCAGGGCATGAACCCCAGCATTGGATTGGAGTAAGTAGTAGTAGCAAGCAGGATACGAACCCCAGCATTGGATTGGAGTCAGTAGTAGTAGCAGGCAGGGGGGGGGCGTGATGGCGCAGTGGCTTAGCTGCTCGTCTTTCACCCGGAGGGCTGGGGTTAGAATCCCGTTGAGAGCGGGGTGGAATTTTCACCTGAAAAAATCACGTGGCGTCAGGAAGGGCATCCGGCCTCAAATCCCCGGCCAAAACCAAAAAGAGCCTGGTTGGCTCCGGCGACCCCAATTAATTGGGAAAAGCCGATGAAAGAGGAAGAAGTAGTAGCATGCAGGGCACGAACCACAGCATTGGATTGGAGTCAGTAGTATTAGCAAGAAGCGCATGAACCCCAGCATTGGATTGTAGTCAGTAGTAGAAGCAAGCAAGGCACGAACCCCAGTATTGGATTGGGGTCAGTAGTAGCAAGCAGCTCATGAACCCCAGCATTGGATTGGAGTCAGTAGTAATAGCAAGCAAGGCACGAACCCCAGCATTGGATTGGAGACAGTAGTAGTAGAAAGCAAGGCTCGAACCCCAGCATTGGATTGGAGTCAGTAGTAGTAAGCAAGGCACGAACCCCAGCATTCGTTTGAGTCAGTAGTAGTAGCAGGAAGGCCATGAACCCCAGCATTGGATTGATGTCAGTAGTAGTAGCAAGAAGGGAATGAACCCCAGTATTGTATTGGAGTCAGTAGCAGTAGCAAGCAGGGCACGGACCCCAGTATTTGATTTGAGTTAGTAGTAGTAGCAAGCAGGGCACGAACCCCAGCATTGGATTGGAGTCAGTAGTAGTAATAAGAAGGGCATGAACCCCAGCATTGGATTGGAGTCAGTAGTAGTAGCAAGCAGGGCACGAACCCCAGCATTGGATTGGAGTCAATAGTAGTGGCAAGAAGGGCATGAACCAAAGCATTCGATTGGAGTCAGTAGTAGTAGCAAGCAGGGCTCGAACCCCAGCATTGTATTGGAGTCAGTAGTAGTAGCAAGCAGGAGACGAACTCCACCATGGGATTGGAGTCATTAGTAGTAGCAAGAAGGGCATACACCCCAGCATTGGATTGGAGTCAATAGTAGTAGCAAGATGTGCACGAACACCAGCATTGGTTTAGGATCAGAAGTAGTAGCAAGCAGGAGACGAACCTCAGAATTGGAATGGAGACATTAGTAGTAGCAAGAAGGGCACGAACCCCAGCATTGGAATGGAGTCAATAGTAGTAGCAAGCAGGGCATGAACCCCAGCATTGGATTGGAGTCAGTAGTAGTAGCAAGAAGGGAATGTAACTCAGCATTGGATTGGTGTCAGTAGTAGTAGCATGCAGGGCACGAATCCCAGCATTGGATAGGATGCAGTAGTAGTAGCAAGAAGGACACGAACCCCAGCAAATTGTATTGGAGTCAGTAGTAGTTGCAAGAAGGGCATGAACCCCAGCATTTGATTGGAGTCAGTAGTAGTAGCAAGACGGGAATGAACCCCAGCATTGGATTGGAGTCAGTAGTAGTAGCGAGAAGGGAATGAACCCCAGCATTGGATTGGAGGCAGTAGTACTAGCAAGAAGGGCATGAACCACAGCATTGGATTGGAGTCAGTAGTAGTAGACAGCAAGGCACGAACCCCAGCATTGGATTGGAGTCAGTAGTTGTGGCAAGCAAGGCAGGAACCGTAGCATTGGATTGTAGACAGTAGCAGTAGCAAGCAGGGCATGAACCCCACCATTGGATTGGAGTCAGTAGTAGTAGCAAGAAGGGCATGAACCCCAGCATTGGAATGGAGTCAGCAGTAGTAGCAAGAAGGGCATGCATCCCAGCATTGGACTGGAGTCAATAGTAGTAGCAAGCAAGGCACGAACCCCAGCATTAGCTTGGAGTCAGTAGTAGTAGCAAGCAGGGCACGAATCCCAGCATTGGATTGGAGTCAGTAGTAGTAGCAAGAAGGACATTAACCACAGCATTGGATTGGAGTCAGTAGTAGTAGCAGGAAGGGCATGAACCCCAGCATTGGATTGGGGTCAGTAGTACTAGCAAGCAAGGCACGAACCCCAGCATTGGATTGGATTCAGTAGTATCAGCAAGCAGGGCATGAACCCCAGCATTGAATTGGAGTCAGTTGTAGTAGCAAGCAGGGCACGAGCCCCAGCATTGGATTGTAGTCAGTAGTAGTAGCAGGAAGGACATTAACCACAGCATTGGATTGGAGTCAGTAGTAGTAGCAAGAAGGGCACGAACCCCAGCATTGGATTGGAGTCAGCAGTAGTAGCAAGAAGGGCATGAACCCCAGCATTGGATTGGAGTCAGTAGCAGTTGCAAGAAGGGCACGAACCCCACCATTGGATTGGAGTCAGTAGTAGTAGCAAGCAGGGCACGAACCACAGAATTGGATTGGAGTCAGTAGTAGCAAGAAGCGCATGAACCACAGCATTGGATTGGAGTCAGTTGTAGTAGCAAGCAAAGCCCGAACCCCAATATTGGATTATAGTCAGTAGTAGTAGCAAGCAGGGAACGAACCCCAGCATTGGATTGGAGACAGCAGTAGCAAGCAGGGCATGAACCCCTGCATTGGATTGGAGTCATTAGTAGTAGCAAGAAGGGAATGAACCCCAGCATAGGATTGGAGTCAGTAGTAGTAGCATGCAGGGCACGAATCCCATTATTGGATTGGAGGCAGTAGTAGTAGCAAGAAGGGCACGAACCCCAGCACATTGTATTGGAGTCAGTAGTAGTAGCAAGATGGGCATGAACCCCAGCATTGGATTGGAGTGAGTAGTAGTAGAATGCAGGGTACGAACCCCAGCATTGGATTGGAGTCAGTAGTATGAGCAAGCAGGAGGCGAAGCCCATCATTGGATTGGAGTCAGCAGTAGTAGCAAGAAGGGCACGAACCCTAGCATTTGATTTGAGTCAGTAGTAGTAGCAAGCAGGGCAAGATCCCCTGCATTTGATTGGAGTCAGCAGTAGCAAGCAGGGCACGATCCCCAGCATTTGATTTGAGTCAGTAGTAGTAGCAAGCGTGGCATGAACCCCATCATTGGATTGGAGTCAGCAGTAGCAAGAAGGGCACGAACCGCAGCATTGGATTGGAGTCAGTAGTAGTAGCAAGAAGGGCATGAACCCCAGCATTGGATTGGAGTCAGTAGTAGTAGCAAGCAAGGCAGGAACCCCAGCTTTTGAATAGAGTCAGTAGCATTAGCAGGCAGGGCGTGAACCCCGGCATTGGTTTGGTGTCAGTGTTAGTTGCAAGAATGGAATGAACCCCAGCATTGGAATGGAGTCAGTAGTAGTAGCAAGAAGGGCATGCATCCCAGCATTGGATTGGTGCCAATAATAGTAGCAAGCAAGGCACGAACCCCAGCATTGGATTGGAGTCAGTAGTAGTAGCAAGCAGGGCAGGAACCCCAGCATTGGATTGGAGTCAGTAGTAGTAGCAAGAAGTGTACGAACCCCAGCATTGGATTGGAGAAGTAGTAGTAGTAGCAAGAAAAGCATGAATCCCAGCATTGGATTGGAGTCAGTAGTTGTAGCATGCAAGGCACGAAACCCAGCATTTGATTGGAGTCAGTAGTAGTAGCAATAAAAGCATGAATCCCAGCTTTGGATTGGAGTCAGTAGTAGTAGCAGGCAGGGCACGAACCCTAGCTTTGGATTGGAGTCATTTACAGTAGCAAGCAAGGCACGAACCCCAGCATTGTATTGGAGTCAGTAGTAGTAGCAAGCAGGGCATGAACCCCAGCATTGGATTGGAGTCAGTAGTAGTAGCAAGCAGGTCACGAACCCTAGCACTGGATTGGAGTCAGTAGTAGTAGCAAGCAGGGCACGAACCCCAGCATTGGATTTGAGTCAGTAGTAGTGGCAAGAAGGGAATTAACCCCATCATTGGATTGGAGTCAGTTGTAGTAGCAAGAAGGGCACGAACCCCAGCATTGGATTGGAGTCAGCAGTAGTAGCAAGAAGGGCAAGAACCCCAGAATTGGATTGGGGTCAGTAGTAGTAGCAAGAAGGGCATGAACCCCAGCATTGCAATGGAGTCAGTAGTAGTAGCAAGCAAGGCACGATCCCCAGCATTGGATTGGTGTCAGTAGTAGTAGCAAGCAGAGAATGAACCCCAGCATTGTATTGAGGTCAGCAGTAGAAAGCAGGGGATGAACCCCAGCATTGGATTGGAGTCAGTAGTAGTAGCAAGCAAGGCATGAACCCCAGCATTGGATTGGAGACTGTAGTAGTAGTATGAAGGGCATGAACTCCAGCATTGGATTTGAGTCAGTAGTATAGCAAGCAGGGCTCGAACCCCAGTATTTGACTTGAGTCAGTAGTAGTAGCAAGCAGAGCACGAACCCCAGCATTGGTTTGGAGTCAGTAGTAGTAGTAAGAAGGGCATGAACCCCAGCATTGAATTGGGGTCAGTAGTAGCGGCAAGCAAGGCACGAACCCCAGCATTGCAATGGAGTCAGTAGTATCAGCAAGCAGGGCATGAACCCCAGCATTGGATTTGAGTCAGTGGTAGTAGCAAGCAGGGCACGAACCCCAGCATTGGATTGGAGTCAGTAGTAGTAGCAAGCAGGGCACGAACCCCAGCATTGGATTGGAGTCAGTAGTAGTAGCAAGAAGGACATTAACCACAGCATTGTATTGGAGTCAGTAATAGTAGCAAGAAGGGCACGAACCCCAGCTTTGGATTGGAGTCAGCAGTAGTAGCAGGAAGGGCATGAACCCCAGCATTGGATTGATGTCAGTAGAAATAGCAAGAAGGGCATGAACCCCAGTATTGTATTGGAGTCAGTAGCAGTAGCAAGCAGGGCACGAACCCCAGTATTTGATTTGAGTTACTAGTAGTAGCAAGCAGGGTACGAACCCCAGCATTGGATTGGAGTCAGTAGTAGTAATAAGAAAAGCATGGACCCCAGCATTGGATTGGAGTCAGTAGTAGTAGCAAGCAGGGGACGAACCCCAGCATTGGATTGGAACCATTAGTAATAGCAAGCAGGGCACGAACCCCAGCTTTGGATTGGAGTAAGTAGTATTAGCGAGCAAGGCAGGAACTCCAGCATTGGAATGGAGTCAGTAGTAGTAGCAAGCAGGAGACCAACACCAGCATGGGATTGGAGTCAGTAGTAGTAGCAAGAAAGGCATTAACCCCACCATTGGATTGGAGTCAATAGTAGTAGCAAGAAGTGCACGAACACAAGCATTGCTTTGGAATCAGAAGTAGTAGCAAGCAGGAGACGAACCCCGGCATTTGATTGGAGTCAATAGTAGTAGCAAGCAAGGCATGAACCCCAGCATTGGATTGGAATCATTAGTAGTAGCAAGTAGGAGACGAACACCAGCATGGGATTGGAGTCAGTAGCAGTAGAAAGAAGGGCATTAACCTCAGCATTGGATTGGAGTAAGTAGTAGTAGCAAGAAGGACACGAACCCCAGCATTGGATAGGAGTCAGTAGTAGTAGCAAGCAAGGCAAGAACCCCAGCATTGAATTGGAGTCAGCAATAGTAGCAAGAAGGGCACGAACCCCCGCGTTGGATTGGAGTCAGTTGTAGTAGCAAGAAGGGCACGAACCCCAGCATTGGAATGGAGTCAGTAGTAGTAGCAAGCAGGGCACGAACCCCAGCATTGGATTGTAGTCAGTAGTAGTAATAAGAAGGGCATGAACCCCAGCATTGGATTGGAGTCAGTAGTAGTAGCAAGCAGGGCACGATCCCCAGCATTGGATTGGAGTCAATAGTAGTAGCAAGAAGTGCACGAACCCCAGCATTGGTTTGGAACAAAAAGTAGTAGCAAGCAAGACACGAACCCCAGCATTTGATTGGAGTCAGTAGTAGTAGCAAGCCAGGCATGAACCCCAGCATTGGATTGGATTCAGCAGTAGCAAGCAGGGCACGATCCCCTGCATTGGATTGGAGTCAGTAGTAGTAGCAAGCAGGGCACGAACCCCAGCTATGGATTGGAGTAAATAGTAGTAGCAAGCAAGGCGCGATCCGCAGCATTGCATTGGAGTCAGTAGTAGTAGCAAGCAAGGCATGAACCCCAGCATTGAATTGGAGTCAGCAGTAGTAGCAAGAAGGGCACGAACCCCAGCACTGGATTGGAGTCAGTTCTAGTAGCAAGAAGGGCACGAATACCAGCATTGGAATGGAGTCAGTAGTAGTAGCAAGCAGGGCACGAACCCCAGCATTGGATTGGAGTCAGTAGTAGTAGCAAGCAGGGCACGCACCACAGCATTGGATTGGAGTCAGTAGCAGTAGCAAGAAGCGCATGAACCCCAGCATTGGATTGGTTTCAGTAGTAGTAGCATGCAGGGCACGAATCCCAGCATTGGATTGGAGGCAGTAGTAGTAGCAAGAAGGGCACGAACCCCAGCATTGAATTGGAGTGAGTAGTAGTAGCAAGCAGGGCACGAACCCCAGCATTGTATCAGAGTCCGAAGTAGGAGCAAGCAGGAGACGAACCCCAGCATTGGTTGGAGTCAGCAGTAGTAGCAAGAAGGGCACGAATCCTAGGTTTAGATTTGTGTCAGTAGTAGTAGCAAGCAAGGCAAGATCCACAGCATTGGATTGGAGTCAGCAGTAGCAAGCACGGCACGATCCCCAGCATTTGATTTGAGTCAGTAGTAGTAGCAAGCATGGCATGAACCCCAGCATTGGATTGTAATCAGCAGTAGCAAGAAGGAGTAGCATGGTGTCAGTAGTAGTAGCAAGCAAGGCACGAACCACAGCATTTGGTTGGAGTCAGTAGTAGTAGCAATAAGGGCATGAACCCCAGCTTAGGATTGGAGTCAGTAGTAGTAGCAAGCAGGGCACGAACCTTAGCTTTGGATTGGAGTCAGTTATAGTAGCAAGTAAGGCACGAATCCCAGCATTGGATTGGAGTCAGTAGTAGTAGCAAGAAGGGAACGAACCCCAGCATTTGATTGGAGTCAGTAGTAGTAGCAAGCAAGGCACGAACCCTGGCATTGGATTGGAGTCAGTAGTATTAGCAAGCAGGGCATGAACCCCAGCATTGGATTGGAGTCAGTAGTAGTAGACAGCAGGGCACGAACCCCAGCATTGGATTGGAGTCAGTAGTAGTAGCAAGCAAGACAGGAACCCCAGCATTTGATTGGAGTCTTTGACAGTAGCAAGCAGGGCATGAACCCCGGCATTGGATGGAGTCAGTAGTAGTAGCAAGAAGGGAATGAACCCCAGCATTGGAATGGAGTCAGTAGTAGTACCAAGAAGGGCATGCCTCATAGCATTGTATTGGAGTCAATAGTAGTAGCAAGCAAAGCACGAACCCCAGCATTGGATTGGAGTAAATAGTAGTAGCAAGCAGGGCAGGAACCCCAGCATTGGATTGGAGTCAGTAGTAGTAGCAAGAAGGGCATTAACCCCAGCATTGGATTGGAGTCAGTTGTAGAAGCAAGAAGGGCACGAACCCCAGCATTGGATTGGAGTCAGTAGTAGTAGCAAGCAGGGCATGAACCCCAGCATTGAATTGGAGTCAGCAGTAGTAGCAAGAAGGGCACGAACCCCAGCACTGGATTGGAGTCACTTGTAGTAGCAAGAAGGGCACGAATACCAGCATTGGAATGGAGTCAGTAGTAGTAGCAAGCAGGGCACGAACCCCAGCATTGGATTGGAGTCAGTAGTAGTAGCAAGCAGGGCACGAACCCCAGCATTGGATTGGAGTCAGTAGTAGTAGCAAGCAGGGCACGCACCACAGCATTGGATTGGAGTCAGTAGTAGTAGCAAGAAGCGCATGAACCCCAGCATTGGATTGGTTTCAGTAGTAGTAGCATGCAGGGCACGAATCCCAGCATTGGATTGGAGGCAGTAGTAGTAGCAAGAAGGGCACGAACCCCAGCATTGGATTGGAGTGAGTAGTAGTAGCAAGCAGGGCACGAACCCCAGCATTGTATCGGAGTCCAAAATAGGAACAAGCAGGAGACGAACCCCAGCATTGGTTGGAGTCAGCAGTAGTAGCAAGAAGGGCACGAATCCTAGGTTTAGATTTGTGTCAGTAGTAGTAGCAAGCAAGGCAAGATCCACAGCATTGGATTGGAGTCAGCAGTAGCAAGCACGGCACGATCCCCAGCATTTGATTTGAGTCAGTAGTAGTAGCAAGCATGGCATGAACCCCAGCATTGGATTGGAATCAGCAGTAGCAAGAAGGAGTAGCATGGTGTCAGTAGTAGTAACAAGCAAGGCACGAACCCAAGCATTTGGTTGGAGTCAGTAGTAGTAGCAATAAGGGCATGAACCCCAGCTTAGGATTGGAGTCAGTAGTAGTAGCAAGCAGGGCACGAACCTTAGCTTTGGATTGGAGTCAGTTATAGTAGCAAGCAAGGCACGAACCCCAGCATTGGATTGGAGTCAGTAGTAGTAGCAAGAAGGGAACGAACCCCAGCATTTGATTGTAGTCAGTAGTAGTAGCAAGCAAGGCACGAACCCTGGCAATGGATTGGAGTCAGTAGTATCAGCAAGCAGGGCATGAACGCCAGCATTGGATTGGAGTCAGTAGTAGTAGACAGCAGGGCACGAACCCCAGCATTGGATTGGAGTCAGTAGTAGTAGCAAGCAAGACAGGAACCCCAGCATTTGATTGGAGTCTTTGACAGTAGCAAGCAGGGCATGAACCCCGGCATTGGATGGAGTCAGTAGTAGTAGCAAGAAGGGAATGAACCCCAGCATTGGAATGGAGTCAGTAGTAGTAGCAAGAAGGGCATGCCTCATAGCATTGTATTGGAGTCAGTAGTAGTAGCAAGCAAAGCACGAACCCCAGCATTGGATTGGAGTAATTAGTAGTAGCAAGCAGGGCAGGAACCCCAGCATTGGATTGCAGTCAGTAGTAGTAGCAAGAAGGGCATTAACCCCAGCATTGGATTGGAGTCAGTTGTAGAAGCAAGAAGGGCACGAACCCCAGCATTGGATTGGAGTCATTAGTAGTAGCAAGCAGGGCACGATCCCTAGCTTAGGATTGGAGTCAGTTATAGTAGCTAGCAAGGCACGATCCCCAGCATTGGATTGGAGTCAGTAGTAGTAGCAAGCAAGGCACGAACCCCAACATTGGATTGGATTCAGTAGTCGTAGTATGAAGGGCATGAACTCCAGCATTGTATTGGAGTCAGTGGTATAGCAAGCAGGGCACGAACCCTAGTATTTGACTTGAGTCAGTAGTAGTAGCAAGCAGAGCACGAACCCCATCATTGGTTTGGCGTCAGTAGTAGTAGCAAGAGAGGCATTAACCACAGCATTGAATTGGAATCAGTAGTAGTAGCAAGCAGGGCACGAACCACAGCATTGGATTGGAGTCAGTAGTAGTAGCAAGCAGGGCACGAACCACAGCATTGTATCGGGGCCAGTAGTATTAGCAAGAAGCGCATGAACCCCAGCATTGGATTGGAGTCAGTTGTAGTAGCAAAAATGGCACGAACCCCAGCATTGGATTGGAGTCAGCAGTCGCAAGCGGGGCATGAACCCCGGCATTGGATTGGAGTCAGCAGTAGTAGAAAGCAAGGCACGAACCCCAGCATTGGATTGGAGACAGTAGTAGTAGCAAGTAAGGCACGAACCCCAGCATTGGATTGGAGTCAGTAGTATTAAGCAGGGCAGGAACCCCAGCATTAATTTGAGTCAGTAGTAGTAGCAAGAAGGGCAAGAACCCCAGCATTGGATTGATGTCAGTAGTAGTAGCAAGCATGGCACGAACCCCAGGATTGGATTGGAGTCATAAGTAGTGGCATGAAGGGCATGAACCCCAGCATTGGATTGGAGTCAGTAGTAGTAGCAAGCAAGGTGCGAACCCCAGCATTGGATTGGACTCAGCAGTAGTAAGCAGGGCACGAACACCAGCATTTGATTTGAGTCAGTAGTAGTAGCAATCAAGGCACGAACCCCAGCATTGGATTGGATCAGTAGCAGTGGCAAGTAGGGCACGAACCCCAGCATTGAATTGGTGTCTGTAGTAGTAGCAAGACGGGAATGAACCCCAGCATTGGATTGGAGTCAGTATTAGTAGCAAGAAGGGAATGAACCCCAGCATTGGATTGGAGGCAGTAGTAGTAGCAAGAAGGGCACGAATCCCAGCTCATTGTATTGCAGTCAGTAGTAGTAGCAAGAAGGGCATGAGCTCCAGCATTGGATTGGAGCGAGTAGTAGTAGCAAGCAGGGCACGATACCCAGCATTGGTTTGGAGTCAGCAGTAGTAGCAAGAAGGGCATGAACCCCAGCATTGGATTGGAGTCAGTAGTAGTAGCAAGAAAGGCTGGAACCCCAACATTGGATTGGAGTCAGTGGCAGTAGCAAGCAGGGCATGAACCCCAGCATTGGATTGGAGTCAGTAGTAGTAGCAAGAAGGGCATGAACCCCAGCATTGGAATGGAGTCAGTATTAGTAGCAAGAAGGGCATGTATCCCAGCATTGGATTGGAGTCAATCGTAGTAGCAAGCAAGGCACGAACCCCAGCATTGGATTGGAGTCAGTAGTAGTAGCAGGCAGGGCACGAACCCCTGCATTGGATTGGAGTCAGTAGTAGTAGCAAGAAAAGCATGAACCCCAGCATTGGATTGGAGTCAGTAGTTGTAGCAAGCAAGTCACGAACGGCAGCATTTGATTGCAGTCAGTAGTAGTAGCAAGAAGGGCATGAACCCCAGCATTGGATTGGAGTCAGCAGTAGTAGCAAGAAGGGCATGAACCCCAGAATTGGATTGGAGTCAGTAGTAGTAGCATGAATTGCATTAACCCCCGCATTGGATTGCAGTCAGTAGTAGTAGCAAGAAGGGCACGAACCCCAGCATTGGATTGGAGTCAGGAGTAGTAGCAAGCAGGGCACGAACTCCAGCATTGGATTGGAGTCAGTAGTAGTAGCAAGAAGGATATTAACCACAGCATTGGATTGGAGTCATAAGTAGTAGCAAGAAGGGCACGAACCCCAGCATTGGATTGGAGTCAGCAGTAGTAGCAAGAAGGGCAATAACCCCAGAATTGGATCGGGGTCAGTAGTAGTAGCAAGAAGGGCATGAACCCCAGCATTGCAATGGAGTCAGTAGTAGTAGCAAGCAAGGCACGATCCCCAGCATTGGATTGGAGTCAGTAGTAGTAGCAAGCAGAGAATGAACCCCAGCATTGTATTGAGGTCAGCAGTAGAAAGCAGGGGATGAACCCCAGCATTGGATTGTAGTCAGTAGTAGTAGCAAGCAAGGCACGAACCCCAGCATTGGATTGGAGACAGTAGTAGTAGTATGAAGGGCATGAACTCCAGCATTGGATTTGAGTCAGTAGTATAGCAAGCAGGGCACGAACCCCAGTATTTGACTTGAGTCAGTAGTAGTAGCAAGCAGAGCACGAACCCCAGCATTGGTTTGGAGTCAGTAGTAGTAGTAAGAAGGGCATGAACCCCAGCATTGAATTGGGGTCAGTAGTAGCGGCAAGCAAGGCACGAACCCCAGCATTGGATTGGAGTCAGTAGTATCAGCAAGCAGGGCATGAACACCAGCATTGGATTTTAGTCAGTGGTAGTAGCAAACAGGGCACGAACCCCAGCATTGGATTGGTGTCAGTAGTAGTAGCAAGCAGGGCACGAACCCCAGCATTGGATTGGAGTCAGTAGTAGTAGCAAGCAGGGCACGAACCCCAGCATTGGATTGGAGTCAGTAGTAGTAGCAAGAAGGACATTAACCACAGCATTGGATTGAAGTCAGTAGTCGTAGCAAGAAGGGCACGAACCCCAGCATTGGATTGGAGTCAGCAGTAGTAGCAGGAAGGGCATGAACCCCTGCATTGGATTGGAGTCAGTAGCAGTTGCAAGAAGGGCATGAAACCCACCATTGGATTGGAGTCAGTAGTAGTAGCAAGCAGGGCTCAAACCCCAGCATTGGTTTGGAGTCAGTAGTAGTTGCAAGAAGGGCACGAACCACAGAATTGGATTGGAGTCAGTAGTAGCAAGAAGCGCATGAACCACAGCATTGGATTGGAGTCAGTAGTAGTAGCAAGCACGGCACGAACCCCAGTATTGGATTATAGTCAGTAGTAGTAGCAAGCAGGGCACGAACCCCAGCATTGGATTGGAGTCAGCAGTAGCAAGCAGGGATGAACCCCTGCATTGGATTGGAGTCAGTAGTAGTAGCAAGAAGGGAATGAACCCCAGCATAGGATTGGAATCAGTAGTAGTAGCATGCAGGGCACTAATCCCAGCATTGGATTTGAGGCAGTAGTAGTAGCAAGAAGGGCACGAACCCCAGCACATTGTATTGGAGTCAGTAGTAGTAGCAAGAAGGGCATGAACCCCAGCATTGGATTGGAGTGAGTAGTAGTAGAAAGCAGGGCACGAACCCCAGCATTGGATTGGAGTCAGTAGTAGGAGCAAGCAGGAGACGAACCCCTGCATTGGATTGGAGTCAGAAGTAGTAGCAAGAAGGGCACGAACCCTAGCATTTGATTTGAGTCAGTAGTAGTAGCAAGCAAGGCAAGATCCCCTGCATTTGATTGGAGACAGCAGTAGCAAGCAGGGCACGATCCCCAGCATTTGATTTGAGTCAGTAGTAGTAGCAAGCATGGCATGAACCCCAGCATTGGATTGGAGTCAGCAGTAGCAAGAAGGGCACGAACCCCAGCATTGGATTGGAGTCAGTAGTAGTAGCAAGAAGGGCATGAACCCCAGCATTGGATTGGAGTCAGTAGTAGTAGCAAGCAAGGCAGGAACCCCAGCATTTGATTTGAGTCAGTAGCAGTAGCAAGCAGGGCGTGAACCCGGGCATTGGATTGGTGTCAGTATTAGTAGCAAGAAGGGAATGAACCCCAGCATTGGAATGGAGTCAGTAGTAGTAGCAAGAAGGGCATGCATCCCAGCATTGGATTGGAGTCAATAGTAGTAGCAAGCAAGGCATGAACCCCAGCATTGGATTGGAGTCAGTAGTAGTAGGAAGCAGGGCAGGAACCCCAGCATTGGATTGTAGTCAGTAGTAGTAGCAAGCAGGGCAGTAACCCCAGCTTTGGATTGGAGTCAGTAGTAGTAGCAAGAAGGGCACGAACCCCAGCATTGGATTGGAGTCAGTAGTAGTAGCAAGAAAAGCATGAACCCCAGCATTGGATTGGCGTCAGTAGTTGTAGCAAGCAAGGCACGAACCCCAGCATTTGATTGGAGTCAGTAAGTAGTAGCAATAAGGGCATGAACCCCAGCTTTGGATTGGAGTCAGTAGTAGTAGCAAGCAGGGCACGAACCCTAGCTTTGGATTGGAGTCAGTTATAGTTGCAAGCAAGGCACGAACCCCAGCATTGGATTGGAGTCAGTAGTAGTAGCAAGCAGGGCATTAACCCCAGAATTGGATTTGAGTCAGTATTAGTAGCAAGCAGGGCACGAACCCTAGCACTGGATTGGAGTCAGTAGTAGTAGCAAGCAGGACACGAACCCCAGCATTGGATATGAGTCAGCAGTAGTAGAAAGAAGGGCAAGAACCCCAGAATTGGATTGGGGTCAGTAGTAGTAGCAAGAAGGGCATGAACCCCAGCATTGCAATGGAGTCAGTAGTAGTAGCAAGCTAGGCACGATCCCCAGCATTGGTTTGGAGTCAGTAGTAGTAGCAAGCAGGGAACGAACCCCAGCATTGTATTGAGGTCAGCAGTAGAAAGCAGGGGTTGAACCTCAGCATTCGATTGGAGTCAGTAGTAGTAGCAAGCAAGGCACGAACCCCAGCATTGGATTGGGGTCAGTAGTCGTAGTATGATGGGCATGAAATCCTGCATTGGATTGGAGTCAGTAGTATAGCAAGCAGTGCATGAACCCCAGTATTTGACTTGAGTCAGTAGTAGTAGCAAGCAGAGCACAAACCCCAGCATTGGTTTGGAGTCAGTAGTAGTAGCAAGAAGGGCATGAACCCCAGCATTGGATTGGGGTCAGTAGTAGCAGCAAACAAGGCAAGAACCCCAGCATTGGATTGGAGTCAGTAGTATCAGCAAACAGGGCATAACCCCAGCATTGGATTGGAGTAAGTAGTAGTAGCAAGCAGGGCACGAACCCCAGCATTGGATTGGAGTCAGTAGTAGTAGCAAGCAGGGGGGGGGGGAGCGTGATGGCGCAGTGGCTTAGCTGCTCGTCTGTCACCCGGAGGGCTGGTGTGAGAATCCCGGTGAGAGCGGGGTGGAATTTTCACCTGAAAAAATCACGTGGCGACAGGAAGGGCATCCGGCCTTAAATCCCCGGCTAAAACCAAAATGAGCCTGGTTGGCTCCGGCGACCCCAATTAATTGGTAAATGCCGATGAAAGAAGAAGAAGTAGTAGCAAGCAGGGCACGAACCCTAGCACTGGATTGGAGTCAGTAGTAGTAGCAAGCAGGACACGAACCCCAGCATTGGATATGAGTCAGTAGTAGTAGCAGGAAGGGCATTAACCCCAGCATTGGATTGGAGTCACTTCTAGTAGCAAGAAGGGCACGAACCCCAGCATTGGATTGGAGCCAGCAGTAGTAGCAAGAAGGGCAAGAACCCTAGAATTGGATTGGGGTCAGTAGTAGTAGCAAGAAGGGCATGAACCCCAGCATTGCAATGGAGTCAGTAGTAGTAGCAAGCTAGGCACGATCCCCAGCATTGGATTGGAATCAGTAGTAGTAGCAAGCAGGGAACGAACCCCAGCATTGTATTGAGGTCAGCAGTAGAAAGCAGGGGATGAACCCCAGCATTCGATTGGAGTCAGCAGTAGTAGCAAGCAAGGCACGAACCCCAGCATTGGATTAGGTTCAGTAGTCGTAGTATGATGGGCATGAACTCCAGCATTGGATTGGATTCAGTAGTTTAGCAAGCAGAGCACGAACCCCAGTATTTGACTTGAGTCAGTAGTAGTAGCAAGCAGAGCACGAACCCCAGCATTGGTTTGGAGTCAGTAGTAGTAGCAAGAAGGGCATGAACCCCAGCATTGGATTGGGGTCAGTAGTAGCAGCAAGCAAGGCACGAACCCCAGCATTGGATTGGAGTCAGTAGTATCAGCAAGCAGGGCATGAACCCCAGCATTGAATTGGAGTAAGTAGTAGTAGCAAGCAGGGTACGAACCCCAGCATTGGATTGGAGTCAGTAGTAGTAGCAGGCAGGGGGGGCGTGATGGCGCAGTGGCTTAGCTGCTCGTCTTTCACCCGGAGTGCTGGGGTTAGAATCCCGGTGAGAGCGGGGTGGAATTTTCACCTGAAAAAATCACGTGGCGTCAGGAAGGGCATCCGGCCTCAAATCCCCGGCCAAAACCAAAAAGAGCCTGGTTGGCTCCGGCGACCCCAATTAATTGGGAAAAGCCGATGAAAGAGGAAGAAGTAGTAGCATGCAGGGCACGAACCACAGCATTGGATTGGAGTCAGTAGTATTAGCAAGAAGCGCATGAACCCCAGCATTGGATTGTAGTCAGTAGTAGTAGCAAGCAAGGCACGAACCCCAGTATTGGATTGGAGACAGTAGTAGTAGCAAGCAGGGCACGAACCCCAGCATAGGATTGGAGTCAGCAGTAGCAAGCAGCTCATGAACCCCAGCATTGGATTGGAGTGTGTAGTAGTAGCAAGCAAGGCACGAACCCCAGCATTGGATTGGAGACAGTAGTAGCAGAAAGCAAGGCTCGAACCCCAGCATTGGATTGGAGTCAGTAGTAGTAAGCAAGGCACGAACCCCAGCATTTGTTTGAGTCAGTAGTAGTAGCAAGAAGGCCATGAACCCCAGCATTGGATTGATGTCAGTAGTAGTAGCAAGAAGGGAATGAACCCCAGTATTGTATTGGAGTCAGTAGCAGTAGCAAGCAGGGCACGGACCCCAGTATTTGATTTGAGTTAGTAGTAGTAGCAAGCAGGGCACGAACCCCAGCATTGGATTGGAGTCAGTAGTAGTAATAAGAAGGGCATGAACCCCAGCATTGGATTGGAGTCAGTAGTAGTAGCAAGCAGGGCACGAACCCCAGCATTGGATTGGAGTCAATAGTAGTGGCAAGAAGGGCATGAACCAAAGCATTGGATTGGAGTCAGTAGTAGTAGCAAGCAGGGCTCGAACCCCAGCATTGTATTGGAGTCAGTAGTAGTAGTAAGCAGGAGACGAACTCCACCATGGGATTGGAGTCATTAGTAGTAGCAAGAAGGGCATACACCCCAGCATTGGATTGGAGTCAATAGTAGTAGCAAGATGTGCACGAACACCAGCATTGCTTTGGAATCAGAAGTAGTAGCAAGCAGGAGACAAACCCCAGCATTTGATTGGAGCCTGTTGTAGTAGCAAGCAAGGCATAAACCCTAGCAGTGGATTGGATTCAGCTGTAGCAAGCAGGGCACGAACCCCTGCATTGGATTGGAGTCAATAATAGTAATAAGAAGGGCATGAACCCCTGCATTGGATTGGAGCCAATAGTAGTTGCAAGAAGTGCACGAACCCCAGCATTGGTTTAGGATCAGAAGTAGTAGCAAGCAGGAGACGAACCTCAGAATTGGATTGGAGACAGTAGTAGTAGCAAGAAGGGCACGAACCCCAGCATTGGAATGGAGTCAATAGTAGTAGCAAGCAGGGCAGGAACACCAGCATTGGATTGGAGTCAGTAGTAGTAGCAAGAAGGGAATGAACTCCAGCATTGGATTGGTGTCAGTAGTAGTAGCAAGCAGGGCATGAATCCCAGCATTGGATAGGAGGCAGTAGTAGTAGCAAGAAGGGCACGAACCCCAGCAAATTGTATTGGAGTCAGTAGTAGTAGCAAGAAGGGCATGAACCCCAGCATTGGATTGGAGTCATTAGTAGTAGCAAGACGGGAATGAACCCCAGCATTGGATTGGAGTCAGTAGTAGTAGCGAGAAGGGAATGAACCCCAGCATTGGATTGGAGGCAGTAGTACTAGCAAGAAGGGCATGAACCACAGCATTGGATTGGAGTCAGTAGTAGTAGACAGCAAGGCACGAACCCCAGCATTGGATTGGAGTCAGTAGTTGTGGCAAGCAAGGCAGGAACCGCAGCATTGGATTGTAGACAGTAGCAGTAGCAAGCAGGGCCTGAACCCCACCATTGGATTGGAGTCAGTAGTAGTAGCAAGAAGGGCATGAACCCCAGCATTGGAATGGAGTCAGCAGTAGTAGCAAGAAGGGCATGCATCCCAGCATTGGATTGGAGTCAATAGTAGTAGCAAGCAAGGCACGAACCCCAGCATTAGATTGGAGTCAGTAGTAGTAGCAAGCAGGGCACGAACCCCAGCATTGGATTGGAGTCAATAGTAGTAGCAAGCAGGGCACGTACCCCAGCATTGGATTGGAGTCAGTAGTATTAGCAAGAAGGATATTAACCACAGCATTGGATTGGAGTCAGTAGTAGTAGCAAGAAGGGCATGAACCCCGGCATTGGATTGGGGTCAGTAGTACTAGCAAGCAAGGCACGAACCCCAGCATTGGATTGGAGTCAGTAGTATTAGCAAGCAGGGCATGAACCCCAGCATTGAATTGGAGTCAGTATTAGTAGCAAGCAGGGCACGAGCCCCAGCATTGGATTGGAGTCAGTAGTAGTAGCAAGCACGGCACGTACCCCAGCATTGGATTGGAGTCAGTAGTAGTAGTAGCAGGAAGGACATTAACCACAGCATTGGATTGGAGTCAGTAGTAGTAGCAAGAAGGGCACGAACCCCAGCATTGGATTGGAGTCAGCAGTAGTAGCAAGAAGGGCATGAACCCCAGCATTGGATTGAAGTCAGTAGCAGTTGCAAGAAGGGCATGAATCCCACCATTGGATTGGAGTCAGTAGTAGTAGCAAGCAGGGCACGAACCACAGAATTGGATTGGAGTCAGTAGTAGTAGCAAGCAAAGCACGAACCCCAATATTGGATTATAGTCAGTAGTAGTAGCAAGCAGGGCACGAACCCCAGCATTGGATTGGAGACAGCAGTAGCAAGCAGGGAAAGAACCTCTGCATTGGATTGGAGTCAGTAGTAGTAGCAAGAAGGGAATGAACCCCAGCATAGGTTTGGAGTCATTAGTATTACCATGCAGGGCACGAATCCCAGCATTGGATTGGAGGCAGTAGTAGTAGCAAGAAGGGCATGAACCCCAGCATTTGATTGGAGTGAGTAGTAGTAGAAAGCAGGGTACGAACCCCAGCATTGGATTGAAGTCAGTAGTAGGAGCAAGCAGGAGACGAACCCCATCATTGGATTGGAGTCAGCAGTAGTAGCAAGAAGGGCACGAACCCTAGCATTTGATTTGAGTCAGTAGTAGTAGCAAGCAAGGCAAGATCCCCTGCATTTGATTGGAGTCAGCAGTAGCAAGCAGGGCACGATCCCCAGCATTTGATTTGAGTCAGTAGTAGTAGCAAGCATGGCATGAACCCCATCATTGCATTGGAGTCAGCAGTAGCAAGAAGGGCACGAACCGCAGCATTGGATTGGAGTCAGTATTAGTAGCAAGAAGGGCATGAACCCCAGCATTGGATTGGAGTCAGTAGTAGTAGCAAGCAAGGCAGGAACCCCAGCATTTGATTGGAGTCAGTAGCAGTAGCAAGCAGGGCGTGAACCCCGGCATTGGATTGGTGTCAGTAGTTTTAGCAAGAAGTGTACGAACCCCAGCATTGGATTGGAGAAGTAGTAGTAGTAGCAAGAAAAGCATGAACCCCAGCATTGTATTGGAGTCAGTAGTTGTAGCATGCATGGCAGGAACCCCAGCATTTCATTGGAGTCAGTAGCAGTAGCAAGCAGGGCGTGAACCCCGGCATTGGATTGGAGTCAGTAGTAGTAGCAAGAAGGGCATGAACCCCAGCATTGGATTGGAGTCAGTAGTAGTAGCAAGCAAGGCAGGAACCCCAGCTTTTGAATGGAGTCAGTAGCAGTAGCAAGCAGGGCGTGAACCCCGGCATTGGTTTGGTGTCAGTGTTAGTAGCAAGAAGGGAATGAACCCCAGCATTGGAATGGAGTCAGTAGTAGTAGCAAGATGGGCATGCATCCCAGCATTGGATTGGAGTCAATAATAGTAGCATGCAAGGCACGAACCCCAGCATTGGATTGGAGTCAGTAGAAGTAGCAAGCAGGGCAGGAACCCCAGTATTGGATAGGAGTCAGTAGTAGTAGCAAGAAGTGTACGAACCCCAGCATTGGATTGGAGTAAGTAGTTGTAGCATGCAAGGCACGAAACCCAGCATTTGATTGGAGTCAGTAGTAGTAGCAATAAAGGCATGAATCCCAGCTTTGGATTGGAGTCAGTAGTAATAGCAGGCAGGGCACGAACCCTAGCTTTGGATTGGAGTCATTTATAGTAGCAAGCAAGGCACGAACCCCAGCATTGTATTGGAGTCAGTAGTAGTAGCAAGCAGGGCATGAACCCCAGCATTGGATTGGAGTCAGTAGTAGTAGCAAGCAGGGCACGAACCCTAGCACTGGATTGGAGTCAGTAGTAGTAGCAAGCAGGGCACGAACCCCAGCATTGGATTTGAGTCAGTAGTAGTAGCAAGAAGGGAATTAACCCCATCATTGGATTGGAGTCAGTTGTAGTAGCAAGAAAGGCATTAACCCCAGCATTGGATTGGAGTCAATAGTAGTAGCAAGAAGTGCACGAACACAAGCATTGCTTTGGAATCAGAAGTAGTAGCAAGCAGGAGACGAACCCCGGCATTTGATTGGAGTCAATAGTAGTAGCAAGCAAGGCATGAACCCCAGCATTGGATTGGAATCAGTAGTAGTAGCAAGTAGGAGACGAACACCAGCATGGTATTGGAGTCAGTAGTATTAGAAAGAAGGGCATTAACCTCAGCATTGGATTGGAGTAAGTAGTAGTAGCAAGAAGGGCACGAACCCCAGCATTGGATAGGAGTCAGTAGTAGTAGCAAGCAAGGCAAGAACCCCAGCATTGAATTGGAGTCAGCAATAGTAGCAAGAAGGGCACGAACCCCCGCGTTGGATTGGAGTCAGTTGTAGTAGCAAGAAGGGCACGAACCCCAGCATTGGAACGGAGTCAGTAGTAGTAGCAAGCAGGGCACGAACCCCAGCATTGGATTGTAGTCAGTAGTAGTAGCAAGAAAGTCATGAACCCAGCATTGGATTGGATTCAGCAGTAGCAAGCAGGGCACGAACCTCTGCATTGGATAGGAGTCAGTAGTAGTAATAAGAAGGGCATGAACCCCAGCATTGGATTGGAGTCAGTAGTAGTAGCAAGCAGGGCACGAAACCCAGCATTGGATTGGAGTCAATAGTAGTAGCAAGAAGTGCACGAACCCCAGCATTGGTTTGGAATAAAAAGTAGTAGCAAGCAGGACACGAACCCCCGCATTTGATTGGAGTCAGTAGTAGTAGCAAGCCAGGCATGAACCCCAGCATTGGATTGGATTCAGCAGTAGCAAGCAGGGCACGATCCCCTGCATTGGATTGGAGTCAGTAGTAGTAGCAAGCAGGGCACGAACACCAGCTATGGATTGGAGTAAATAGTAGTAGCAAGCAAGGCGCGATCCGCAGCATTGCATTGGAGTCAGTAGTAGTAGCAAGCAAGGCATGAACCCCAGCATTGAATTGGAGTCAGCATTAGTAGCAAGAAGGGCACGAACCCCAGCATTGGATTGGCGTCAGTTGTAGTATCAAGAAGGGCACGAATACCAGCATTGGAATGGAGTCAGTAGTAGTAGCAAGCAGGGCACGAACCCCAGCATTGGATTGGAGTCAGTAGTAGTAGCAAGCAGGGCACGAACCCAAGCATTGGATTGGAGTCAGTAGTAGTAGCAAGCAGGGCACGCACCACAGCATTGGATTGGAGTCAGTAGTAGTAGCAAGAAGCGCATGAACCCCAGCATTGGTTTGGAGTCCGTAGTAGTAGTGGCAAGCAAGGCACGAACCCCAGTATTGGATTATAGTCAGTAGTAGTAGCAAGCAGGGCACGAACCCCAGCATTGGAATGGAGTCAGTAGTATTAGCAAGAAGGGAATGAACCCCAGCATTGGATTGGTGTCAGTAGTAGTAGCATGCAGGGCACGAACCCCAGCATTGGATTGGAGTCAGTAGTAGTAATAAGAAGAGCATGGACCCCAGCATTGGATTGGAGTCAGTAGTAGTAGCAAGCAGGGGACGAACCACAGCATTGGATTGGAGCCATTAGTAGTGGCATGAAGGGCATGAACCACAGCATTGGAATGGAGTCAGTAGTAGTAGCAGCAGGAGAAGAACACCAGCATGGGATTGGAGTCAGTAGTAGTAGCAAGAAAGGCATTAACCCCAGCATTGGATGGGAGTCAATAGTAGTAGCAAGAAGTGCACGAACACATGCATTGCTTTGGAATCAGAAGTAGTAGCAAGCAGGAGACGAACCCCGGCATTTGATTGGAGTCAATAATAGTAGCAAGCAAGGCATGAACCCCAGCATTGGATTGGAATCAGTAGTAGTAGCAAGTAGGAGACGAACCCCAGCATTCGATTGGAGTCAGTAGTAGTAGCAAGCCAGGCATGAACCCCAGCATTGGATTGGATTCAGCAGTAGCAAGCAGGGCACGAACCCCAGCATTGGATTGGAGTCAGTAGTAGTAGCAAGAAGGACATTAACCACAGCATTGTATTGGAGTCAGTAGTAGTAGAAAGAAGGGCATTAACCTCAGCATTGGATTGGAGTACGTAGTAGTAGCAAGAAGGGCACGAACCCCAGCATTGGATAGGAGTCAGTAGTAGTAGCAAGCAAGGCATGAACCCCAGCATTGAATGGGAGTCAGCAATAGTAGCAAGAAGGGCACGAACCCCCGCGTTGGATTGGAGTCAGTTGTAGTAGCAAGAAGGGCACGAACCCCAGCATTGGAACGGAGTCAGTAGTAGTAGCAAGCAGGGCACGAAACCCAGCATTGGATTGTAGTCACTAGTAGTAACAAGCAAGTCATGAACCCCAGCATTGGATTGGATTCAGCAGTAGCAAGCAGGGCACGAACCTCTGCATTGGATAGGAGTCAGTAGTAGTAATAAGAAGGGCATGAACCCCAGCATTGGATTGGAGTCAGTAGTAGTAGCAAGCAGGGCACGAACCCCAGCATTGGATTGGAGTCAATAGTAGTAGCAAGAAGTGCACGAACCCCAGGATTTGTTTGGAATCAAAAGTAGTAGCAAGCAGGACACGAACCCCAGCATTTGATTGGAGTCAGTAGTAGTAGCAAGCCAGGCATGAACCCCAGCATTGGATTGGATTCAGCAGTAGCAAGCAGGGCACGATCCCCTGCATTGGATTGGAGTCAGTAGTAGTAGCAAGCAGGGCACGAACACCAGCTATGGATTGGAGTAAATAGTAGTAGCAAGCAAGGCGCGATCCGCAGTATTGCATTGGAGTCAGTAGTAGTAGCAAGCAAGGCATGAACCCCAGCATTGAATTGGAGTCTGCATTAGTAGCAAGAAGGGCACGAACCCCAGCATTGGATTGGAGTCAGTTGTAGTATCAAGAAGGGCACGAATACCAGCATTGGAATGGAGTCAGTAGTAGTAGCAAGCAGGGCACGAACCCCAGCATTGGATTGGAGTCAGTAGTAGTAGCAAGCAGGGCACGAACCCAAGCATTGGATTGGAGTCAGTAGTAGTAGCAAGCAGGGCACGCACCACAGCATTGGATTGGAGTCAGTAGTAGTAGCAAGAAGCGCATGAACCCCAGCATTGGTTTGGAGTCCGTAGTAGTAGCAAGCAAGGAATGAACCCCAGTATTGGATTTTAGTCAGTAGTAGTAGCAAGCAGGGCACGAACCCCAGCATTGGAATGGAGTCAGTAGTATTAGCAAGAAGGGAATGAACCCCAGCATTGGATTGGTGTCAGTAGTAGTAGCATGCAGGGCACGAATCCCAGCATTGGATTGGAGGCAGTAATAGTTGCAAGAAGGGCACGAAGCCCAGCATTGGATTGGAGTGAGTACTAGTAGCAAGCAGGGCACGAACCCCAGCATTGTATCGGAGTCCGAAGTAGGAGCAAGCAGGAGACGAACCCCAGCATTGGGTTGGAGTCAGCAGTAGTAGCAAGAAGGGCACGAATCCTAGGTTTAGATTTGTGTCAGTAGTAGTAGCAAGCAAGGCAAGATCCACAGCATTGGATTGGAGTCAGCAGTAGCAAGCAGGGCACGATCCCCAGCATTTGATTTGAGTCAGTATTAGTAGCAAGCATGGCATGAACCCCAGCATTGGATTGGAATCAGCAGTAGCAAGAAGGAGTAGCATGGTGTCCGTAGTAGTAGCAAGCAAGGCACGAACCCCAGCATTCGGTTGGAGTCAGTAGTAGTAGCAATAAGGGCATGGACCCCAGCTTAGGATTGGAGTCAGTAGTAGTAGCAAGCAGGGCACGAACCTTAGCTTTGGATTGGAGTCAGTTATAGTAGCAAGCAAGGCACGAACCCCAGCATTGGATTGGCGTCAGTAGTAGTAGCAAGAAGGGAAAGAACCCCAGCATTTGATTGGAGTCAGTAGTAGTAGCAAGCAAGGCACGAACCCTGGCATTGGATTGGAGTCAGTAGTATTAGCAGGCAGGGCATGAACCCCAGCATTGGATTGGAGTCAATAGTAGTAGACAGCAGGGCACGAACCCCAGCATTGGATTGGAGTCAGTAGTAGTAGAAAGCAGAGAATGAACCCCAGCATTGTATTGAGGTCAGCAGTAGAAAGCAGGGGATGAACCCCAGCATTGGATTGGAGTCAGTAGTAGTAGCAAGCAAGGCTCGAACCCCAGCATTGGATTGGAGACAGTAGTAGTAGTATGAAGGGCATGAACTCCTAACATTGGAATTGAGTCAGTAGTATAGCAAGCAGGGCACGAACCCCAGTATTTGACTTGAGCCAGTCGTAGTAGTAAGAAGGGCATGAACCCCAGCATTGAATTGGGGTCAGTAGTAGCGGCAAGCAAGGCACGAACCCCAGCATTGGATTGGAGTCAGTAGTATCAGCAAGCAGGGCATGAACCCCAGCATTGGATTTGAGTCAGTGGTAGTAGCAAGCAGGGCACGAACCCCAGCATTGGATTGGAGTCAGTAGTAGTAGCAAGCAGGACACGAACCCCAGCATTGAATTGGAGTCAGTAGTAGTAGCAAGAAGGACATTAACCACAGCATTGTATTGGAGTCAGTAATAGTAGCAAGAAGGGCACGTACCCCAGCTTTGGATTGGAGTCAGCAGTAGTAGCAGGAAGGGCATGAACCCCAGCATTGGATTGATGTCAGTAGAAATAGCAAGAAGGGCATGAACCCCAGTATTGTATTGGAGTCAGTAGCAGTAGCAAGCAGGGCACGAACCCCAGTATTTGATTTGAGTTACTAGTAGTAGCAAGCAGGGAACGAACCCCAGCATTGGATTGGAGTCAGTAGTAGTAATAAGAAAAGCATGGACCCCAGCATTGGATTGGAGTCAGTAGTAGTAGCAAGCAGGGGCCGAACCCCAGCATTGGATTGGAGCCATTAGTAGTGGCATGAAGGGCATGAACCACAGCATTGGATTGGATTCAGTAGTAGTAGCAAGCAGGGCACGAACCCCAGCTTTGGATTGGAGTAAGTAGTATTAGCGAGCAAGGCAGGAACTCCAGCATTGGAATGGAGTCAGTAGTAGTTGCAGCAGGAGACGAACACCAGCATGGGATTGGAGTCAGTAGTAGTAGCAAGAAATGCATTAACCCCTGCATTGGATTGGAGTCAATAGTAGTAGCAAGAAGTGCACGAACACAAGCATTGCTTTGGAATCAGAAGTAGTAGCAAGCAGGAGACGAACCCCGGCATTTGATTGGAGTCAATAGTAGTAGCAAGCAAGGCATGAACCCAGCATTGGATTGGAATCAGTAGTAGTAGCAAGTAGGAGACGAACACCAGCATGGTATTGGTGTCAGTAGTAGTAGAATGAAGGGCATTAACCTCAGCATTGGATTGGAGTAAGTAGTAGTAGCAAGAAGGGCACGAACCCCAGCATTGGATAGGAGTCAGTAGTAGTAACAAGCAAGGCAAGAACCCCAGCATTGAATTGGAGTCAGCAATAGTAGCAAGAAGGGCACGAACCCCCGCGTTGGATTGGAGTCAGTTGTAGTAGCAAGAAGGGCACGATCCCCAGCATTGGAACGGAGTCAGTAGTAGTAGCAAGCAGGGCACGAACCCCAGCATTGGATTGGAGTCAGTAGTAGTAGGCAGCAGGGCACGAACCCCAGCATTGGATTGGAGTCAGTAGTAGTAGCAAGCAAAACAGGAACCCCAGCATTTGATTGGAGTCTTTGGCAGTAGCAAGCAGGGCATGAACCCCGGCATTGGATGGAGTCAGTAGTAGTAGGAAGGAGGGAATGAACCCCAGCATTGGAATGGAGTCAGTAGTAGCATGAAGGGCATGCATCATAGCATTGTATTGGAGTCAATAGTAGTAGCAAGCAAAGCACGAACCCCATCATTGGATTGGAGTAAGTAGTAGTAGCAAGCAGGGCAGGAACCCCAGCATTGGATTGGAGTCAGTAGTAGTAGCAAGAAGGGCATTAACCCCAGCATTGGATTGGAGTCAGTTGTAGAAGCAAGAAGGGCACGAACCCCAGCATTGGATTGGAGTCAGTAGTAGTAGCAAGCAGGGCACGATCCCTAGCTTAGGATTGGAGTCAGTTATAGTAGCAAGCAAGGCACGATCCCCAGCATTGGATTGGAGTCAGTAGTAGTAGCAAGCAAGGCACGAACCCCAACATCGGATTGGATTCAGTAGTAGTAGCAGGAAGGGCATTAACCACAGCTTGGGATTGGAGTCAGTAGTAGTAGAAAAAATGCACGAGCCCCAGCATTGGATTGGGGTCAGTAGTAGTAGCAAGAAAAGCATGAACCCCAGCATTGGATTGGAGTCAGTAGTAGTAGCAAGCAAGGCACGATCCCCAGCATTGGATTGGTGTCAGTAGTAGTAGCAAGCGGGGCACGAACCCCAGCATTGTGTTGGGGTCAGCAGTAGAAAGCAGGTTACGAACCCCATCATTGTGTTGCAGTCAGTAGTAGTAGCAAGAAGGGCATGGACCCCAGCGTTAGATTGGAGTCAGTAGTAGTAGCAAGAAGGGCATGAACCCCAGCATTGCAATGGAGTCAGCAGTAGTAGCAAGAAGGGCATGAACCCCAGAATTGGATTGGAGTCAGTAGTAGTAGCAAGAAGGGCATGAACCCCAGCATTGCAATGGAGTCAGTAGTAGTAGCAAGCAAGGCACGATCCCCAGCATTGGATTGGTGTCAGTAGTAGTAGCAAGCGGGGCACGAACCCCAGCATTGTGTTGGGGTCAGCAGTAGAAAGCAGGTTACGAACCCCATCATTGTGTTGCAGTCAGTAGTAGTAGCAAGAAGGGCATGGACCCCAGCATTAGATTGGAGTCAGTAGTAGTAGCAAGAAGGGCATGAACCCCAGCATTGCAATGGAGTCAGTAGTAGTAGCAAGCAAGGCACGATCCCCAGCATTGGATTGGTGTCAGTAGTAGTAGCAAGCAGGGCACGAACCCCAGTATTTGATTTGAGTCAGTAGTAGTAGCAAGCAGAGCACGAACCCCAGCATTGGTTTGGAGTCAGTAGTAATAGCAAGAAAAGCTTGAACCCCTGCATTGGATTGTGGTCAGTAGTACTAGCAAGCAAGGCACGAAACCCAGCATTGGATTGGAGTCAGTATTATTAGCAAGCAGGGCATGAACCCCAGCATTGAATTGGAGTCAGTAGTAGTAGCAAGCAGGGCACGAGCCCCAGCAATGATTGGAGTCAGTAGTAGTAGCAAGAAAAGCATGAACCCCAGCATTGGATTGGAGTCAGTTGTAGTAGCATGAAGGACATTAACCACAGCATAGGATTGGAGTCAGTAGTAGTAGCAAGAAGGGCACGAACCCCAGCATTGGATTGGAGTCAGCAGTAGTAGCAAGAAGGGCATGAACCCCAGCATTGGATTGGAGTCAGTAGTAGTAGCAAGCAGGGCACGAACCCCAGCATTGGATTGGAGTCAGTAGTAGTAGCAAGCAGGGCTCGAACCAGAGCATTTGATTGGATCAGTAGTAGTGGCAAGTAGGGCACGAACCCCAGCATTGGATTGGAGTCAGTAGTAGTAGCAAGAAGGGCATGAACCCCAGCATTGGATTGGGGTCTCTAGTAGTAGCAAGAAGGGAATGAACCCCAGCATTGGATTGGAGTCAGTAGTAGTAGCAAGTAGGGAATGAACCCCAGCATTGGATTGGAGGCAGTAGTAGTAGCATGAAGGGCATGAACCCCAGCACATTGTATTGGAGTCAGTAGTAGTAGCAAGAAGGGCATGAGCTCCGGCATTGGATTGGAGTGAGTAGTAGTAGCAAGCGGGGCACGAACCCCAGCATTGGATTGGAGTCAGATGTAGGAGCAAGCAGGAGAAGAACCCCAGCATTGGATTGGAGTCAGTAGTAGTAGACAGCAAGGCACGAACCCGGCATTGGTTTGGAGTCAGTAGTAGTAGCAAGCAAGGCAGGAACCCCAGCATTGGATTTGAGTCAGTAGTAGTAGCAAGCAGGGCACGAACCCCAGCATTGGATTGGAGTCAGTAGTAGTAGCAAGCAGGGCACGAACCCCAGCATTGGATTGGAGTCAGTAGTAATAGCAAGAAGGACATTAACCACAGCATTGTATTGGAGTCAGTAATAGTAGCAAGAAGGGCACGAACCCCAGCTTTGGATTGGAGTCAGCAGTAGTAGCAGGAAGGGCATGAACCCCAGCATTGGATTGATGTCAGTAGAAATAGCAAGAAGGGCATGAACCCCAGTATTGTATTGGAGTCAGCAGCAGAAGCAAGCAGGGCACGAACCCCAGTATTTGATTTGAGTTACTAGTAGTAGCAAGCAGGGTACGAACCACAGCATTGGATTGGAATCAGTAGTAGTAATAAGAAGGGCATGGACCCCAGCATTGGATTGGAGTCAGTAGTAATAGCAAGCAGGGGACGAACCCCAGCATTGGATTGGAGGCATTAGTAGTGGCATGAAGGGCATGAACCACAGCAATGGATTGGATTCAGTAGTAGTAGCAAGCAGGGCACGAACCCCAGCTTTGGATTGGAGTAAGTAGTATTAGCGAGAAAGGCAGGAACCCCAGCATTGGAATGGAGTCAGTAGTAGTAGCAAGCAGGAGACGAACACCAGCATGGGATTGGATTCAGTAGTAGTAGCAAGAAAGGCATTAACCCCAGCATTGGATTGGAGTCAATAGTAGTAGCAAGAAGTGCACGGACACAAGCATTGCTTTGGAATCAGAAGTAGTAGCAAGCAGGAGACGAACCCCAGCATTTGATTGGAGTCAATATTAGTAGCAAGCAAGGCATGAACCCCAGCATTGGATTGGATTCAGCAGTAGCAAGCAGGGCACGAACCCCTGCATTGGATTGGAGTCAGTAGTAGTAGCAAGCAGGGCACGAAGCCCAGCTTTGAATTGGAGTAAGTAGTAGTAGCAAGCAGGGCACGAACCCCAGCATTGGATTGGAGTCAGTAGTAGTAGCAAGCAGGGCTCGAACCAGAGCATTTGATTGGATCAGTAGTAGTGGCAAGTAGGGCACGAACCCCAGCATTGGATTGGAGTCAGTATTAGTAGCAAGATGGGCATGAACCCCAGCATTGGATTGGGGTCTCTAGTAGTAGCAAGAAGAGAATGAACCCCAGCATTGGATTGGAGTCAGTAGTAGTAGCAAGAAGGGAATGAACGCCAGCATTGGATTGGAGGCAGTAGTAGTAGCATGAAGGGCATGAACCCCAGCACATAGTATTGGAGTCAGTAGTAGTAGCAAGAAGGGCATGAGCTCCAGCATTGGATTGGAGTGAGTAGTAGTAGCAAGCAGGGCACGAACCCCAGCATTGGATTGGAGTCAGATGTGGGAGCAAGCAGGAGAAGAACCCCAGCATTGGATTGGAGTCAGTTGTAGTAGACAGCAAGGCACGAACCCGGCATTGGTTTGGAGTCAGTAGTAGTAGCAATCAAGGCAGGAACCCCAGCATTGGATTGGAGTCAGTAGCAGTAGCAAGCAGGGCATGAACCCCAGCATTGGATTGGAGTCAGTAGTAGTAGCAAGAAGGGCATGAACCCCAGCATTGGAATGGATTCAGTATTAGTAGCAAGAAGGGCATGCATCCCAGCATTGGATTGGAGTCAATAGTAGTAGCAAGCAAGGCACGAACCCCAGCATTTGATTGGAGTCAGTAGTAGGAGCAAGCAGGAGACGAACCCCAGCATTGGATTGGAGTCAGCAGTAGTAGCAAGAAGGGCACGAACCCTAGCATTTGATTTGAGTCATTAGTAGTAGCAAGCAAGGCAAGATCCCCTGCATTTGATTGGAGTCAGCAGTAGCAAGCAGGGCACGATCCCCAGCATTTGATTTGAGTCAGTAGTAGTAGCAAGCATGGCATGAACCCCAGCATTGGATTGGAGTCAGCAGTAACAAGATGGGCACGAACCCCAGCATTGGATTGGAGTCAGTAGTAGTAGCAAGAAGGGCATGAACCCCAGCATTGGATTGGAGTCAGTAGTAGTAGCAAGCAAGGCACGAACCCCAGCATTTGATTGGAGTCAGTAGCTATAGCAAGCAGTGCGTGAACCCCGGCATTGGATTGGTGTCAGTAGTTGTAGCAAGAAGTGTACGAACCCCAGCATTGGATTGGAGAAGTAGTAGTAGTAGCAAGAAAAGCATGAACCCCAGCATTGGATTGGAGTCAGTAGTTGTAGCATTCAAGGCACGAACCCCAGCAATTGATTGGAGTCAGTAGTAGTAGCAATAAGGGCATGAATCCCAGCTTTGGATTGGAGTCAGTAGTAGTAGCAAGAAGTGTACGAACCCCAGCATTGGATTGGAGAAGTAGTAGTAGTAGCAAGAAAAGCATGAACCCCAGCATTGGATTGGAGTCAGTAGTTGTAGCATGCAAGGCAGGAACCCCAGCATTTGAATGGAGTCAGTAGCAGTAGCAAGCAGGGTGTGAACCCCGGCATTGGATTTGTGTCAGTATTAGTAGCAAGAAGGGAATGAACCCCAGTATTGGAATGGAGTCAGTAGTAGTAGCAAGAAGGGCAGGCATCCCAGCATTGGATTGGAGTCAATAGTAGTAGCAAACATGGCACGAACCCCAGCATTGGATTGGAGTCAGTAGTAGTAGCAAGCAGGGCGGGAACCCCAGCATTGGATTGGAGTCAGTAGTAGTAGCAAGAAGTCTACGAACCCCAGCATTGGATTGGAGAAGTAGTAGTAGTTGCAAGAAAAGCATGAACCCCTGCATTGGATTGGAGTCAGTAGTTGTAGCATGCAAGGCACGAACCCCAGCATTTGATTGGAGTCAGTAGAAGTAGCAATAAGGGCATGAATCCCAGCTTTGGATTGGAGTCAGTAGTAGTAGCAAGCAGAGCACGAACCCTAGCTTTGGATTGGAGTCAGTTATAGTAGCAAGCAAGGCACGAACCCCAGCATTGGATTGGAGTCAGTAATAGTAGCAAGCAGGGCATGAACCCCAGCATTGGATTGGAGTCAGTAGTAGTAGCAAGCAGGGCACGAACCCTAGCACTGGATTGGAGTCAGTAGTAGTAGCAAGCAGGGCACGAACCCCAGCATTGGATTTGAGTCAGTAGTAGTAGCAAGAAGGGCATTAATCCCAGCATTGGATTGGAGTCAGTTGTAGTAGCAAGAAGGGCACGAACCCCAGCATTGGATTGGAGTCAGCAGTAGTAGCAAGAAGGGCAAGAACCCCAGAATTGGGTTGGGGTCAGTAGTAGTAGCAAGAAGGGCATGAAGCCCAGCATTGCAATGGAGTCAGTAGTAGTAGCAAGCAAGGCACGATCCCCAGCATTGGATTGGAGACAGTAGTAGTAGCAAGCAGGGAATGAACCCCAGCATTGTATTGAGGTCAGCAGTAGAAAGCAGGGGATGAAACCCAGCATTGGATTGGAGTCAGTAGTAGTAGCAAGCAAGGCACGAACCCCAGCATTGGATTGGATTCAGTAGTAGTAGTATGAAGGTCATGAACTCCAGCATTGGATTTGAGTCAGTTTTATAGCACGCAGGGCACGAACCCCAGTATTTGATTTGAGTCAGTAGTAGTAGCAAGCAGAGCACGAACCCCAGCATTGGTTTGTAGTCAGTAGTAGTAGCAAGAAGGGCATGAACCCCAGCATTGAATCGGGGTCAGTAGTAGCAGCAAGCAAGGCACGAACCCCAGCATTGGATTGGAGTCAGTACTATCAGCAAGCAGGGCATGAACCCCAGCATTGGATTTGAGTCAGTAGTAGTAGCAAGCAGGGCACGAACCCCAGCATTGGACTGGAGTCAGTAGTAGTAGCAAGCAGGGCACGAACCCCAGCATTGGATTGGAGTCAGTAGTAGTAATAAGAAGGGCATGGACCCCAGCATTGGATTGGAGTCAGTAGAAGTAGCAAGCAGGGGACGAACCCCAGCATTGGATTGGAGCCATTAGTAGTGGCATGAAGGGCATGAACCACAGCATTGGATTGGATTCAGTAGTAGTAGCAAGCAGGGCACGAACCCCAGCTTTGGATTGGAGTAAGTAGTAGTAGCAAGAAGGGCATGAACCCCAGCATTGGATTGGAGTCAGTAAGAGTAGCAAGAAAGGCAGGAACCCCAACATTGGATTGGAGTCAGTGGCAGTAGCAAGCAGGGCATGAACCCCAGCATTGGATTGGAGTCAGTAGTAGTAGCAAGAAGGGCATGAACCCCAGCATTGGAATGGAGTCAGTATTAGTAGCAAGAAGGGCATGTATCCCAGCATTGGATTGGAGTCAATCGTAGTAGCTAGCAAGGCACGAACCCCAGCATTGGATTGGAGTCAGTAGTAGTAGCAAGCAGGGCACGAACCCCTGCATTGGATTGGAGTCAGTAGTAGTAGCAAGAAGGGCATTAACCACAGCTTTGGATTGGAGTCAGTAGTAGTAGTAAAAATGCACGAGCCCCAGCATTGGATTGGGGTCAGTAGTAGTAGCAAGAAAAGCATGAACCCCAGCATTGGATTGGAGTCATTAGTAGTAGCAAGCAAGGCACGATCCCCAGCATTGGATTGGTGTCAGTAGTAGTAGCAAGCGGGGCACGAACCCCAGCATTGTGTTGGGGTCAGCAGTAGAAAGCAGGTTACGAACCCCATCATTGTGATGCAGTCAGTAGTAGTAGCAAGAAGGGCATGGACCCCAGCATTAGATTGGAGTCAGTAGTAGTAGCAAGAAGGGCATGAACCCCAGCATTGCAATGGAGTCAGCAGTATTAGCAAGAAGGGCATGAACCCCAGAATTGGATTGGAGTCAGTAGTAGTAGCAAGAAGGGCATGAACCCCAGCATTGCAATGGAGTCAGTAGTAGTAGCAAGCAAGGCACGATCCCCAGCATTGGATTGGTGTCAGTAGTAGTAGCAAGCGGGGCACGAACCCCAGCATTGTGTTGGGGTCAGCAGTAGAAAGCAGGTTACGAACCCCATCATTGTGTTGCAGTCAGTAGTAGTAGCAAGAAGGGCATGGACCCCAGCATTAGATTGGAGTCAGTAGTAGTAGCAAGAAGGGCATGAACCCCAGCATTGCAATGGAGTCAGTAGTAGTAGCAAGCAAGGCACGATCCCCAGCATTGGATTGGTGTCAGTAGTAGTAGCAAGCAGGGCACGAACCCCAGTATTTGATTTGAGTCAGTAGTAGTAGCAAGCAGAGCACGAACCCCAGCATTGGTTTGGAGTCAGTAGTAATAGCAAGAAAAGCTTGAACCCCTGCATTGGATTGTGGTCAGTAGTACTAGCAAGCAAGGCACGAAACCCAGCATTGGATTGGAGTCAGTATTATTAGCAAGCAGGGCATGAACCCCAGCATTGAATTGGAGTCAGTAGTAGTAGCAAGCAGGGCACGAGGCCCAGCAATGGATTGGAGTCAGTAGTAGTAGCAAGAAAGGCATGAACCCCAGCATTGGATTGGAGTCAGTTGTAGTAGCATGAAGGACATTAACCACAGCATAGGATTGGAGACAGTAGTAGTAGCAAGAAGGGCACGAACCCCAGCATTGGATTGGAGTCAGCAGTAGTAGCAAGAAGGGCATGAACCCCAGCATTGGATTGGAGTCAGTAGCAGTTGCAAGAAGGGCATGAACCCCAGCATTGGATTGGAGTCAGTAGTAGTAGCAAGCAGGGCACGAACCCCAGCATTGGATTGGAGTCAGTAGTAGTAGCAAGCAGGGCTCGAACCAGAGCATTTGATTGGATCAGTAGTAGTGGCAAGTAGGGCACGAACCCCAGCATTGGATTGGAGTCAGTAGTAGTAGCAAGAAGGGCATGAACCCCAGCATTGGATTGGGGTCTCTAGTAGTAGCAAGAAGGGAATGAACCCCAGCATTGGATTGGAGTCAGTAGTAGTAGCAAGAAGGGAATGAACCCCAGCATTGGATTGGAGGCAGTAGTAGTAGCATGAAGGGCATGAACCCCAGCACATTGTATTGGAGTCAGTAGTAGTAGCAAGAAGGGCATGAGCTCCGGCATTGGATTGGAGTGAGTAGTAGTAGCAAGCGGGGCACGAACCCCAGCATTGGATTGGAGTCAGATGTAGGAGCAAGCAGGAGAAGAACCCCAGCATTGGATTGGAGTCAGTAGTAGTAGACAGCAAGGCACGAACCCGGCATTGGTTTGGAGTCAGTAGTAGTAGCAAGCAAGGCAGGAACCCCAGCATTGGATTTGAGTCAGTAGTAGTAGCAAGCAGGGCACGAACCCCAGCATTGGATTGGAGTCAGTAGTAGTAGCAAGCAGGGCACGAACCCCAGCATTGGATTGGAGTCAGTAGTAATAGCAAGAAGGACATTAACCACAGCATTGTATTGGAGTCAGTAATAGTAGCAAGAAGGGCACGAACCCCAGCTTTGGATTGGAGTCAGCAGTAGTAGCAGGAAGGGCATGAACCCCAGCATTGGATTGATGTCAGTAGAAATAGCAAGAAGGGCATGAACCCCAGTATTGTATTGGAGTCAGCAGCAGAAGCAAGCAGGGCACGAACCCCAGTATTTGATTTGAGTTACTAGTAGTAGCAAGCAGGGTACGAACCACAGCATTGGATTGGAGTCAGTAGTAGTAATAAGAAGGGCATGGACCCCAGCATTGGATTGGAGTCAGTAGTAATAGCAAGCAGGGGACGAACCCCAGCATTGGATTGGAGGCATTAGTAGTGGCATGAAGGGCATGAACCACAGCAATGGATTGGATTCAGTAGTAGTAGCAAGCAGGGCACGAACCCCAGCTTTGGATTGGAGTAAGTAGTATTAGCGAGCAAGGCAGGAACCCCAGCATTGGAATGGAGTCAGTAGTAGTAGCAAGCAGGAGACGAACACCAGCATGGGATTGGATTCAGTAGTAGTAGCAAGAAAGGCATTAACCCAAGCATTGGATTGGAGTCAATAGTAGTAGCAAGAAGTGCACGGACACAAGCATTGCTTTGGAATCAGAAGTAGTAGCAAGCAGGAGACGAACCCCAGCATTTGATTGGAGCCAATAGTAGTAGCAAGCAAGGCATGAACCCCAGCATTGGATTGGATTCAGCAGTAGCAAGCAGGGCACGAAACCCTGCATTGGATTGGAGTCAGTAGTAGTAGAAAGCAGGGCACGAAGCCCAGCTTTGAATTGGAGTAAGTAGTAGTAGCAAGCAAGGCATGAACCACAGCATTGGATTGGAATCAGTAGTTGTAGCAAGCAGGAGACGAACAACAGCATGGGATTGGAGTCAGTAGTAGTAGAAGGAAGGGCATTAACCTCAGCATTGGATTGGAGTAAGTAGTAGTAGCAAGAAGGGCACGAACCCCAACATTCGATAGGAGTCAGTAGTAGTAGCAAGCAAGGCAAGAACCCCAGCATTGAATTGGAGTCAGCAATAGTAGCAAGAAGGGCACGAACCCCCGCGTTGGATCGGAGTCAGTTGTAGTAGCAAGAAGGGCTCGAACCCCAGCATTGGAATGGAGTCAGTAGTAGTAGCAAGCAGGGCACGAACCCCAGCATTGGTTTGGAGTCAGTAGTAGTAGCAAGCAAGGCATGAACCCCAGCATTGGATTGGAATCAGCAATAGCAAGCAGGGCACGAACCCCTGCATTGGATTGGAGTCAGTAGTAGTAATAAGAAGGGCATGAACCCCAGCATTGGATTGGAGTCAGTAGTAGTAGCAAGCAGGGCACGAACCCCAGCATTGGATTGGAGTCAATAGTAGTAGCAAGAAGTGCACGAACCCCAGCATTGGTTTGGAATCAAAAGTAGTAGCAAGCAGGACACGAACCCCAGCATTTGATTGGAGTCAGTAGTAGTAGAAAGCCAGGCATGAACCCCAGCATTGGATTGGATTCAACAGTAGCAGGCAGGGCACGATCCCCTGCATTGGATTGGAGTCAGTAGTAGTAGCAAGCAGGGCACGAACCCCAGCTATGGATTGGAATAAATAGTATTAGCAAGCAAGGCGCGATCCGCAGCATTGCATTGGAGTCAGTAGTAGTAGCAAGCAGGAGACGAACACCAGCATGGGATTGGAGTCAGAAGTAGTAGAAAGAATGGAATTAATCTCAGCATTGGATTTGAGTAAGTAGTAGTAGCAAGAAGGGCACGAACCCCAGCATTGGATAGGAGTCAGTAGTAGTAGCAAGCAATGCATGAACCCCAGCATTGAATTGGAGTCAGCAGTAGTAGCAAGAAGGGAATGAACCCCGGCATTGGATTGGTGTCAGTAGTTGTAGCAAGAAGTGTACGAACCCCAGCATTGGATTGGAGAAGTAGTAGTAGTAGCAAGAAAAGCATGAACCCCAGCATTGTATTGGAGTCAGTAGTTGTAGCATTCAAGGCACGAACCCCAGCATTTGATTGGAGTCAGTAGTAGTAGCAATAAGGGCATGAATCCCAGCTTTGGATTGGAGTCAGTAGTAGTAGCAAGAAGTGTACGAACCCCAGCATTGGATTGGAGAAGTAATAGTAGTAGCAAGAAAAGCATGAACCCCAGCATTGGATTGGAGTCAGTAGTTGTAGCATGCAAGGCAGGAACCCCAGCATTTGATTGGAGTCAGTAGCAGTAGCAAGCAGGGTGTGAACCCCGGCATTGGATTTGCGTCAATATTAGTAGCAAGAAGGGAATGAACCCCAGTATTGGAATGGAGTCAGTAGTAGTAGCAAGAAGGGCATGCATCCCAGCATTGGATTGGAGTCAATAGTAGTAGCAAACAAGGCACGAACCCCAGCATTGGATTGGAGTCAGTAGTAGTAGCAAGCAGGGCGGGAACCCCAGCATTGGATTGGAGTCAGTAGTAGTAGCAAGAAGTCTACGAACCCCAGCATTGGATTGGAGAAGTAGTAGTAGTAGCAAGAAAAGCATGAACCCCTGCATTGGATTGGAGTCAGTAGTTGTAGCATGCAAGGCACGAACACCAGCATTTGATTGGAGTCAGTAGAAGTAGCAATAAGGGCATGAATCCCAGCTTAGGATTGGAGTCAGTAGTAGTAGCAAGCAGAGCACGAACCCTAGCTTTGGATTGGAGTCAGTTATAGTAGCAAGCAAGACACGAACCCCAGAATAGGATTGGACTCAGGAGTAGTAGCAAGCAGGGCATGAACCCCAGCATTGGATTGGAGTCAGTAGTAGTAGCAAGCAGGGCACGAACCCTAGCACTGGATTGGAGTCAGTAGTAGTAGCAAGCAGGGCACGAACCCCAGCATTGGATTTGAGTCAGTAGTAGTAGCAAGAAGGGCATTAATCCCAGCATTGGATTGGAGTCAATTGTAGTAGCAAGAAGGGCACGAACCCCAGCATTGGATTGGAGTCAGCAGTAGTAGCAAGAAGGGCAAGAACCCCAGAATTGGATTGGGGTCAGTAGTAGTAGCAAGAAGGGCATGAACCCCAGCATTGGATTGGAGTCAGTTGTAGTAGCAAGAAGGGCACGAACCCCAGCATTGGATTGGAGTCAGTAGTATTAGCAAGAAGGGAATGAACCCCAGCATTGGATTGGTGTCAGTAGTAGTAGCATGCAGGGCACGAATCCCAGCATTGGATTGGAGGCAGTAGTAGTAGCAAGAAGGGCACGAACCCCAGCATTGGATTGGAGTGAGTAGTAGTAGCAAGCAGGGCACGAACCCCAGCATTGTATCGGAGTCCGAAATAGGAGCAAGCAGGAGACGAACCCCAGCATTGGGTTGGAGTCAGCAGTAGTAGCAAGAAGGGCAAGAACCCTGGGTTTAGATTTGTGTCAGTAGTAGTAGCAAGCAAGGCAAGATCCACAGCATTGGATTGGAGTCAGCAGTAGCAAGCAGGGCACGATCCCTAGCATTTGATTTGAGTCAGTAGTAGTAGCAAGCATGGCATGAACCCCAGCATTGGATTGGAAGCAGCAGTAGCAAGAAGGAGTAGCATGGTGTCAGTAGTAGTAGCAAGCAAGGCACGAACCCCAGCATTTGGTTGGAGTCAGTAGTAGTAGCAATAAGGGCATGATCCCCAGCTTAGGATTGGAGTCAGTAGTAGTAGCAAGCAGGGCACGAACCTTAGCTTTGGATTGGAGTCAGTTATAGTAGCAAGCAGGGCACGAAGCCCAGCTTTGAATTGGAGTAAGTAGTAGTAGCAAGGAAGGCATGAACCCCAGCATTGGATTGGATTCAGCAGTAGCAAGCAGGGCACGATCCCCTGCATTGGATTGGAGTCAGCAGTAGTAGCAAGAAGGGCAAGAACCCCAGAATTGGATTGGGGTCAGTAGTAGTAGCAAGAAGGGCATGAACCCCAGCATTGGATTGGAGTCACTAGTGGTAGCAAGAAGGGAACGAACCCCAGCATTTGATTGGAGTCAGTAGTAGTAGCAAGCAAGGCACGAACCCTGGCATTGGATTGGAGTCAGTAGTATTAGCAAGCAGGGCATGAACCCCAGCATTGGATTGGAGTCAGTAGTAGTAGACAGCAGGGCACGAACCCCAGCATTGGATTGGAGTCAGTAGTAGTAGCAAGCAAGACAGGAACCCCAGCATTTGATTGGAGTCTTTGGCAGTAGCAAGCAGGGCATGAACCCCGGCATTGGATGGAGTCAGTAGTAGTAGCAAGAAGGGAATGAACCCCAGCATTGGATTGGAGTCAGTAGTAGTAGCAAGCAGGGCACGATCCCTAGCTTAGGATTGGAGTCAGTTATAGTAGCAAGCAAGGCACGAACCCCAGCATTGGATTGGAGTCAGTACTATCAGCAAGCAGGGCATGAACCCCAGCATTGGATTTGAGTGAGTAGTAGTAGCAAGCAGGGCACGAACCCCAGCATTGGATTGGACTCAGTAGTAGTAGCAAGCAGGGCACGAACCCCAGCATTGGATTGGAGTAAGTAGTAGTAGCGAGCAAGGCAGGAACCCCAGCATTGGAATGGAGTCAGTAGTAATAGCAAGCAGGAGAGGAACACCAGCATGGGATTGGAGTGAGTAGTAGTAGCAAGAAGGGCATTAACCCCAGCATTTGATTGGAGTCAATAGTAGTAGCAAGCAAGGCATGAACCCCAGCATTGGATTGGATTCAGCAGTAGCAAGCAGGGCACGAACCCCTGCATTGGATTTGAGTCAGTAATAGTAGCAAGCAGGGCACGAAGCCCAGCTTTGAATTGGAGTAAGTAGTAGTAGCAAGGAAGGCATGAACCCCAGCATTGGATTGGATTCAGCAGTAGCAAGCAGGGCACGATCCCCTGCATTGGATTGGAGTCAGTAGTAGTAGCAAGCAGGGCACGAAACCCAGCTATGGATTGGAGTAAATAGTAGTAGCAAGCAAGGCGGGAACCCCAGCATTGCATTGGAGTCAGTAGTAGTAGCATGCAGGAGACCAACACCAGCATGGGATTGGAGTCAGAAGTAGTAGAAAGAAGGGAATTAACCTCAGCATTGGATTGGAGTAAGTAGTAGTAGCAAGAAGCGCATGAACCCCAGCATTGGTTTGGAGTCAGTAGTAGTAGCAAGCAAGGCACGAACCCCAGTATTGGATTGTAGTCAGTAGTAGTAGCAAGCAGGGCACGAACCCCAGCATTGGAATGGAGTCAGCAGTAACAAGCAGGGTTGAACCTCAGCATTGGATTGGAGTCAGTAGTATTAGCAAGAAGGGAATGAACCCCAGCATTGGATTGGTGTCAGTAGTAGTAGCATGCAGGGCACGATTCCCAGCATTGGATTGGAGGCAGTGGTAGTAGCAAGAAGGGCACGAACCCCAGCACATTAGATTGGAGTCAGTAGTAGTAGCAAGAAGGGCATGAACCCCAGCATTGGATTGGAGTGAGTAGTAGTAGCAAGCAGGGCACGAACCCCAGCATTGTATCGGAGTCCGAAGTAGGAGCAAGCAGGAGACGAACCCCAGCATTGGATTGGAGTCAGCAGTAGTAGCAAGAAGGGCACGAACCCTAGCTTTATATTTGTGTCAGTATTAGCAGCAAGCAAGGCAAGATCCACAGCATTGGATTGGAGTCAGCAGTAGCAAGCAGGGCACGAACCCCAGCATTTGATTTTAGTCAGTAGTAGTAGCAAGCATGGCATGAACCCCAGCATTGGATTGGAATCAGCAGTAGCAAGAAGGGCACGATCCCCAGCATTGGATTGGAGTCAGTAGTAGTAGCAAGAAGGGAACGAACCCCAGCATTGGATAGGAGTCAGTAGTAGTAGCAAGCAAGGCATGAACCCCAGCATTGAATTGGAGTCAGCAGTAGTAGCAAGAAGGGCACGAACCCCAGCATTGGATTGGAGTCAGTAGTATTAGCAAGGAGGGAATGAACCCCAGCATTGGATTGGTGTCAGTAGTAGTAGCATGCAGGGCACGAATCCCAGCATTGGATTGGAGGCAGTAGTAGTAGCAAGAAGGGCACGAAACCCAGCACATTAGATTGGAGTCAGTAGTAGTAGCAAGAAAGGCATGAACCCCAGCATTGGATTGGAGTGAGTAGTAGTAGCAAGCAGGGCACGAACCCCAGCATTGTATCCGAGTCCGAAGTAGGAGCAAGCAGGAGATGAACCCCAGCATTGGATTGGAGTCTGCAGTAGTAGCAAGAAGGGCACGAACCCTAGGTTTATATTTGTGTCAGTAGTAGTAGCAAGCAAGGCAAGATCCACAGCATTGGATTGGAGTCAGCAGTAGTAAGCATGGCATGAACCCCAGTATTGGATTGGAGTCAGTAGTAGTAGCAAGAGGGGAACGAACCCCAGCATTTGATTGGAGTCAGTAGTAGTAGCAAGCAAGGCACGAACCCCGGCATTGGATTGGAGTCAGTATTATTAGCAAGCAGGGCATGAACCCCAGCATTGGATTGGAGTCAGTAGTAGTAGACAGCAGGGCACGAACCCCAGCATTGGATTGGAGTCAGTAGTGGTAGCAAGCAAGGCAGGAACCCTAGCATTTGATTGGGGTCATTAGCAGTAGCAAGCAGGGCATGAACCCCAGCATTGGAATGGAGTCAGTAGTAGTAGCAAGAAGGGCATGCATCATAGCACTGGATTGGAGTCAATAGTAGTAGCAAGCAAAGCACGAACCCCAGCATTGGATTGGAGTAAGTAGTAGTAGCAAGCAGGGCAGGAACCCCAGCATTGGGTTGGAGTCAGTAGTAGTAGCAAGCAGGGCATTAACCCCAGCTTTGGATTGGAGTCAGTAGTAGTAGCAACAAGGGCACGAACCGCAGCATTGGATTGGAGTCAGTAGAACTAGCAAGAAAAGCATGAACCCCAGCATTGGATTGGAGTCAGTTGTTGTAGCAAGCAAGGCACGAACCCCAGCATGTGGTTGGAGTCAGTAGTAGTAGCAATAAGGGCATGAACCCCAGCTTAGGATTGGAGTCAGTAGTAGTAGCAAGCAGGGCACGAATCTTATCTTTGGATTGGAGTCAGTTATAGTAGCAAGCAAGGCACGAACCCCAGCATTGGATTGGAGTAAGTAGTAGTAGCAAGCAGGGCATGAACCCCAGCATTGGATTGGAGTAAGTAGTAGTAGCAAGGACGGCAGAACCCTAGCACTGGATTGGAGTCAGTAGTAGTAGCAAGCAGGGCACGAACCCCAGCATTGTATTGGAGTCAGTAGTAGTTGCAAGAAGGGCATTAACCCCAACATTGGATTGTAGTCAGTTGTAGAAGCAAGAAGGCCACGAACCCCAGCATTGGATTGGAGTCAGTAGTATTAGCAAGCAGGGCATGAACCCCAGCATTGAATTGGAGTCTGTAGTAGTAGCAAGCAGGGCACGAGCCCCAGCATTGGATTGGAGTCAGTATTAGTAGCAAGAAGAGCATGAACCCCAGCATTGGATTGGAGTCAGTAGTAGTAGCAAGCAGGGCACGAACCCTAGCACTGGATTAGAGTCAGTAGTATTAGCACGCTGGCCACGAACCCCAGCATTGGATTGGAGTCAGTAGTAGTAGCAAGAAGGGCATTAACCCCAGCTTTGGATTGGAGTCAGTTGTAGTAGCAAGAAGAGCACGAACCCCAGCATTGGTTTGGAGTCAGTAGTAGTAGCAAGAAGGGCATGTACCCCAGCATTGGATTTGAGTCAGTAGTAGTAGCAAGCAGGGCACGAACCCCAGCATTAGATTGGAGTCAGTAGTAGTAGCAAGCAGGGCACGAACCCCAGCTATGGATTGGAGTAAATAGTGGTAGCCAGCAAGGCGGGAACCCCAGCATTGCATTGGAGGCAGTAGTAGTAGCAAGCAGGAGACGAACACCAGCATGGGATTGGAGTCAGAAGTAGTAGAAAGAAGGGAATTAACCTCAGCATTGGATTGGAGTAAGTAGTAGTAGCAAGAAGGGCACGAACCCCAGCATTGGATAGGAGTCAGTAGTAGTAGCAAGCAAGGCATGAACCCCAGCATTGAATTGGAGTCAGCAGTAGTAGCAAGAAGGGCACGAACCCCAGCATTGGATTGGATTCAGTAGTAGTAGCAAGCAGGGCACGAACCCCAGCATTGGATTGGAGTCCGAAGTAGGATCAAGCAGGAGACGAACCCCAGCATTGGATTGGAGTCAGCAGTAGTAGCAAGAAGGGCACGAAACCTAGGTTTATATTTGTGTCAGTAGTAGTAGCAAGCAAGGCAAGATCCACAGCAATGGATTGGAGTCAGCAGTAGCAAGCAGGGCACGATCCCCAGCATTGGATTGGAGTCAGTAGTAGTAGCAAGAAGGGAACGTACCCCAGCATTTGATTGGAGTCAGTAGTAGTAGCAAGCAAGGCACGAACCCCGGCATTGGATTGGAGTCAGTAGTATTAGCAAGCAGGGCATGAACCCCAGCATTGGATTGGAATCAGCAGTAGCAAGAAGGGCACGATCCCCAGCATTGGATTGGAGTCAGTAGTAGTAGCAAGAAGGGAACGTACCCCAGCATTTGATTGGAGTCAGTAGTAGTAGCAAGCAAGGCACGAACCCCGGCATTGGATTGGAGTCAGTAGTATTAGCAAGCAGGGCATGAACCCCAGCATTGGATTGGAGTCAGTAGTAGTAGACAGCAGGGCACGAACCCCAGCATTGGATTGGAGGCAGTAGTAGTAGCAAGAAGGGCACGAACCCCAGCTCATTAGATTGGAGTCAGTAGTAGTAGCAAGAAGGGCATGAACCCCAGCATTGGATTGGAGTGAGTAGTAGTAGCAAGCAAGCACGAACCCCAGCATTGTATCGGAGTCCGAAGTAGGAGCAAGCAGGAGACTAACCCCAGCATTGGATTGGAGTCAGCAGTAGTAGCAAGAAAGGCACGAACCCTAGGTTTATATTTGTGTCAGTAGTAGTAGCAAGCAAGGCAAGCTCCACAGCATTGGATTGGACTCAGCAGTAGCAAGCAGGGCACGATCCCCAGCATTTGATTTGAGTCAGTAGTAGTAGCAAGCATGGCATGAGCCCCAGCATTGGATTGGAATCAGCAGTAGCAAGAAGGGCACGATCCCCAGGATTGGATTGGAGTCAGTAGTAGTAGCAAGAAGGGAACGAACCCCAGCATTTGATTGGAGTCAGTAGTAGTAGCAAGCAAGGCACGAACCCCGGCATTGGATTGGAGTCAGTAGTATTAGCAAGCAGGGCATGAACCCCAGCATTGGATTGGAGTCAGTAGTAGTAGACAGCAGGGCACGAACCCCAGCATTGGATTGGAGTCAGTAGTAGTAGCAAGCAAGGCAGGAACCCCAGCATTTGATTGGAGTCATTAGCAGTAGCAAGCAGGGCATGAACCCCAGCATTGGAATGGAGTCAGTAGTAGTAGCAAGCAGGGCATGAACCCCTGCATTGGATTGGAGTCAGTAGTAGTAGCAAGCAGGGCACGAACCCCAGCATTGGATTGGAGTCAGTAGTAGTTGCAAGAAGGGCATTAACCCCAACATTGGATTGGAGTCAGTTGTAGAAGCAAGAAGGCCACGAACCCCAGCATTGGATTGGAGTCAGTAGTAGTAGCAAGCAGGGCATGATCCCTAGCTTTGGATTGGAGTCAGTTATAGTAGCAAGCAAGGCACGATCCCCAGCATTGGATTGGAGTCAGTAGTAGTAGCAAGCAGGGAATGAACCCCAGCATTGTATTGAGGTCAGCAGTAGAAAGCAGGGGATGAACCCCAGCATTGGATTGGAGTCAGTAGTAGTAGCAAGCAAGGCACGAACCCCAACATTGAATTGGATTCAGTAGTCGTAGTATGAAGGGCATGAACTCCAGCATTGGATTGGAGTCAGTAGTATAGCAAGCAGGGCACGAACCCCAGTATTTGACTTGAGTCAGTAGTAGTAGCAAGCAGAGCACGATCACAACATTGGTTTGGAGTCAGTAGTAGTAGCAAGAAAGGCATTAACAACAGCATTGAATTGGAGTCAGTAGTAGTAGCAAGCAGGGCACGAACCACAGCATTGGATTGGAGTCAGTAGTAGTAGCAAGCAGGGCACGAACCACAGCATTGTATCGGAGCCAGTAGTATTAGCAAGAAGCGAATGAACCCCAGCATTGGATTGGAGTCAATAGTAGTAGCAAAAAATGCACGAACCCCAGCATTCGATTGGAGTCAGCAGTAGCAAGCGGGGCATGAAACCCTGCATTGGATTGGAGTCAGCAGTAGTAGAAAGCAAGGCACGAACCCCAGCATTAGATTGGAGACAGTAGTAGTAGCAAGTAAGGCACGAACCCCAGCATTGGATTGGAGTCAGTAGTAGTAAGCAGGGCACGAACCCCAGCATTAATTTGAGTCAGTAGTAGTAGCAAGAAGGGCATGAACCCCAGCATTGGATTGATGTCAGTAGTAGTAGCAAGAAGAGCATGAACCCCAGTGTTGTATTGGAGTCAGTAGCAGTAGCAAGCAAGGCACGAACCCCAGTATTTGATTTTAGTTAGTAGTAGTAGCAAGCAGGGCACGAACCCCAGCATTGGATTGGAGTCAGAAGTTGTGAGCAGGGCACGAACCCCAGCATTAATTTGAGTCAGTAGTAGTAGCAAGAAGGGCATGAACCCCTGCATTGGATTGATGTCAGTAGTAGTAGCAAGAAGGGCATGAACCGCAGTGTTGTATTGGTGTCAGTAGCAGTAGCAAGCAGGGCACGAACCCCAGTATTTGATTTTAGTTAGTAGTAGTAGCAAGCAGGGCACGAACTCCAGCATTGGATTGGAGTCAGTAGTAGTAATAAGAAGGGCATGAACCCCAGCATTGGATTGGAGTCAGTAGTAGTAGCAATCATGGCACGAACCCCAGCATTGGATTGGAGTCATTAGTACTGGCAAGAAGGGCATGAACCACAGCATTGGATTCGAGTCAGTAGTAGTAGCAAGAAAGGCAGGAACCCCAGCACTGGATTGGAGACAGTAGCAGTAGCAAGCAGGGCATGAACCCCAGCATTGGAATGGAGTCAGTATTAGTAGCAAGAAGGGCATGTATCCCAGCATTGGTTTGGAGTCAATCGTAGTAGCAATCAAGGCACGAACCCCAGCATTGGATTGGAGTCAGTAGTAGTAGCAAGCAGGGCACGAACCCCAGCATTGGATTGGAGTCAGTAGTAGTAGCAAGAAGGGCATTAACCCCAGCTTTGGATTGGAGTCAGTAGTAGAAGCAAAAATGGCACGAGCCCCAGCATTGGATTGGAGTCAGCAGTAGTAGCAAGAAGGGCATGAACCCCAGAATTGGATTGGAGTCAGTAGTAGTAGCAAGAAGGGCATGAACCCCAGCATTGCAATGGAGTCAGTAGTAGTAGCAAGCAAGGCACGATCCCCAGCATTGGATTGGTGTCAGTAGTAGTAGCAAGCAGGGCACGAACCCCAGCATTGTATTGGGGTCAGCAGTAGAAAGCAGGTTACGAACCCCATCATTGTGTTGCAGTCAGTAGTAGTAGCAAGAAGGGCATGGACCCCAGCATTAGATTGGGGTCAGTAGTAGTAGCATGAAGGGCATGAACTCCAGCATTGGATTGGAGTCAGTAGTAGTAGCAAGCAGGGCACGAACCCCAGTATTTGATTTGAGACAGTAGTAGTAGCAAGCAGAGCACGTACCCCAGCATTGGTTTGGAGTCAGTAGTAATAGGAAGAAAGGCATGAACCCCAGCATTGGATTGGGGTCAGTAGTACTAGCAAGCCCGGCACGAAACCCAGCATTGGATTGGAGTAAGTAGTATTAGCAAGTAGGGCATGAACCCCAGCATTGAATTGGAGTCAGTAGTAGTAGCAAGCAGGGCACGAGCCCCAGCATTGGTTTGGAGTCAGTAGTAGTAGCAAGCAGGGTACGAACCCCAGCATTGGATTGGAGTCAGTAGTAGTAGAATGAAGGACATTAACCAAAGCATTGGATTCGAGTCAGTAGTAGTAGCAAGAAGGGCACGAAGCTCAGCATTGGATTGGAGTCAGCAGTACTAGCAAGAAGGGCATGAACCCCAGCAATGGATTGGAGTCAGTAGCAGTTGCAAGAAGGCATGTACCCCAGCATTGAATTGGAGTCAGTAGTAGTGGCAAGCAGGGCACGAACCCAAGCATTGGATTGGAGTCAGTAGTAGTAGCAAGCAGGGCTCGAACCAGAGCATTGGATTGGATCAGTAGTAGTGGCAAGAAGGGCATGAACCCCAGCAATGGATTGGAGTCAGTAGCAGTTGCAAGAAGGGCATGAACCCCAGCATTGAATTGGAGTCAGTAGTAGTAGCAAGAAGGGCATGAACCCCAGCATTGGTTTGGAGTCTCTAGTAGTAGCAAGAAGGGAATGAACCCCAGCATTGGATTGGAGTCAGTAGTAGTAGCAAGAAGGGAATGAACCCCAGCATTGGATTGGAGGCAGTAGTAGTAGCAAGAAGGGCATGAACCCCTGCACATTGTATTGGAGACAGTAGTAGTAGCAAGAAGGGCATGAGCTCCAGCATTGGATTGGAGTGAGTAGTAGTAGCAAGCAGGGCACGAACCCCAGCATTGGATTGGAGTCAGATGTAGGAGCAAGCAGGAGACGAACTCCAGCATTGGATTGGAGTCAGCAGTAGTAGCAAGAAGGGCACGAACCCTAGCATTTGATTTGAGAGAGTATTAGTAGCAAGCAGGGCAAGATCCCCAGCATTGGATTGGAGTCTGCAGTAGCAAGCAGGGCACGTTCCCCAGCATTTGATTTGAGTCAGTAGAAGTAGCAAGCAAGGCATGAACCCTAGCATTCGATTGGATTCAGAAGTAGCAAGAAGGGCGCGAACTCCAGCATTTGATTGGGTTCTGTAGTAGTAGCAAGAAGGGAACGAACCCCAGCTTTTGATTGGAGTCAGTAGTAGTAGCAAGCAAGGCACGAACCCCAGCATTTGATTGGAGTCAGTAGTAGTAGCAAGCAGGGCATGAACCCCAGCATTGGATTGGAGTCAGTAGCAGTAGACAGCAAGGCACGAACCCGGCATTGGATTGGAGTCAGTAGTAGTAGCAAGCAAGGCAGTAACCCCAGCATTGGATTGGAGTCAGTATCAGTAGCAAGCAGGGCATGAACCCCAGCATTGGATTGGAGTCAGTAGTAGTAGCAAGAAGGGCATGAACCCCAGCATTGGAATGGAGTCAGTATTAGTAGCAAGAAGGGCATGCATCCCAGCATTGGATTGGAGTCAATAGTAGTAGCAAGCAAGGCACGAGCCCCAGCATTGGATTGGAGTCAGTAGTAGTAGCAAGCAGGGCACGAACCCCAGCATTGGATTGGAGTCAGTAGTAGTAGCTAGAAGGGCATTAACGCCAGCTGTGGATTGGAGTCAGTAGTAGTAACAAAAATGGCACGAACCCTAGCATTGTGTTTGAGTCAGTAGTAGTCGCAAGAAAAGCATGAACCCCAGCATTGGATTGGAATCAGTAATTGTAGCAAGCAAGGCACGAGCACCAGCATTTGATTGGAGTCAGCAGTAGTAGCAAGAAGGGCATGAACCCCAGCATTGGATTGGAGTCATCAGTAGTAGCAAGAAGGGCATGAACCCCAGAATTGGATTGGAGCCAGTAGTAGTAGCAAGAAGGGCCTTAACCCCCGCATTGCAATGGAGTCGGTAGTAGTAGCAAGCATGGCACGATCCCCAGCATTGGATTGGAGTCAATAGTAGTAGCAAGCAAGGCACGAACCCCAGCATTAGATTGGAGACAGTAGTAGTAGCAAGTAAGGCACGAACCCCAGCATTGGATTGGAGTCAGTAGTAGTTAGCAGGGCACGAACCCCAGCATTAATTTGAGTAAGTAGTAGTAGCAAGAAGGGCATGAACCCCAGCATTGGATTGATGTCAGTAGTAGTAGCAAGAAGGGCATGAACCCCAGTGTTGTATTGGAGTCAGTAGCAGTAGCAAGCAAGGCACGAACCCCAGTATTTGATTTTAGTTAGTAGTAGTAGCAAGCAGGGCACGAACCCCAGCATTGGATTGGAGTCAGAAGTTGTAAGCAGGGCACGAACCCCAGCATTAATTTGAGTCAGTAGTAGTAGCAAGAAGGGCATGAACCCCTGCATTGAATTGATGTCAGTAGTAGTAGCAAGAAGGGCATGAACCCCAGTGTTGTATTGGAGTCAGTAGCAGTAGCAAGCCGGGCACGAACCCCAGTATTTGATTTTAGTTAGTAGTAGTAGCAAGCAGGGCACGAACCCCAGCATTGGATTGGAGTCAGTAGTAGTGATAAGAAGGGCATGAACCCCAGCATTGGATTTGAGTCAGTAGTAGTAGCAATCATGGCACGAACCCCAGCATTGGATTGGAGTCATTAGTACTGGCAAGAAGGGCATGAACCACAGCATTGGATTCGAGTCAGTAGTAGTAGCAAGAAAGGCAGGAACCCCAGCAATGGATTGGAGACAGTAGCAGTAGCAAGCAGGGTATGAACCCCAGCATTGGATTGGAGTCAGTAGTAGTAGCAAGAAGGGCATGAACCCCAGCATTGGAATGGAGTCAGTATTAGTAGCAAGAAGGGCATGTATCCCAGCATTGGTTTGGAGTCAATCGTAGTAGCAATCAAGGCACGAACCCCAGCATTGGATTGGAGTCAGTAGTAGTAGCAAGCAGGGCACGAACCCCAGCATTGGATTGGAGTCAGTAGTAGTAGCAAGAAGGGCATTAACCCCAGCTTTGGATTGGAGTCAGTAGTAGAAGCAAAAATGGCACGAGCCCCAGCATTGGATTGGAGTCAGCAGTGGTAGCAAGAAGGGCATGAACCCCAGAATAGGATTGGAGTCAGTAGTAGTAGCAAGAAGGGCATGAACCCCAGCATTGCAATGGAGTCAGTAGTAGTAGCAAGCAAGGCACGATCCCCAGCATTGGATTGGTGTCAGTAGTAGTAGCAAGCAGGGCACGAACCCCAGCATTGTATTGGGGTCAGCAGTAGAAAGCAGGTTACGAACCCCATCATTGTGTTGCAGTCAGTAGTAGTAGCAAGAAGGGCATGGACCCCAGCATTAGATTGGAGTCAGTAGTAGTAGCATGAAGGGCATGAACTCCAGCATTGGATTGGAGTCAGTAGTAGTAGCAAGCAGGGCACGAATCCCAGTATTTGATTTGAGAGAGTAGTAGTAGCAAGCAGAGCACGTACCCCAGCATTGGTTTGGAGTCAGTAGTAATAGGAAGAAAGGCATGAACCCCAGCATTGGATTGGGGTCAGTAGTACTAGCAAGCCCGGCACGAAACCCAGCATTGGATTGGAGTCAGTAGTATTAGCAAGTAGGGCATGAACCCCAGCATTGAATTGGAGTCAGTAGTAGTAGCAAGCAGGGCACGAGCCCCAGCATTGGTTTGGAGTTAGTAGTAGTAGCAAGCAGGGTACGAACCCCAGCATTGGATTGGAGTCAGTAGTAGTAGAATGAAGGACATTAACCAAAGCATTGGATTCGAGTCAGTAGTAGTAGCAAGAAGGGCACGAAGCTCAGCATTGGATTGGAGTCAGCAGTACTAGCAAGAAGGGCATGAACCCCAGCAATGGATTGGAGTCAGTAGCAGTTGCAAGAAGGGCATGAACCCCAGCATTGAATTGGAGTCAGTAGTAGTGGCAAGCAGGGCACGAACCCAAGCATTGGATTGGAGTCAGTAGTAGTAGCAAGCAGGGCTCGAACCAGAGCATTGGATTGGATCAGTAGTAGTGGCAAGAAGGGTACGAACCCCAGCATTGGAATGGAGTCAGTAGTAGTAGAATGAAGGACATTAACCAAAGCATTGGATTCGAGTCAGTAGTAGTAGCAAGAAGGGCACGAAGCTCAGCATTGGATTGTTGTCAGCAGTACTAGCAAGAAGGGCATGAACCCCAGCAATGGATTGGAGTCAGTAGCAGTTGCAAGAAGGGCATGAACCCCAGCATTGAATTGGAGTCAGTAGTAGTGGCAAGCAGGGCACGAACCCAAGCATTAGATTGGAGTCAGTAGTAGTAGCAAGCAGGGCTCGAACCAGAGCATTGGATTGGATCAGTAGTAGTGGCAAGAAGGGCATGAACCCCAGCAATGGATTGGAGTCAGTAGCAGTTGCAAGAAGGGCATGAACCCCAGCATTGAATTGGAGTCAGTAGTAGTAGCAAGAAGGGCATGAACCCCAGCATTGGTTTGGAGTCTCTAGTAGTAGCAAGAAGGGAATGAACCCCAGCATTGGATTGGAGTCAGTAGTAGTAGCAAGAAGGGAATGAACCCCAGCATTGGATTGGAGGCAGTAGTAGTAGCAAGAAGGGCACGAACCCCAGCATTGGATTGGAGTCAGTAGTAGTAGCAAGAAGGGCATTAACCCCAGCTTTGGATTGGAGTCAGTAGTAGAAGCAAAAATGGCACGAGCCCCAGCATTGGATTGGAGTCAGCAGTAGTAGCAAGAAGGGCATGAACCCCAGAATTGGATTGGAGTCAGTAGTAGTAGCAAGAAGGGCATGAACCCCAGCATTGCAATGGAGTCAGTAGTAGTAGCAAGCAAGGCACGATCCCCAGCATTGGATTGGTGTCAGTAGTAGTAGCAAGCAGGGCACGAACCCCAGCATTGTATTGGGGTCAGCAGTAGAAAGCAGGTTACGAACCCCATCATTGTGTTGCAGTCAGTAGTAGTAGCAAGAAGGGCATGGACCCCAGCATTAGATTGGGGTCAGTAGTAGTAGCATGAAGGGCATGAACTCCAGCATTGGATTGGAGTCAGTAGTAGTAGCAAGCAGGGCACGAACCCCAGTATTTGATTTGAGACAGTAGTAGTAGCAAGCAGAGCACGTACCCCAGCATTGGTTTGGAGTCAGTAGTAATAGGAAGAAAGGCATGAACCCCAGCATTGGATTGGGGTCAGTAGTACTAGCAAGCCCGGCACGAAACCCAGCATTGGATTGGAGTAAGTAGTATTAGCAAGTAGGGCATGAACCCCAGCATTGAATTGGAGTCAGTAGTAGTAGCAAGCAGGGCACGAGCCCCAGCATTGGTTTGGAGTCAGTAGTAGTAGCAAGCAGGGTACGAACCCCAGCATTGGATTGGAGTCAGTAGTAGTAGAATGAAGGACATTAACCAAAGCATTGGATTCGAGTCAGTAGTAGTAGCAAGAAGGGCACGAAGCTCAGCATTGGATTGGAGTCAGGAGTACTAGCAAGAAGGGCATGAACCCCAGCAATGGATTGGAGTCAGTAGCAGTTGCAAGAAGGCATGAACCCCAGCATTGAATTGGAGTCAGTAGTAGTGGCAAGCAGGGCACGAACCCAAGCATTGGATTGGAGTCAGTAGTAGTAGCAAGCAGGGCTCGAACCAGAGCATTGGATTGGATCAGTAGTAGTGGCAAGAAGGGCATGAACCCCAGCAATGGATTGGAGTCAGTAGCAGTTGCAAGAAGGGCATGAACCCCAGCATTGAATTGGAGTCAGTAGTAGTAGCAAGAAGGGCATGAACCCCAGCATTGGTTTGGAGTCTCTAGTAGTAGCAAGAAGGGAATGAACCCCAGCATTGGATTGGAGTCAGTAGTAGTAGCAAGAAGGGAATGAACCCCAGCATTGGATTGGAGGCAGTAGTAGTAGCAAGAAGGGCATGAACCCCAGCACATTGTATTGGAGACAGTAGTAGTAGCAAGAAGGGCATGAGCTCCAGCATTGGATTGGAGTGAGTAGTAGTAGCAAGCAGGGCACGAACCCCAGCATTGGATTGGAGTCAGATGTAGGAGCAAGCAGGAGACGAACTCCAGCATTGGATTGGAGTCAGCAGTAGTAGCAAGAAGGGCACGAACCCTAGCATTTGATTTGAGAGAGTATTAGTAGCAAGCAGGGCAAGATCCCCAGCATTGGATTGGAGTCTGCAGTAGCAAGCAGGGCACGTTCCCCAGCATTTGATTTGAGTCAGTAGAAGTAGCAAGCAAGGCATGAACCCTAGCATTCGATTGGATTCAGAAGTAGCAAGAAGGGCGCGAACTCCAGCATTTGATTGGGTTCTGTAGTAGTAGCAAGAAGGGAACGAACCCCAGCTTTTGATTGGAGTCAGTAGTAGTAGCAAGCAAGGCACGAACCCCAGCATTTGATTGGAGTCAGTAGTAGTAGCAAGCAGGGCATGAACCCCAGCATTGGATTGGAGTCAGTAGCAGTAGACAGCAAGGCACGAACCCGGCATTGGATTGGAGTCAGTAGTAGTAGCAAGCAAGGCAGTAACCCCAGCATTGGATTGGAGTCAGTATCAGTAGCAAGCAGGGCATGAACCCCAGCATTGGATTGGAGTCAGTAGTAGTAGCAAGAAGGGCATGAACCCCAGCATTGGAATGGAGTCAGTATTAGTAGCAAGAAGGGCATGCATCCCAGCATTGGATTGGAGTCAATAGTAGTAGCAAGCAAGGCACGAGCCCCAGCATTGGATTGGAGTCAGTAGTAGTAGCAAGCAGGGCACGAACCCCAGCATTGGATTGGAGTCAGTAGTAGTAGCAAGAAGGGCATTAACGCCAGCTGTGGATTGGAGTCAGTAGTAGTAACAAAAATGGCACGAACCCTAGCATTGTGTTTGAGTCAGTAGTAGTCGCAAGAAAAGCATGAACCCCAGCATTGGATTGGAATCAGTAATTGTAGCAAGCAAGGCACGAGCACCAGCATTTGATTGGAGTCAGCAGTAGTAGCAAGAAGGGCATGAACCCCAGCATTGGATTGGAGTCATCAGTAGTAGCAAGAAGGGCATGAACCCCAGAATTGGATTGGAGCCAGTAGTAGCAGCAAGAAGGGCCTTAACCCCCGCATTGCAATGGAGTCGGTAGTAGAAGCAAGCAAGGCACGATCCCCAGCATTGGATTGGAGTCAATAGTAGTAGCAAGCAAGGCACGAACCCCAGCATTAGATTGGAGACAGTAGTAGTAGCAAGTAAGGCACGAACCCCAGCATTGGATTGGAGTCAGTAGTAGTTAGCAGGGCACGAACCCCAGCATTAATTTGAGTAAGTAGTAGTAGCAAGAAGGGCATGAACCCCAGCATTGGATTGATGTCAGTAGTAGTAGCAAGAAGGGCATGAACCCCAGTGTTGTATTGGAGTCAGTAGCAGTAGCAAGCAAGGCACGAACCCCAGTATTTGATTTTAGTTAGTAGTAGTAGCAAGCAGGGCACGAACCCCAGCATTGGATTGGAGTCAGAAGTTGTAAGCAGGGCACGAACCCCAGCATTAATTTGAGTCAGTAGTAGTAGCAAGAAGGGCATGAACCCCTGCATTGAATTGATGTCAGTAGTAGTAGCAAGAAGGGCATGAACCCCAGTGTTGTATTGGAGTCAGTAGCAGTAGCAAGCAGGGCACGAACCCCAGTATTTGATTTTAGTTAGTAGTAGTAGCAAGCAGGGCACGAACCCCAGCATTGGATTGGAGTCAGTAGTAGTAATAAGAAGGGCATGAACCCCAGCATTGGATTTGAGTCAGTAGTAGTAGCAATCATGGCACGAACCCCAGCATTGGATTGGAGTCATTAGTACTGGCAAGAAGGGCATGAACCACAGCATTGGATTCGAGTCAGTAGTAGTAGCAAGAAAGGCAGGAACCCCAGCAATGGATTGGAGACAGTAGCAGTAGCAAGCAGGGTATGAACCCCAGCATTGGATTGGAGTCAGTAGTAGTAGCAAGAAGGGCATGAACCCCAGCATTGGAATGGAGTCAGTATTAGTAGCAAGAAGGGCATGTATCCCAGCATTGGTTTGGAGTCAATCGTAGTAGCAATCAAGGCACGAACCCCAGCATTGGATTGGAGTCAGTAGTAGTAGCAAGCAGGGCACGAACCCCAGCATTGGATTGGAGTCAGTAGTAGTAGCAAGAAGGGCATTAACCCCAGCTTTGGATTGGAGTCAGTAGTAGAAGCAAAAATGGCACGAGCCCCAGCATTGGATTGGAGTCAGCAGTGGTAGCAAGAAGGGCATGAACCCCAGAATAGGATTGGAGTCAGTAGTAGTAGCAAGAAGGGCATGAACCCCAGCATTGCAATGGAGTCAGTAGTAGTAGCAAGCAAGGCACGATCCCCAGCATTGGATTGGTGTCAGTAGTAGTAGCAAGCAGGGCACGAACCCCAGCATTGTATTGGGGTCAGCAGTAGAAAGCAGGTTACGAACCCCATCATTGTGTTGCAGTCAGTAGTAGTAGCAAGAAGGGCATGGACCCCAGCATTAGATTGGAGTCAGTAGTAGTAGCATGAAGGGCATGAACTCCAGCATTGGATTGGAGTCAGTAGTAGTAGCAAGCAGGGCACGAACCCCAGTATTTGATTTGAGACAGTAGTAGTAGCAAGCAGAGCACGTACCCCAGCATTGGTTTGGAGTCAGTAGTAATAGGAAGAAAGGCATGAACCCCAGCATTGGATTGGGGTCAGTAGTACTAGCAAGCCCGGCACGAAACCCAGCATTGGATTGGAGTCAGTAGTATTAGCAAGTAGGGCATGAACCCCAGCATTGAATTGGAGTCAGTAGTAGTAGCAAGCAGGGCACGAGCCCCAGCATTGGTTTGGAGTTAGTAGTAGTAGCAAGCAGGGTACGAACCCCAGCATTGGATTGGAGTCAGTAGTAGTAGAATGAAGGACATTAACCAAAGCATTGGATTCGAGTCAGTAGTAGTAGCAAGAAGGGCACGAAGCTCAGCATTGGATTGGAGTCAGCAGTACTAGCAAGAAGGGCATGAACCCCAGCAATGGATTGGAGTCAGTAGCAGTTGCAATAAGGGCATGAACCCCAGCATTGGATTGGAGTCAGTAGTAGTAGCAAGAAGGGCATTAACGCCAGCTGTGGATTGGAGTCAGTAGTAGTAACAAAAATGGCACGAACCCTAGCATTGTGTTTGAGTCAGTAGTAGTCGCAAGAAAAGCATGAACCCCAGCATTGGATTGGAATCAGTAATTGTAGCAAGCAAGGCACGAGCACCAGCATTTGATTGGAGTCAGCAGTAGTAGCAAGAAGGGCATGAACCCCAGCATTGGATTGGAGTCATCAGTAGTAGCAAGAAGGGCATGAACCCCAGAATTGGATTGGAGCCAGTAGTAGCAGCAAGAAGGGCCTTAACCCCCGCATTGCAATGGAGTCGGTAGTAGAAGCAAGCAAGGCACGATCCCCAGCATTGGATTGGAGTCAATAGTAGTAGCAAGCAAGGCACGAACCCCAGCATTAGATTGGAGACAGTAGTAGTAGCAAGTAAGGCACGAACCCCAGCATTGGATTGGAGTCAGTAGTAGTTAGCAGGGCACGAACCCCAGCATTAATTTGAGTAAGTAGTAGTAGCAAGAAGGGCATGAACCCCAGCATTGGATTGATGTCAGTAGTAGTAGCAAGAAGGGCATGAACCCCAGTGTTGTATTGGAGTCAGTAGCAGTAGCAAGCAAGGCACGAACCCCAGTATTTGATTTTAGTTAGTAGTAGTAGCAAGCAGGGCACGAACCCCAGCATTGGATTGGAGTCAGAAGTTGTAAGCAGGGCACGAACCCCAGCATTAATTTGAGTCAGTAGTAGTAGCAAGAAGGGCATGAACCCCTGCATTGAATTGATGTCAGTAGTAGTAGCAAGAAGGGCATGAACCCCAGTGTTGTATTGGAGTCAGTAGCAGTAGCAAGCAGGGCACGAACCCCAGTATTTGATTTTAGTTAGTAGTAGTAGCAAGCAGGGCACGAACCCCAGCATTGGATTGGAGTCAGTAGTAGTAATAAGAAGGGCATGAACCCCAGCATTGGATTTGAGTCAGTAGTAGTAGCAATCATGGCACGAACCCCAGCATTGGATTGGAGTCATTAGTACTGGCAAGAAGGGCATGAACCACAGCATTGGATTCGAGTCAGTAGTAGTAGCAAGAAAGGCAGGAACCCCAGCAATGGATTGGAGACAGTAGCAGTAGCAAGCAGGGTATGAACCCCAGCATTGGATTGGAGTCAGTAGTAGTAGCAAGAAGGGCATGAACCCCAGCATTGGAATGGAGTCAGTATTAGTAGCAAGAAGGGCATGTATCCCAGCATTGGTTTGGAGTCAATCGTAGTAGCAATCAAGGCACGAACCCCAGCATTGGATTGGAGTCAGTAGTAGTAGCAAGCAGGGCACGAACCCCAGCATTGGATTGGAGTCAGTAGTAGTAGCAAGAAGGGCATTAACCCCAGCTTTGGATTGGAGTCAGTAGTAGAAGCAAAAATGGCACGAGCCCCAGCATTGGATTGGAGTCAGCAGTGGTAGCAAGAAGGGCATGAACCCCAGAATAGGATTGGAGTCAGTAGTAGTAGCAAGAAGGGCATGAACCCCAGCATTGCAATGGAGTCAGTAGTAGTAGCAAGCAAGGCACGATCCCCAGCATTGGATTGGTGTCAGTAGTAGTAGCAAGCAGGGCACGAACCCCAGCATTGTATTGGGGTCAGCAGTAGAAAGCAGGTTACGAACCCCATCATTGTGTTGCAGTCAGTAGTAGTAGCAAGAAGGGCATGGACCCCAGCATTAGATTGGAGTCAGTAGTAGTAGCATGAAGGGCATGAACTCCAGCATTGGATTGGAGTCAGTAGTAGTAGCAAGCAGGGCACGAACCCCAGTATTTGATTTGAGACAGTAGTAGTAGCAAGCAGAGCACGTACCCCAGCATTGGTTTGGAGTCAGTAGTAATAGGAAGAAAGGCATGAACCCCAGCATTGGATTGGGGTCAGTAGTACTAGCAAGCCCGGCACGAAACCCAGCATTGGATTGGAGTCAGTAGTATTAGCAAGTAGGGCATGAACCCCAGCATTGAATTGGAGTCAGTAGTAGTAGCAAGCAGGGCACGAGCCCCAGCATTGGTTTGGAGTTAGTAGTAGTAGCAAGCAGGGTACGAACCCCAGCATTGGATTGGAGTCAGTAGTAGTAGAATGAAGGACATTAACCAAAGCATTGGATTCGAGTCAGTAGTAGTAGCAAGAAGGGCACGAAGCTCAGCATTGGATTGGAGTCAGCAGTACTAGCAAGAAGGGCATGAACCCCAGCAATGGATTGGAGTCAGTAGCAGTTGCAATAAGGGCATGAACCCCAGCATTGAATTGGAGTCAGTAGTAGTGGCAAGCAGGGCACGAACCCAAGCATTGGATTGGAGTCAGTAGTAGTAGCAAGCAGGGCTCGAACCAGAGCATTGGATTGGATCAGTAGTAGTGGCAAGAAGGGTACGAACCTCAGCATTGGATTGGAGTCAGTAGTAGTAGAATGAAGGACATTAACCAAAGCATTGGATTCGAGTCAGTAGTAGTAGCAAGAAGGGCACGAAGCTCAGCATTGGATTGGAGTCAGCAGTACTAGCAAGAAGGGCATGAACCCCAGCAATGGATTGGAGTCAGTAGCAGTTGCAAGAAGGGCATGAACCCCAGCATTGAATTGGAGTCAGTAGTAGTGGCAAGCAGGGCACGAACCCAAGCATTAGATTGGAGTCAGTAGTAGTAGCAAGCAGGGCTCGAACCAGAGCATTGGATTGGATCAGTAGTAGTGGCAAGAAGGGCATGAACCCCAGCAATGGATTGGAGTCAGTAGCAGTTGCAAGAAGGGCATGAACCCCAGTATTGAATTGGAGTCAGTAGTAGTAGCAAGAAGGGCATGAACCCCAGCATTGGTTTGGAGTCTCTAGTAGTAGCAAGAAGGGAATGAACCCCAGCATTGGATTGGAGTCAGTAGTAGTAGCAAGAAGGGAATGAACCCCAGCATTGGATTGGAGGCAGTAGTAGTAGCAAGAAGGGCATGAACCCCAGCACATTGTATTGGAGACAGTAGTAGTAGCAAGAAGGGCATGAGCTCCAGCATTGGATTGGAGTGAGTAGTAGTAGCAAGCAGGGCACGAACCCCAGCATTGGATTGGAGTCAGATGTAGGAGCAAGCAGGAGACGAACTCCAGCTTTGGATTGGAGTCAGCAGTAGTAGCAAGAAGGGCACGAACCCTAGCATTTGATTTGAGAGAGTATTAGTAGCAAGCAGGGCAAGATCCCCAGCATTGGATTGGAGTCTGCAGTAGCAAGCAGGGCACGTTCCCCAGCATTTGATTTGAGTCAGTAGAAGTAGCAAGCAAGGCATGAACCCTAGCATTCGATTGGATTCAGAAGTAGCAAGAAGGGCGCGAACTCCAGCATTTGATTGGGTTCTGTAGTAGTAGCAAGAAGGGAACGAACCACAGCTTTTGATTGGAGTCAGTAGTAGTAGCAAGCAAGGCACGAACCCCAGCATTTGATTGGAGTCAGTAGTAGTAGCAAGCAGGGCATGAACCCCAGCATTGGATTGGAGTCAGTAGCAGTAGACAGCAAGGCACGAACCCGGCATTGGATTGGAGTCAGTAGTAGTAGCAAGCAAGGCAGTAACCCCAGCATTGGATTGGAGTCAGTAGCAGTAGCAAGCAGGGCATGAACCCCAGCATTGGATTGGAGTCAGTAGTAGTAGCAAGAAGGGCATGAACCCCAGCATTGGAATGGAGTCAGTATTAGTAGCAAGAAGGGCATGCATCCCAGCATTGGATTGGAGTCAATAGTAGTAGCAAGCAAGGCACGAGCCCCAGCATTGGATTGGAGTCAGTAGTAGTAGCAAGCAGGGCACGAACCCCAGCATTGGATTGGAGTCAGTAGTAGTAGCAAGAAGGGCATTAACGCCAGCTGTGGATTGGAGTCAGTAGTAGTAACAAAAATGGCACGAACCTTAGCATTGTGTTTGAGTCAGTAGTAGTCGCAAGAAAAGCATGAACCCCAGCATTGGATTGGAGTCAGTAATTGTAGCAAGCAAGGCACGAGCACCAGCATTTGATTGGAGTCAGCAGTAGTAGCAAGAAGGGCATGAACCCCAGCATTGGATTGGAGTCATCAGTAGTAGCAAGAAGGGCATGAACCCCAGAATTGGATTGGAGCCAGTAGTAGTAGCAAGAAGGGCCTTAACCCCCGCATTGCAATGGAGTCGGTAGTAGTAGCAAGCAAGGCACGATCCCCAGCATTGGATTGGAGTCAATAGTAGTAGCAAGCAAGGCACGAACCCCAGCATTAGATTGTAGACAGTAGTAGTAGCAAGTAAGGCACGAACCCCAGCATTGGATTGGAGTCAGTAGTAGTTAGCAGGGCACGAACCCCAGCATTAATTTGAGTCAGTAGTAGTAGCAAGAAGGGCATGAACCCCAGCATTGGATTGATGTCAGTAGTAGTAGCAAGAAGGGCATGAACCCCAGTGTTGTATTGGAGTCAGTAGCAGTAGCAAGCAAGGCACGAACCCCAGTATTTGATTTTAGTTAGTAGTAGTAGCAAGCAGGGCACGAACCCCAGCATTGGATTGGAGTCAGAAGTTGTAAGCAGGGCACGAACCCCAGCATTAATTTGAGTCAGTAGTAGTAGCAAGAAGGGCATGAACCCCTGCATAGAATTGATGTCAGTAGTAGTAGCAAGAAGGGCATGAACCCCAGTGTTGTATTGGAGTCAGTAGCAGTAGCAAGCAGGGCACGAACCCCAGTATTTGATTTTAGTTAGTAGTAGTAGCAAGCAGGGCACGAACCCCAGCATTGGATTGGAGTCAGTAGTAGTAATAAGGGCATGAACCCCAGCATTGGATTGGAGTCAGTAGTAGTAGCAATCATGGCACGAACCCCAGCATTGGATTGGAGTCATTAGTACTGGCAAGAAGGGCATGAACCACAGCATTGGATTCGAGTCAGTAGTAGTAGCAAGAAAGGCAGGAACCCCAGCAATGGATTGGAGACAGTAGCAGTAGCAAGCAGGGCATGAACCCCAGCATTGGATTGGAGTCAGTAGTAGTAGCAAGAAGGGCATGAACCCCAGCATTGGAATGGAGTCAGTATTAGTAGCAAGAAGGGCATATATCCCAGCATTGGTTTGGAGTCAATCGTAGTAGCAATCAAGGCACGAACCCCAGCATTGGATTGGAGTCAGTAGTAGTAGCAAGCAGGGCACGAACCCCAGCATTGGATTGGAGTCAGTAGTAGTAGCAAGAAGGGCATTAACCCCAGCTTTGGATTGGAGTCAGTAGTAGAAGCAAAAATGGCACGAGCCCCAGCATTGGATTGGAGTCAGCAGTAGTAGCAAGAAGGGCATGAACCCCAGAATTGGATTGGAGTCAGTAGTAGTAGCAAGAAGGGCATGAACCCCAGCATTGCAATGGAGTCAGTAGTAGTAGCAAGCAAGGCACGATCCCCAGCATTGGATTGGTGTCAGTAGTAGTAGCAAGCAGGGCACGAACCCCAGCATTGTATTGGGGTCAGCAGTAGAAAGCAGGTTACGAACCCCATCATTGTGTTGCAGTCAGTAGTAGTAGCAAGAAGGGCATGGACCCCAGCATTAGATTGGAGTCAGTAGTAGTAGCATGAAGGGCATGAACTCCAGCATTGGATTGGAGTCAGTAGTAGTAGCAAGCAGGGCACGAACCCCAGTATTTGATTTGAGACAGTAGTAGTAGCAAGCAGAGCACGTACCCCAGCATTGGTTTGGAGTCAGTAGTAATAGGAAGAAAGGCATGAACCCCAGCATTGGATTGGGGTCAGTAGTACTAGCAAGCCCGGCACGAAACCCAGCATTGGATTGGAGTCAGTAGTATTAGCAAGTAGGGCATGAACCCCAGCATTGAATTGGAGTCAGTAGTAGTAGCAAGCAGGGCACGAGCCCCAGCATTGGTTTGGAGTTAGTAGTAGTAGCAAGCAGGGTACGAACCCCAGCATTGGATTGGAGTCAGTAGTAGTAGAATGAAGGACATTAACCAAAGCATTGGATTCGAGTCAGTAGTAGCAGCAAGAAGGGCACGAAGCTCAGCATTGGATTGGAGTCAGCAGTACTAGCAAGAAGGGCATGAACCCCAGCAATGGATTGGAGTCAGTAGCAGTTGCAAGAAGGGCATGAACCCCAGCATTGAATTGGAGTCAGTAGTAGTGGCAAGCAGGGCACGAACCCAAGCATTGGATTGGAGTCAGTAGTAGCAAGCAGGGCTCGAACCAGAGCATTGGATTGGATCAGTAGTAGTGGCAAGAAGGGCATGAACCCCAGCAATGGATTGGAGTCAGTAGCAGTTGCAAGAAGGGCATGAACCCCAGCATTGAATTGGAGTCAGTAGTAGTAGCAAGAAGGGCATGAACCCCAGCATTGGTTTGGAGTCTCTAGTAGTAGCAAGAAGGGAATGAACCCCAGCATTGGATTGGAGTCAGTAGTAGTAGCAAGAAGGGAATGAACCCCAGCATTGGATTTGAGGCAGTAGTAGTAGCAAGAAGGGCATGAACCCCAGCACATTGTATTGGAGACAGTAGTAGTAGCAAGAAGGGCATGAGCTCCAGCATTGGATTGGAGTGAGTAGTAGTAGCAAGCAGGGCACGAACCCCAGCATTGGATTGGAGTCAGATGTAGGAGCAAGCAGGAGACGAACTCCAGCATTGGATTGGAGTCAGCAGTAGTAGCAAGAAGGGCACGAACCCTAGCATTTGATTTGAGAGAGTATTAGTAGCAAGCAGGGCAAGATCCCCAGCATTGGATTGGAGTCTGCAGTAGCAAGCAGGGCACGTTCCCCAGCATTTGATTTGAGTCAGTAGAAGTAGCAAGCAAGGCATGAACCCTAGCATTCGATTGGATTCAGAAGTAGCAAGAAGGGCGCGAACTCCAGCATTTGATTGGGTTCTGTAGTAGTAGCAAGAAGGGAACGAACCCCAGCTTTTGATTGGAGTCAGTAGTAGTAGCAAGCAAGGCACGAACCCCAGCATTTGATTGGAGTCAGTAGTAGTAGCAAGCAGGGCATGAACCCCAGCATTGGATTGGAGTCAGTAGTAGTAGACAGCTAGGCACGAACCCGGCATTGGATTGGAGTCAGTAGTAGTAGTAAGCAAGGCAGTAACCCCAGCATTGGACTGGAGTCAGTAGTAGTAGCAAGCAGGGCATGAACCCCAGCATTGGATTGGAGTCAGTAGTAGTAGCAAGAAGGGCATGAACCCCAGCATTGGTTTGGAGTCTCTAGTAGTAGCAAGAAGGGAATGAACCCCAGCATTGGATTGGAGTCAGTAGTAGTAGCAAGAAGGGCATGAACCCCAGCATTGAATTGGAGTCAGTAGTAGTGGCAAGCAGGGCACGAACCCAAGCATTAGATTGGAGTCAGTAGTAGTAGCAAGCAGGGCTCGAACCAGAGCATTGGATTGGATCAGTAGTAGTGGCAAGAAGGGCATGAACCCCAGCAATGGATTGGAGTCAGTAGCAGTTGCAAGAAGGGCATGAACCCCAGCATTGAATTGGAGTCAGTAGTAGTAGCAAGAAGGGCATGAACCCCAGCATTGGTTTGGAGTCTCTAGTAGTAGCAAGAAGGGAATGAACCCCAGCATTGGATTGGAGTCAGTAGTAGTAGCAAGAAGGGAATGAACCCCAGCATTGGATTGGAGGCAGTAGTAGTAGCAAGAAGGGCATGAACCCCAGCACATTGTATTGGAGACAGTAGTAGTAGCAAGAAGGGCATGAGCTCCAGCATTGGATTGGAGTGAGTAGTAGTAGCAAGCAGGGCACGAACCCCAGCATTGGATTGGAGTCAGATGTAGGAGCAAGCAGGAGACGAACTCCAGCTTTGGATTGGAGTCAGCAGTAGTAGCAAGAAGGGCACGAACCCTAGCATTTGATTTGAGAGAGTATTAGTAGCAAGCAGGGCAAGATCCCCAGCATTGGATTGGAGTCTGCAGTAGCAAGCAGGGCACGTTCCCCAGCATTTGATTTGAGTCAGTAGAAGTAGCAAGCAAGGCATGAACCCTAGCATTCGATTGGATTCAGAAGTAGCAAGAAGGGCGCGAACTCCAGCATTTGATTGGGTTCTGTAGTAGTAGCAAGAAGGGAACGAACCACAGCTTTTGATTGGAGTCAGTAGTAGTAGCAAGCAAGGCACGAACCCCAGCATTTGATTGGAGTCAGTAGTAGTAGCAAGCAGGGCATGAACCCCAGCATTGGATTGGAGTCAGTAGCAGTAGACAGCAAGGCACGAACCCGGCATTGGATTGGAGTCAGTAGTAGTAGCAAGCAAGGCAGTAACCCCAGCATTGGATTGGAGTCAGTAGCAGTAGCAAGCAGGGCATGAACCCCAGCATTGGATTGGAGTCAGTAGTAGTAGCAAGAAGGGCATGAACCCCAGCATTGGAATGGAGTCAGTATTAGTAGCAAGAAGGGCATGCATCCCAGCATTGGATTGGAGTCAATAGTAGTAGCAAGCAAGGCACGAGCCCCAGCATTGGATTGGAGTCAGTAGTAGTAGCAAGCAGGGCACGAACCCCAGCATTGGATTGGAGTCAGTAGTAGTAGCAAGAAGGGCATTAACGCCAGCTGTGGATTGGAGTCAGTAGTAGTAACAAAAATGGCACGAACCTTAGCATTGTGTTTGAGTCAGTAGTAGTCGCAAGAAAAGCATGAACCCCAGCATTGGATTGGAGTCAGTAATTGTAGCAAGCAAGGCACGAGCACCAGCATTTGATTGGAGTCAGCAGTAGTAGCAAGAAGGGCATGAACCCCAGCATTGGATTGGAGTCATCAGTAGTAGCAAGAAGGGCATGAACCCCAGAATTGGATTGGAGCCAGTAGTAGTAGCAAGAAGGGCCTTAACCCCCGCATTGCAATGGAGTCGGTAGTAGTAGCAAGCAAGGCACGATCCCCAGCATTGGATTGGAGTCAATAGTAGTAGCAAGCAAGGCACGAACCCCAGCATTAGATTGTAGACAGTAGTAGTAGCAAGTAAGGCACGAACCCCAGCATTGGATTGGAGTCAGTAGTAGTTAGCAGGGCACGAACCCCAGCATTAATTTGAGTCAGTAGTAGTAGCAAGAAGGGCATGAACCCCAGCATTGGATTGATGTCAGTAGTAGTAGCAAGAAGGGCATGAACCCCAGTGTTGTATTGGAGTCAGTAGCAGTAGCAAGCAAGGCACGAACCCCAGTATTTGATTTTAGTTAGTAGTAGTAGCAAGCAGGGCACGAACCCCAGCATTGGATTGGAGTCAGAAGTTGTAAGCAGGGCACGAACCCCAGCATTAATTTGAGTCAGTAGTAGTAGCAAGAAGGGCATGAACCCCTGCATAGAATTGATGTCAGTAGTAGTAGCAAGAAGGGCATGAACCCCAGTGTTGTATTGGAGTCAGTAGCAGTAGCAAGCAGGGCACGAACCCCAGTATTTGATTTTAGTTAGTAGTAGTAGCAAGCAGGGCACGAACCCCAGCATTGGATTGGAGTCAGTAGTAGTAATAAGGGCATGAACCCCAGCATTGGATTGGAGTCAGTAGTAGTAGCAATCATGGCACGAACCCCAGCATTGGATTGGAGTCAGTAGTAGTAGCAAGAAGGGCATGAACCCCAGCATTGGAATGGAGTCAGTATTAGTAGCAAGAAGGGCATGTATCCCAGCATTGGTTTGGAGTCAATCGTAGTAGCAATCAAGGCACGAACCCCAGCATTGGATTGGAGTCAGTAGTAGTAGCAAGCAGGGCACGAACCCCAGCATTGGATTGGAGTCAGTAGTAGTAGCAAGAAGGGCATTAACCCCAGCTTTGGATTGGAGTCAGTAGTAGAAGCAAAAATGGCACGAGCCCCAGCATTGGATTGGAGTCAGCAGTAGTAGCAAGAAGGGCATGAACCCCAGAATTGGATTGGAGTCAGTAGTAGTAGCAAGAAGGGCATGAACCCCAGCATTGCAATGGAGTCAGTAGTAGTAGCAAGCAAGGCACGATCCCCAGCATTGGATTGGTGTCAGTAGTAGTAGCAAGCAGGGCACGAACCCCAGCATTGTATTGGGGTCAGCAGTAGAAAGCAGGTTACGAACCCCATCATTGTGTTGCAGTCAGTAGTAGTAGCAAGAAGGGCATGGACCCCAGCATTAGATTGGAGTCAGTAGTAGTAGCATGAAGGGCATGAACTCCAGCATTGGATTGGAGTCAGTAGTAGTAGCAAGCAGGGCACGAACCCCAGTATTTGATTTGAGACAGTAGTAGTAGCAAGCAGAGCACGTACCCCAGCATTGGTTTGGAGTCAGTAGTAATAGGAAGAAAGGCATGAACCCCAGCATTGGATTGGGGTCAGTAGTACTAGCAAGCCCGGCACGAAACCCAGCATTGGATTGGAGTCAGTAGTATTAGCAAGTAGGGCATGAACCCCAGCATTGAATTGGAGTCAGTAGTAGTAGCAAGCAGGGCACGAGCCCCAGCATTGGTTTGGAGTTAGTAGTAGTAGCAAGCAGGGTACGAACCCCAGCATTGGATTGGAGTCAGTAGTAGTAGAATGAAGGACATTAACCAAAGCATTGGATTCGAGTCAGTAGTAGCAGCAAGAAGGGCACGAAGCTCAGCATTGGATTGGAGTCAGCAGTACTAGCAAGAAGGGCATGAACCCCAGCAATGGATTGGAGTCAGTAGCAGTTGCAAGAAGGGCATGAACCCCAGCATTGAATTGGAGTCAGTAGTAGTGGCAAGCAGGGCACGAACCCAAGCATTGGATTGGAGTCAGTAGTAGCAAGCAGGGCTCGAACCAGAGCATTGGATTGGATCAGTAGTAGTGGCAAGAAGGGCATGAACCCCAGCAATGGATTGGAGTCAGTAGCAGTTGCAAGAAGGGCATGAACCCCAGCATTGAATTGGAGTCAGTAGTAGTAGCAAGAAGGGCATGAACCCCAGCATTGGTTTGGAGTCTCTAGTAGTAGCAAGAAGGGAATGAACCCCAGCATTGGATTGGAGTCAGTAGTAGTAGCAAGAAGGGAATGAACCCCAGCATTGGATTTGAGGCAGTAGTAGTAGCAAGAAGGGCATGAACCCCAGCACATTGTATTGGAGACAGTAGTAGTAGCAAGAAGGGCATGAGCTCCAGCATTGGATTGGAGTGAGTAGTAGTAGCAAGCAGGGCACGAACCCCAGCATTGGATTGGAGTCAGATGTAGGAGCAAGCAGGAGACGAACTCCAGCATTGGATTGGAGTCAGCAGTAGTAGCAAGAAGGGCACGAACCCTAGCATTTGATTTGAGAGAGTATTAGTAGCAAGCAGGGCAAGATCCCCAGCATTGGATTGGAGTCTGCAGTAGCAAGCAGGGCACGTTCCCCAGCATTTGATTTGAGTCAGTAGAAGTAGCAAGCAAGGCATGAACCCTAGCATTCGATTGGATTCAGAAGTAGCAAGAAGGGCGCGAACTCCAGCATTTGATTGGGTTCTGTAGTAGTAGCAAGAAGGGAACGAACCCCAGCTTTTGATTGGAGTCAGTAGTAGTAGCAAGCAAGGCACGAACCCCAGCATTTGATTGGAGTCAGTAGTAGTAGCAAGCAGGGCATGAACCCCAGCATTGGATTGGAGTCAGTAGTAGTAGACAGCTAGGCACGAACCCGGCATTGGATTGGAGTCAGTAGTAGTAGTAAGCAAGGCAGTAACCCCAGCATTGGACTGGAGTCAGTAGTAGTAGCAAGCAGGGCATGAACCCCAGCATTGGATTGGAGTCAGTAGTAGTAGCAAGAAGGGCATGAACCCCAGCATTGGAATGGAGTCAGTATTAGTAGCAAGAAGGGCATGCATCCCAGCATTGGATTGGAGTCAATAGTAGTAGCAAGCAAGGCACGAGCCCCAGCATTGGATTGGAGTCAGTAGTAGTAGCAAGCAGGGCACGAACCCCAGCATTGGATTGGAGTCAGTAGTAGTCGCAAGAAAAGCATGAACCCCAGCATTGGATTGGAGTCAGTAATTGTAGCAAGCAAGGCACGAGCACCAGCATTTGATTGGAGTCAGTAGTAGTAGCAAGAAGGGCATGAACCCCAGCATTGGATTGGAGTCATCAGTAGTAGCAAGAAGGGCATGAACCACAGAATTGGATTGGAGCCAGTAGTAGTAGCAAGAAGGGCCTTAACCCCCGCATTGCAATGGAGTCGGTAGTAGTAGCAAGCAAGGCACGATCCCCAGCATTGGATTGGAGTCAGTAGTAGTAGCAAGCAGGGCACGAACCCCAGCATTGTATTGGGGTCAGCAGTAGAAAGCAGGGCACGAACCCCAGCATTGTGTTGCAGTCAGTAGTAGTAGCAAGAAAGGCATGGACCCCAGCATTGGTTTGGAGTCAGTAGGAATAGCAAGAAGGGCATGAATCCCAGCATTGGATTGGTGTCAGTAGTACTAGCATGCAAGGCACGAACCCCAGCATTGGATTGGAGTCAGTAGTATTAGCAAGCAGGGCATGAACCCCAGCATTGAATTGGAGTCTGTAGTAGTAGCAAGCAGGGCACGAGCCCCAGCATTGGATTGGAGTCAGTATTAGTAGCAAGAAGGGCATGAACCCCAGCATTGGATTGGAGTCAGTAGTAGTAGCTAGCAGGGCACGAACCCTAGCACTGGATTAGAGTCAGTAGTATTAGCAGGCTGGCCACGAACCACAGCATTGGATTGGAGTCAGTAGTAGTAGCAAGAAGGGCATTAACCCCAGCTTTGGATTGGAGTCAGTTGTAGTAGCAAGAAGAGCACGAACCCCAGCATTGGTTTGGAGTCAGTAGTAGTAGCAAGAAGGGCATGTACCCCAGCATTGGATTTGAGTCAGTAGTAGTAGCAAGCAGGGCACGAACCCCAGCATTAGATTGGAGTCAGTAGTAGTAGCAAGCAGGGCACGAACCCCAGCTATGGATTGGAGTAAATAGTGGTAGCCAGCAAGGCGGGAACCCCAGCATTGCATTGGAGGCAGTAGTAGTAGCAAGCAGGAGACGAACACCAGCATGGGATTGGAGTCAGAAGTAGTAGAAAGAAGGGAATTAACCTCAGCATTGGATTGGAGTAAGTAGTAGTAGCAAGAAGGGCACGAACCCCAGCATTGGATAGGAGTCAGTAGTAGTAGCAAGCAAGGCATGAACCCCAGCATTGAATTGGAGTCAGCAGTAGTAGCAAGAAGGGCACGAACCCCAGCATTGGATTGGATTCAGTAGTAGTAGCAAGCAGGGCACGAACCCCAGCATTGGATTGGAGTCCGAAGTAGGATCAAGCAGGAGACGAACCCCAGCATTGGATTGGAGTCAGCAGTAGTAGCAAGAAGGGCACGAACCCTAGGTTTATATTTTTGTCAGTAGTAGTAGCAAGCAAGGCAAGATCCACAGCAATGGATTGGAGTCAGCAGTAGCAAGCAGGGCACGATCCCCAGCATTTGATTTGAGTCAGTAGTAGTAGCAATAATGGCAAGAGCCCCAGCATTGGATTGGAATCAGCAGTAGCAAGAAGGGCACGATCCACAGGATTGGATTTGAGTCAGTAGTAGTAGCAAGAAGGGAACGAACCCCAGCATTTGATTGGAGTCAGTAGTAGTAGCAAGCAAGGCACGAACCCCAGCTCATTAGATTGGAGTCAGTAGTAGTAGCAAGAAGGGCATGAACCCCAGCATTGGATTGGAGTGAGTAGTAGTAGCAAGCAAGCACGAACCCCAGCATTGTATCGGAGTCCGAAGTAGGAGCAAGCAGGAGACTAACCCCAGCATTGGATTGGAGTCAGCAGTAGTAGCAAGAAACGCACGAACCCTAGGTTTATATTTGTGTCAGTAGTAGTAGCAAGCAAGGCAAGATCCACAGCATTGGATTGGAGTCAGCAGTAGCAAGCAGGGCACGATCCCCAGCATTTGATTTGAGTCAGTAGTAGTAGCAAGCATGGCATGAGCCCCAGCATTGGATTGGAATCAGCAGTAGCAAGAAGGGCACGATCCACAGGATTGGATTTGAGTCAGTAGTAGTAGCAAGAAGGGAACGAACCCCAGCATTTGATTGGAGTCAGTAGTAGTAGCAAGCAAGGCACGAACCCCGGCATTGGATTGGAGTCAGTAGTATTAGCAAGCAGGGCATGAACCCCAGCATTGGATTGGAGTCAGTAGTAGTAGACAGCAGGGCACGAACCCCAGCATTGGATTGGAGTCAGTAGTAGTAGCAAGCAAGGCAGGAACCCCAGCATTTGATTGGAGTCATTAGCAGTAGCAAGCAGGGCATGAACCCCAGCATTGGAATGGAGTCAGTAGTAGTAGCAAGCAGGGCATGAACCCCTGCATTGGATTGGAGTCAGTAGTAGTAGCAAGCAGGGCACGAACCCTAGCACTGGATTAGAGTCAGTAGTAGTAGCAGGCTGGCCACGAACCCCAGCATTGGATTGGAGTCAGTAGTAGTAGAAAGAAGGGCATTAACCCCAGCATTGGATTGGAGTCAGTTGTAGTAGCAAGAAGAGCACGAACCCCAGCATTGGTTTGGAGTCAGTAGTAGTAGCAAGAAGGGCATGTACCCCAGCATTGGATTTGAGTCAGTAGTAGTAGCGAGCAGGGCACGAACCCCAGCATTAGATTGGAGTCAGTAGTAGTAGCAAGCAGGGCACGAACCCCAGCTATGGATTGGAGTAAATAGTTGTAGCAAGCAAGGTGGGAACCCCAGCATTGCATTGGAGGCAGTAGTAGTAGCAAGCAGGAGACGAACACCAGCATGGGATTGGAGTCAGAAGTAGTAGAAAGAAGGGAATTAACCTCAGCATTGGATTGGAGTAAGTAGTAGTAGCAAGAAGGGCACGAACCCCAGCATTGGATAGGAGTCAGTAGTAGTAGCAAGCAAGGCATCAACCCCAGCATTGAATTGGAGTCAGCAGTAGTAGCAAGAAGGGCACGAACCCCAGCATTGGATTGGATTCAGTAGTAGTAGCAAGCAGGGCACGAACCCCAGCATTGGATTTGAGTCAGTAGTAGTAGCAAGCAGGGAACGCACCACAAAATTGGATTGGAGTCAGTAGTAGTAGCAAGAAGCGCATGAACCCCAGCATTGGTTAGGAGTCAGTAGTAGTAGCAAGCAAGGCACGAACCCCAGTATTGGATTATAGTCAGTAGTAGTAGCAAGCAGGGCACGAACCCCTGCATTGGAATGGAGTCAGCAGTAACAAGCAGGGTTGAACCTCAGCATTGGTTTGGAATCAGTAGTATTAGCAAGAAGGGAATGAACCCCAGCATTGGATTGGTGTCAGTAGTAGTAGCATGCAGGGCACGAATCCCAGCATTGGATTGGAGGCAGTAGTAGTAGCAAGAAGGGCACGAACCCCAGCTCATTAGATTTGAGTCAGTAGTAGTAGCAAGAAGGGCATGAACCCCAGCATTGGATTGGAGTGAGTAGTAGTAGCAAGCGGGGCACGAACCCCAGCATTGTATCGGAGCCCGAAGTAGGAGCAAGCAGGAGACGAACCCCAGCATTGGATTGGAGTCAGCAGTAGTAGCAAGAAGGGCACGAACCCTAGGTTTATATTTGTGTCAGTAGTAGTAGCAAGCAAGGCAAGATCCACAGCATTGGATTGGAGTCAGCAGTAGCAAGCAGGGCACGATCCCCAGCATTTGATTTGAGTCAGTAGTAGTAGCAAGCATGGCATGAGCCCCAGCATTGGATTGGAATCAGCAGTGGCAAGAAGGGCACGATCCCCAGCATTGGATTGGAGTCAGTAGTAGTAGCAAGAAGGGAACGAACCCCAGCATTTGATTGGAGTCAGTAGTAGTAGCAAGCAAGGCACGAACACCGGCATTGGTTTGGAGTCAGTAGTATTAGCAAGCAGGGCACGAACCCCAGCATTGGATTTGAGTCAGTAGTAGTAGCAAGAAGCGCATGAACCCCAGCATTGGTTTGGTGTCAGTAGTAGTAGCATGCAGGGCACGAATCCCAGCATTGGATTGGAGGCAGTAGTAGTAGCAAGAAGGGCACGAACCCCAGCTCATTAGATTGGAGTCAGTAGTAGTAGCAAGAAGGGCATAAACCCCAGCATTGGATTGGAGTGAGTAGTAGTAGCAAGCAGGGCACGAACCCCAGCATTGTATCGGAGTCCGAAGTAGGAGCAAGCAGGAGACGAACCCCAGCATTGGATTGGAGTCAGCAGTAGTAGCAAGAAGGGCACGAACCCTAGGTTTATATTTGTGACAGTAGTAGTAGCAAGCAAGGCAAGTTCCACAGCATTGGATTGGAGTCAGCAGTAGCAAGCAGGGCACGATCCCCAGCATTAGATTTGAGTCAGTAGTAGTAGCAAGCATGGCATGAGCCCCAGCATTGTATTGGAATCAGCAGTAGCAAGAAGGGCACGATCCCCAGCAATGGATTGGAGTCAGTACTAGTAGCAAGAAGGGAACGAACCCCAGCATTTGATTGGAGTCAGTAGTAGTAGCAAGCAAGGCACGAACCCCGGCATTGGATTGGAGTCAGTAGTATTAGCAAGCAGGGCATGAACCCCAGCATTGGATTGGAGTCAGTAGTAGTAGACAGCAGGGCACGAACCCCAGCATTGGATTGGAGTCAGTAGTAGTAGCAAGCAAGGCAGGAACCACAGCATTTGATTGGAGTCATTAGCAGTAGCAAGCAGGGCATGAACCCCAGCATTGGAATGGAGTCAGTAGTAGTAGCAAGCAGGGCATGAACCCCAGCATTGGATTGGAGTCAGTAGTAGTAAGCAAGCAGGGCACGAACCATAGCACTGGATTAGAGTCAGTAGTAGTAGCAGGCTGGCCACGAACCCCAGCATTGTATCGGAGCCAGTAGTATTAGCAAGAAGCGCATGAACCCCAGCATTGGATTGGAGTCAATAGTAGTAGCAAAAAAGGCACGAACCCCAGCATTGGATTGGAGTCAGCAGTAGCAAGCGGGGCATGAAACCCAGCATTGGATTGGAGTCAGCAGTAGTAGAAAGCAAGGCACGATCCCTAGCCTTGGATTGGAGACAGTAGTAGTAGCAAGTAAGGCACGAACCCCAGCATTCGATTGGAGTCAGTAGTAGTAAGCAGGGCACGAACCCCTGCATTAATTTGAGTCAGTAGTAGTAGCAAGAAGGGCATGAACTCCAGCATTGGATTGATGTCAGTAGTAGTAGCAAGAAGGGCATGAACCCCAATATTGTATTGGAGTCAGTAGCAGTAGCAAGCAGGGCCCGAACCCCAGTATTTGACTTTAGTTAGTAGTAGTAGCAAGCAGGGCACGAACCCCAGCATTGGATTGGAGTCAGTAGTAGTAATAAGAAGGGCATGAACCCCAGCATTGGATTGGAGTCAGTAGTAGTAGCAAGCATGGCACGAACCCCAGCATTGGATTGGAGTCAGTAGTAGTAGCAAGCATGGCACGAACCCCAGCATTGGTTTGGAATCAAAAGTAGAAGCAAGCAGGAGACGAACCCCAGCATTTGATTGGAGCCAGTAGTAGTAGCAAGCAAGGCATGAAACCCAGCATTGGATAGGAGTCAGTAGTAGTAGCAAGCAAGGCATGAACCCCAGCATTGAATTGGCGTCAGCAGTAGTAGCAAGAAGGGCACGAACCCCAGCATTGGTTTGGAGTCAGTAGTAGTAGCAAGCAAGGCACGAACCCCAGTATTGGATTATAGTCAGTAGTAGTAGCAAGCAGGGTACGAACCCCAGCATTGGAATGGAGTCAGCAGTAACAAGCAGGGTTGAACCTCAGCATTGGATTGGAGTCAGTACTATTAGCAAGAAGGGAATGAACCCCAGCATTGGATTGGTGTCAGTAGTAGTAGCATGCAGGGCACGAATCCCAGCATTGGATTGGAGGCAGTAGTAGTAGCAAGAAGGGCACGAACCCCAGCTCATTAGATTGGAGTCAGTAGTAGTAGCAAGAAGGGCATGAACCCCAGCATTGAATTGGAGTGAGTACTAGTACAAGCAGGGCACGAACCCCAGCATTGTATCGGAGTCCGAAGTAGGAGCAAGCAGGAGACGAACCCCAGCATTGGATTGGAGTCAGCAGTAGTAGCAAGAAGGGCACGAACCATAGGTTTATATTTGTGTCAGTAGTAGTAGCAAGCAAGGCATGATCCACAGCATTGGATTGGAGTCAGCAGTAGCAAGCAGGGCACGATCCCCAGCATTTGATTTGAGTCAGTAGTAGTAGCAAGCATGGCATGAACCCCAGCATTGGATTGGAATCAGCAGTAGCAAGAAGTTCACGATCCCCAGCATTGGATTGGAGTCAGTAGTAGTAGCGAGAAGGGAACGAACCCCAGCATTTGATTGGAGTCAGTAGTAGTAGCAAGCAAGGCACGAACCCCGGCATTGGATTTGAGTCAGTAGTATTAGCAAGCAGGGCATGAACCCCAGCATTGGATTGGAGTCAGTAGTAGTAGACAGCAGGGCACGAACCCCAGCATTGGATTGGAGTCAGTAGTTGTAGCAAGCAGGGCACGAACCCCAGCATTGTATTGGAGTCAGTAGTTGTAGCAAGCAGGGCACGAACCCCAGCATTGTATTGGAGTCAGTAGTTGTAGCAAGCAAGGCACGAACCCCAGCATTGGATTAGAGTCAGTAGTAGCAAGCGAGGCACGAACCCCCGCATTGGATTGGAGTCAGTAGTAGTAGCAAGCAGGGCATGAACCCCAGCATTGGATTGGAGTCAGTAGTAGTAGCAAGAAGGGCACGAACCCCATATTGGATTGGAGTCAATAGTAGTAGTAAGAAGGGCATGATCCCCAGCATTGTATTGGAGTCAGCAGTTGTAGCAAGCAGGGCACGAACCCCAGCATTGGATTGGAGTTAGTAGTTGTAGCAAGAAGGGCATGAACCCCAGCATTGGATTGGAGTCACTAGCAGTAGCAAGCAGGGCACGAACCCCAGCAATGGATTGGAGTCAGTAGTAGTAGCAAGCAGAGCATGAACCCCAACATTGGATTGCGAGTCAGTAGTAGTAACAAGCAGGGCACGAACCCCAGCATTGGATTGGAGTCAGTAGTAGTAGCAAGCAGGACACGAACCCCAGCATGGGATTGGAGTCAGTAGTAGTAGCAAGAAGGGCATGAACCCCTGCATTGGATTGGAGTCAGTAGTAGTAGCAAGCAGGGCACGAACTCCAGCATTGGATTGGAGTCAGTAGTAGTAGCAAGCAGGGCACGAACCCCAGCATTGGATTGGAGTCTGTAGTAGTAGCAAGAAGGGCATTAACCCCAGCATTGGATTGGAGTCAATAGTAGTAGCATGAAGGGCACGAACCCCAGCATTGGATGGAGTCAGCAGTAGTAGCAAGAAGGGCATGAACCGTAGCATAGGATTGGAGTCAGTAGTAATAGCAAGAAGGGCATGAACCCCAGCATTGGATTGGAGCCAGTAGTAGTTACAAGCAAGGCACGAACCCCAGCATTGGATTGGAGTCAGTAGTACTTACAAGCAAGGCACGAACCCCAGCATTGGATTGGAGTCAGTAGTAGTTACAAGCAGGGCACGAACCCCAGCATTGGATTTGAGTCAGCAATAGCAAGCAAGGCACGAACCCCAGCATTGGATTTGAGTCAGTAGTAGTAGCAAGCAGAGCATGAACCCCATCATTGGATTGCGAGTCAGTAGTAGTAGCAAGCAGGGCACGAACCCCAGCATTGGATTGGAGTCTGTAGTAGTAGCAAGAAGGGCATTAACCCTAGCATTGGATTGGAGTCAATAGTAGTAGCAAGGAGGGCATGAACCCCAGCATTGGATAGAGTCAGCAATAGTATCAAGAAGGGCATGAACCTAAGCATTGGATTGGAGTCAGTAGTAGTAGCAAGAAGGGCATGAACCCCAGCATTGGATTGGAGTCAGTAGTAGTAGCAAGCAGGGCACGAACCCCAGCATTGGATTGGAGTCAGTAGTAGTAGCAAGCAGGGCTCGAACCCCAGCATTGGATTTGAGTCAGTAGTTGTTGCAAGAAGGGCATGAACCCCAGCATTGGATTGGAGTCAGTAGTAGTTACAAGCAAGGCACGAACCCCAGCATTGGATTGGAGTCAGTAGTACTAGCAAGCAGGGCATGAACCCCAGCATTGGATTGGAGTCAGTAGTACTTACAAGCAAGGCACGAACCCCAGCATTGGATTGGAGTCAATGGTAGTTATAAGCAGGGCACGAAACCCAGCATTGGATTTGAGTCAGCAGTAGCAAGCATGACATGAACTTCAGCATTGGATTGGAGTCAGTAGTAGTAGCAAGAAGGGCACGAACCCGAGCATTGGATTGGAGTCAGTAGTAGTAGCAAGCATGGCACGAACCCCAGCTTTGGATTGGAGTCAGTAGTTGTAGCAAGAAGGGCATGAACCCCAGCATTGGTTTGGAGTCAGTAGTAGTAACAAGCAAGGCACGAACCCCAGCATTGGATTGGAGTCAGTAGTAGTAGTAAGCAGGGCATGAACCCCAGCATTGGATTGGAGTCAGTAGTAGTAGCAAGCAGGGCACGATCCCAAGCATTTGATTTGAGTCTGTAGTAGCTGTCGGCTTAGCACGACTCAATCACTTGACTGGACTCAGTAAAAGTAGTAGCAAGCAGGACATGAACCCCAGCACTTAATTGGAGTCAGAGCAAGCAGGACATGAACTCCAGCTCTTGCTGGACTCAGTAGTAATAATAACAAGCAGGGCACGAACCCCAGCACTTGAGCTGACAGTCTTCAGTGAAGCTGGAGCACTATTATTATCGCTTTTACTGTCCATTCTCCCCACTACACCTCCCTTACTTCCCGCCCCTCTACCGCCACCGCCGCCACCACCTATTTTTTAAAACATCCCCCTTCTCCTCTCCTCTCCTCTTTTATTTTTTTCCAATCGCCCCTTCTCCCTGTCCGTCTCACTCCCTCCACCCAATCTACATTAACGGCCCAGTTGTATGCATTAAAAAAGGCAAGTTTCGATTGGTCCAGCTCTGAAATGATGTGTTGTACTTTCGATTCCGTTTTTATATACGTAGCATCTCTGTATTTCGTGCCTGGTCAATGCGGCAGGTTTGGGGGGGGGGGGGGTATGGGGAGGCACAGTAGCGGAGTGTGGGAGGGTGGGGTGGCCATGGGTGGAGGAGGGGCAGTGGTTCGGCCAGTAGTGGTACAGCGAGATAACGACTGGTACAATCATCTCCCGCCAGACTGCGTCAAGGTAGGATGGCATCTTGGTCCAACTTCCGGGCGCATCAACTACATAAACATTTTGTGAGCTGATTTGAATCTCTGTAAGTTGCATTTATAAGTAAATGCCTCAGAATTAAAGTCTTTAAATAATGTTTCCTGCACTTTAACGCTTGGTATATTTGAATGATACCGGTACCCTGAAGTGCGAAATATACTTTTTCAACTTCACATATTGTATTCAATGAATGATGCACAGTGGGAACCACAGTCTCCTACTACTACAGGGTGTTTCAAAAAACTGAGTCGAAAATAATTAAAAAGGTATAAGAGACCAAATGTGCTAATATGGCATAATCATTTGAAGACAGACTCCTTTGTCCAGCAATACAGTACCTAACGCACATGAAAGAAAGGACCGAATCGTATTAAATAAGTCACTTATTTTTTAAAATTACTCCACTGATGTAGGACACATTTAATCTAATAATGTGTCAGCATGATGTCACTGATACAGTACTTAATTTTATATCATTTAGAGCCAATGTGCGAAAGATCTAGCTCCTATTTCATCATGGAGGGTTTATTGGAAGAGTAACGGCAACTGAACGTTTGTTATACGTATATAAGGTTTATCAATTCCTACCTCAATGTCCAAGTGCAAGTCGCGTTTAACAATATGATTGATCGTAGATGGAGCGAGTCAAGTGTTGGAAGGCTACGGTATGTAATCAATGTTGTTACTTATTATGACGCTTATTCTTATGGACAGATATTTTGGAAACATCTTACATACGACAGAGATATGCTAACTTTTTATGCAGTTTGAAAATTAGTGTAATAAGTTTAATAAGAACGCGCAAAACATTTTTAAGTCTCAAGATTTGACCTCCCTAAAATAACTAATTATAATCATAATAGTGTAGGTCAGTTTTTCAGACGTTTTGCGTTATCTAGTCAACGTGTCACGGCTGCGGTGAATTGTAATGATTGAAACAGATGGTTCAATGACAAATGTGTCAAACGTTAAGAATGACGATACTGAATTATTCATACTGTGAACATAATGGCAATATGATAAATAAATAGGCCCCGAAAATCTATTCTTGCTCCCCCATCTTCCCCGAGGGCACCTATGCACCTGCCCCTTTTAGTATTTTCCTATCTCTAGGTCCCTTTCCGAATGCTTCCTGTTAGTTTTCCCGCCTCCTCCGTAAAGCGCAGTAATTACCCTCCGGGCCTGTGAGGCGCATTGCGCCCAAACTCGTTCGACTTTGGAAGGTTCGTATTTCCTTATTGTTCCATCGGATAATTGCTCCTTTTGCTCATTTTATGAATAAGAAATACATAGATTGTGGTTATTTCGTGAATTAAACGGGTCAAAGGATGTCGAATTATGAATGCTATGAATGCCACAAAGCAATCTGTCAGATACAGTATGACTTGCCAACCTTCCACTTTACTGGGGCAATGTATCTTTACTGCTGAGCATTCCAACAGTGATTCCAAGTAAGACTGACTCTTTATGGTGTTCGAAGCCAGTTTTCAGTGTTGCCTTAGTAAACAGAAGTTTGCTACACCAATTTTTGGTTAAGACTGACTCTATTGTGCTGTATCTTAGTTTGTAATAAGAACATTATTTAAGTTTTGTTCGTAATTTTAATATTTATTTGAATTTTTCACATGAAAACTGAAAGCAATTTGGTGGTGGGTTGTAAATATGAGCTATTATTTTAAAGTTTGATTGTGAGCAATAAATTATTGTATGTTTTTAAAAACCTGATGTTGAATAAACTCCCTATGTATATCCTAATGAATGCCACTTATCACTTAAAAATAATTGCGTTAATTGAGTGTTAATGACGTCTATACAACTCCCGAACTCGGGAGTCGCGGAGGTGCGCCCGATGGAGGGTTAACAAAATCAAATGAATAAATGATTTAAAATAATATACCTCGAAACTTTCGAATTGTGCAGAACTATGTGCTGACTATGAGGTAGAGTGGAAGAATCGACTTTTCTATTTATTAATTTGGTGCCTGTGGTCAGAAGGGTTATCTAGTTTGGAAATATTTTAATGCATCTACCTCAAGTCTCAGAATGACCAAGATGGTTCCAGATACTAATTTCCTTTTCCTTCATTAGCAGTCTTGGAGAAATACCTCGGAATTAAAATGCCAGCGAGAAAGCACTACTGACTTTCTAGTCGCAGGTAAAATGGTAAATACGTTCATTTATGTCGTTTATCATGTTTCTTTTGTATTCTTGCATAATTTGCATTAGCGTGTTATATTCTTTGGTATATCATGTAATAAAATCCTACTTACAATTGTGATATTTTAAATCATGGTTCTAACATTCATTTTTTCAGTTATTCTCGTTGAAATAATTGTCATTGGATGCTAAGAACTTAGTATAGAATCCACAAGTGATTGGACTCAATCACTAGCAGATCATGGATAATTAATGGCAAATGCCTCAGACTTATGATGGTAGATTAACAAACTACACACATGTGATACACTGTAGGTTGTTTATAACAGTAGTGCAGCCAATATAATCCTAGTTTCATTTAAAGATAACAGAAACTGAATCTTTCAACGTAACAAATGTATGTTACTTATAAAAATTACATCCTTTAATGGGGATTTGGCAAAACATAGCACTTGAGAGTTTAACGATCATAGCCTGTGTCGTTTATAAGACATTCTTCAAAGTATATCCCACGATTTAATTGATAAACAGATCACCAATAGGCCCAGTTACACCCCTTGGATAGCAGCCCATGCTATACCACTGTAATATATTTCGATGGGGCACTTTAAACTAGGAGACCGTGTAAGTGTTGAATTACGGGTCAGTGTGCTAATCTCACTCCTTCTACAGGAGGTCAGTATATACTCTATGTCATACTCCTTGTATAGCGGGTCAGTATACATGTTATACTCCTTGTATAGCGGGCCAGTATACATGTTATACTCCTTGCATAGCAGGTGAGTAAACATTTTTAGCCTACTTTTCACATTTTGCAAAAATGAGGAAATAGTAGACTTATGAGATCGATCCGGGGAAATGTGTGTCTGTCTGTCTGGCTGTGTGTGTCCCCCCCCCCCCTATCAACTCCTAAACGGCTGCAGCAATCAAAACCAAATTTAGTATGATTAAAGATGTGCACCGGAATATCTCACGTCCATATTTGAAAATGATGTCAGTGCTACCAACTGCTAAAAACGCACTAGAAATTTGAGCTCCATGTTGGATATCTTGCAAGGTATGCATGGGAGCTATTCCAAAATTGGCACGCATGTAGATAATACTATTTCAGATTAATTTCCAGGAGTCCACCCATGACAGTGTTGCCAAAATAATTTTAAGCCTTCTGATAGGTCCAATGTTTAAATGCATATAATTTCTACACTATCAATTGGATTTCAACCAAATTTTGTATGTAATATCTGTACATAAACAGATATGACTGCGCGTATTCTTAAGAGCCACCAGGGCTGCCAACTGTTAATAAATGCTCTCTCTATTTATTTATTTTATCCAAATACCAATATATCAGAAAGTATGCAAGCCAACAGCATTAAACTATGCACACGTATATTCTGACATTTTAGATTAATTTGGAGTAACTTATATACGTCAGTTCTACCAACATGATTATAAGCCTGCAGATAGTACCAATTTTTAAATACATGTAACTTCTATACTATAATTGGATTTCAACCAAATTTCGTATGTGCTATGTGTACCATAACAGATATGACTATAAGTATTGTTAAGCGCAATCAGGGCTGCCAACTGTTAATAAATGCTGTCTATATTTTTTTACCCTAATATCAATATATCAGAAAGTATGCAAGCCAACAGCTCTATACTTTGCACACGTATAGCACCTGACATTCTAGATTAATTTGGAGTAATTAATACAAGGCCGTGCTGCCAACATGATTCTATGCCTGCTGATATGTCCAATTTTAAAATACATGTAACTTCTATACTAACAAATGGATTTCATCCATAAGTGGCACAACAAGATATCATAATATTTCGTATTATTTCTGACCTGCACACGCATGACATTGTTGGCAACATGCTTTTACGCGTGCTGATAGATCCAGTGTCTAACTGCATGTAACGTCCATTGGACTTCAACCAAATTTTGTATTCTGTACCTTAAGAAATGGAACTAAGAATATATTCAGTCACCAGGGCTGCCAACTGTAGTGCTCTATTAGGCTACATTATACCAGGTATATTTTGAACTAATTAGATATTTCGATATTACCAACTTAATTTCGTCATTATTCTAGATAGGTTCATATTCTGTAGAATAATCATTGGCATGAAAAGTAGGCTGTATAGTTCTTCACGGAACTTCTTGTTTCTCCTCATATAGTTGGTCAGTATACAGTTCAGTATGTAAGTTATACTCCCATATACTTCGGGTCAAGAACCATATTTTAAGCCTTGAATAGCAGCCAAACTTGGGCATTAACATCGAAACGAAGACAAATGATCCAGAGACGTCAACGAAAAATGGAAAGGAAGATACTTCATGTCTCATTGAGGGATAGAATACGGAACGAAGATATAAGAAGGAGAACCGGCATGAAAGACGCTATGACATCAGCAGACCAGCTCAAATGGAAATGTGGTGGACATGTAGCGAGACTAGATCCAAACCGATGGACGTACAAAATGACGTTGTGGGACCCAAGAACGGGAAGACGAAACGTAGGGAGACAAAGATTCAGATGGGCAGATTTGTTCGTAAAATGGGGAGGAAAACAATGGACAAGAACAGCAAAGATGAGACAGGAGCGGAAAGACCTAGGGAAACTCGCATGCAGCGACCACTAAACCAATGTCTCAATTAAAAAGACGCCGTTCGGTGTACATGCAGCAAACGCGGTACATATATCGGGTGTGCAATAAAGGCTTCTCGCAGAACGTCGACGTCAAGAAGCACAGCATTGTTCATACTGGAGTGAAGGAATGCACGTGTAGCACTTGTGAGAAGTCATTTGCATGGCGAACAGAGCTCATGGAACATTTTGTCGTTCACTCAGGGGAAAGACCGCGTGTCTGTTAGTTGTGTCCAAAGCGATTCAGCTCGCGCTCTAATTTGAGGAAACATCGTGTTCATTTGGGGAAGAAATAACCATACTGCACCGCATGTAACAAGGAATCCAAAAGGTTCGACTATCTTGCGAAACACATGTTCATTCGTTCCGGGACCAAATGTGCACAACATATTGAATGATTTGTGGGATGTTAAAGAAAGTGTATACTGTAGGTATCTGCATCCAAAATAGATTATAAAACACCACCGGTAATGTTTTGTATTGCATTTTAAAAAACCCTTCTATTTGAAACGGTTCAATGTAGATTTTACTGAAGAGTGGCAGTTGCTGTTATCATTCAAGTGCCTTGATAGGGTAAGCTGTGTGCTTAGTGGCAATGGGAAGCTCCCAGATATTGGTTGATGGCTGTTGTAAGTTTCATAATACGAATGGATATTTGAGGCCTTGATATCGCCAGACTCAGAAATGAACGAATATGTTTCTATGTAACAGATTCTTGTAGCGAATGTTATACCAGCGAAATATAATTTACTTAATTTTTAACCAGCTACACATCTATATAGAAGGCCCAATCAGAAAGAATGACCCCGAATGCTCCTCAGGACTTGCTCACCTGATGAGTTAAAACTGAGCAATTCCCTGCAAAGCAGGAGGTCATAGCCCTTATGGGATTTGTAAGGCAATTTTATTATAATTATTATTATTATTATTATTATTATTATTATTATTATTATTGTTATTATTATTATTATTATTATTATTATTATTATTATTATTATACTTGTTTTACTCCTTGTGTGGTGGGTCAGTATATAAAGTCTAAGGCTGATCTTGGAAGGTAGAGTAAGGAATGATAACAGATTGTTCATGGCATTTGTAGACTTAGAAATGGCTTTTGATAACGTTGATTGGAGTAAGTTGTTTGACATTTTGAAATGGATTGGAATAAAGTACAGTGATAGGAAGGTGATCTACAATCTGCACAAAACCCAGGCGGAAGTTATTTGAGCCAAGGGACATGAGAGGGAATATGGTAATCACCCAAATGTTTTAATATGTACATTGAACAAGCAATGAAGAATATTAGGGAAAGAATTAAAGTAGCAGTAAAGATTCAAGAAGACATAATTTCAAAACTGAGATTTTCTGATGGCATTGTCATTTTAGCCGATGCACCAGAGGATTTGGATGAGTTTGTAAATATTATGGACTCCGTCTTGAGCAGAAAATGCATGATGGAAATCAACAAATGTGAAATATAAATAATGTAATGCGCCCGAAAGAAACTAGAAACCCCTATAAAGTTGAAATGGCGCGTGAATAGCTAAAGGAAGTAGGAAACTTCAGCTCCTTATTAAGATAAATAACTACTGATGGAGGAAGCAAAGAGGATATAAACAGTAGGTTGGCTCAGGCAAGGAATGCAATTAAACAGAAGAAAATATTTTGTCATCAACTATAAATTTAGGTACTATATTAGAAAATCATTTATAAAAGCATTTATCTGGAGCTTGGCACTCTATGGAAATGCAACTTTGATTGTTGACGCAGCAGAAAATAGGGAGAATAGAAGCCCTTAAAATGTGGTGATATGGGAGAATGATGAAGATCTATTAGGTAGAGAGAGAGTAACAAATGAAGGAATGTTAAGATGAGTGGGCGAGGAGATATGTTTCTAGCTACTTCTAATGAAGATAAGAGATAGGTTGGCAGGACTCGTACAAAGACATCTAGGAATTGCAAACTTAGATATTGGAGGGTTAAGGACAAGAACTGTAGGGGTAGACCATAGTTAGAATATGTTAAGCAGATTGCCTTGGATGTAAAGTTGTGCTAGGCATGTGAAGATGAAACGATTAGCCCAGGAAATGGATTCATGGAGGACTGCATCAAACCAGTCAAAAGACCAAAGGCTCAAACAACAAGAACATACATGTTTTATTCCTTCTAAAGAAAGTCAATGCCTATGTTCAACTCCTTGATTAGCGGGCAAGTTTACATATTTTACTCCTTGTATTGCGGGTAAATATCCATGGTCTACTCATGTATAGTGGGTCAGTGTACGTGTTTCACTCATCTTATCACAGGGACGTATACATTTTTAACTGCGAATATATCGGGTCGGTATACGTGTTATACTCCTTATATAGCGGGTCAGTATAATGGTCAATCTCCTTGTACGGTATAGTGGTTCAGTGTGTATGTGATACTGAGCTTCGCGGCGAGAGCGTGTGCCGCAGGAATCTATAAAGCTGGAGGACAAGGAAGTATTAATACATTATCAACAAGAAGTTCCCTGAAGAAGTAAATAGCCTGTTTTCATATTTCCTATTTACGTAAATTGCCTCATCAATATACTAAATTTCAGTTTGATTGCTGTAATAGATACGTAGATATTGAGAACCATCTAAATATTTCGGATAGTAACCATGTTGCATTTTTATGTACATAGGCCATAGAGTTATGTACTATTAAATGAGATTATTGCGTTGGCATATTATACAAACTTCAATCGCATAAATAGGACACAAGGAATGAAAAACGAGATTTTACCATTTCGCACAGCCGCCATCTTGTGGTTATGAAAACAGTTGAAATGAATTACATGTCAGTGGATTACAATTTGTATAAGCAATTACGTACCAATCCCCAGTCCCCCTCAACTTACTATCGTCTGTTCTGATTAACTGTCTCAAATATCAACGACCCCCGATAAAATCCAAAATATTTTAAAAAGTCTGCCCGCAAACAGATCTACCGGACCATCAGACAAGCCCTATATTCCTGAAAAACACCTCTGCATCTCTCAGCATCCCCTTGTCCATAATACTCAACTGGTGCATGACTTCCGGCACTTTTCTTGACTCATGGAAAAGAGCTGATGTCACACCTGTCTTTAAATCGGGCAGCAAGCACGAAATTTCCTCATACAGACCTACTGTATATCCATCGTACCTATACTGTCTTCAGTCTCCGAAAGAATAATACATTGCCGTCTCCTCACTTTCACCAAACCACACCTCTCAGAAGAACAACATGGCTTCGTCCCTGGAAAATCATGTTTAACAAATCTGACTGTTCTGAACCATCACATAATTTCTGCAGTAGATCAAGAATCTCAGCTAGATGTAATCAACGTTGACCTGGCCAAAGCTTTTGATTCCGTGAACCATTTCCTTCTCCTCCACAAGCTTACTTCACGATACAACGTACATGGATCCTTCCGATCCCAAATACAAAGCTTCCTGTCCAATAGGCAACAACGGGTAGTGCTTCCAAGGTCTGTATCGTCCTGGCTCCCAGTCTTATCAGGAGTAACTCAGGGCAGTATCCTGGGACCCTTTCTCACCGTGCTGTATATGGACGATATGAACACATGTGTGCAAAATAATCCGTGTTCCCTTCTTCTGTACGCTGATGACCTCGAGATATTCAGAAAAAAAATCCAGTTCTGACGACCACGCAGACCTCCAGGAAGCAGTGAATACCTGTACTGATTGGTTCAACAAATGGAAGTTATCTCCAAATCCGAAAAAGTGCTTCAATGTGTCTTTCTCACTACTGAAATCTGGAAATCAGGCGGACTATAAAATATGTGGAAATAAATTGGATACGGTTTCTCAGGTGAGAGATTTAGGTATTATTCACGATGATAAACTGACATTATCTCCCCACATTGACCATATCAAATCTCGCACAATGCGCAATCTCGGCATTCTATACAGAGACACAGAAATTAAAGACCTCACTGCACTTAAATTATACTTCACCACATATGTTCTCCATATCCTAAATTTCTCTTCTCCAATTTGGTCTACTTCGGCTGTAACCAGTATTTCTAAATTGAACAGTGTCTTTAATTTCTTCATATCAATTGTCAAAGTTCGCAATCCTTCACTGAGGCACTTTGCCAAATCCGACATTCTAAATCAGCTCAATTTACTCGACCTGAGAAGCCATCTACAGTTTACTGACCTGTGTTTCCTACATAAAATTATGAATGGTTACACAAAATGTAACATGCTCTTAAGCTACTTCCCTCTCCATGTTCCCTCCCAATCAACACGTCAGAACTATTTACACCACGTACCTCGTCCACGTCTTGAAGTACAGAAGCGCTCTATTTTCCACCGTCTACCTACCCTTAGCAACTCCCTTCCAAATATTGACATATTCTCTCCCTATCTGCGACACCTGGAATCCGGGGCCCTACTTACCTTTGTTTGAGAGGTCCGGGTCGCTTCCACAACAAATCACCTCCAGATGATGTGTCCCAACAGAAGAGCTCCAAAGGAGTGGAAGGAAGATGGAGAAGGGGACAACACACACAGGCTATTGTACAGACACCCCCCAATAACCGACAGAACTGCTGTCGGCGAAATAATGCCACAACAATAGATTAAAATTTTACAAATAAAAGGTTTAATATTAAAAATTTAAAGGAGCACCTTCACCAGAAACAGAACATGCATCAACCAGCACAAATTTACAAGGAAGGCCAGAGACCGCTTAACATGCTTGCTTGCAAAGCCAAGAAAAGAAAAGACTTAAATTAAAATAAAAATGTTAAAGCCCAAAGGTTAAAATAAAAATTACATGCATAACACAATGAGAAAGGGCTTGATAATTTGCAAGGGAATGCAATAGCGATCCGGCATGCGTAGATCCCGGCCACGATGAAACGAGAAATAAAAATTAAATTAACCAAATTAAAATGTATCAGAAAACAATTCATTAATTTGCATGATGGAGATAAACACAGGAACAATTACTAAAAACACAATGTTAAACCGACAAGGTTAAATAAAAAAAACATCTTAAGTTAACACAACACGTTTGAGTTTCGCGGTGGACGCCAAGAGACTGACCTCGAGACCAGAATGCATCTCTTCAAAACAAAACAAAACATGCCCACTAAAACGGAAGACCGCATGCCTGATCGAAACTACAGCAAACAATTACCATTAAATTAATTTAGAATCCCCAGAGCGAAATGAAAGGAGGTTAACAATTACATCTAAAAACTATTAATGCAAGTCGTTTTTAGGACTCGACGGATCTTACATTAGATTTAAAAAATGACAATCCCAAGCTTGCCAAATGAAAATAAATAATAATTTGAACGTAAAATAAACTAATAAATATGTCTCCAGAAGGTACAAAATAATAACAAACTTAATATATACAAGGACACGTTATTAAAACATAAAAGAAATATTAGGCCTACAAGGCAAAACACAACAGAAGATCAACATTCATACACGGCCAAAATTGGAGCTCCCTAAATAAAATAATTAGATAAATTAAATTAAAAAAAAACGTACCTTAAAACTTCACAGCGGAGACACAATGAAAACAAAAAACTAACACATTTTAAATAAATAAAATGTGGCACTATATTGCCCTGAAGAAACCTGCCCAGCACATGCTTTGATTTGGTCACAAGCGTAGGTCCGCATCGAGATGCAACCACATTTCACACGTCCACTCAACGGCGAAACGATGAAATTCACAACCTGAAGAGTACAGGCAATTCCTTTTTCCTTGCATAAATTTATATTTCGTAGAGAATGGGGGCCAGAGCCCCCATCAGCGGTGACACCTTTTACGACCAGTCGGCTTGATGCTTTCTTCACGACAGCTCATGGACTCCACAAGATGGCGGAGAATTTTCGCGTCAAGAAGCGAACTGCATTCATGTAAAATTTATTGTCCAATCACGGCTTGACACCTCAATCAACAATGTCATAATTTAGCAAATAATTTGGCGGTATCATGCATACACCGGCATTTGTTTCATGACGAAGAATGTAATTGACTTTCAATTATGTCATGCGTATAAAGAGTTTAATAAGACACAGCAAACACCATCTATCGGAGAGACAGGAACTACTTGGAGTAACCACCGAAGTCCGACAGCAGGTGCTATCTCGTGTAGACAAACTGAACCAAGTCAGCAGGCGGTCGATTCAAAATGTCAAGAATTGCATCCTGGGGAAATTACATGTTTGAAACGTTGGGACGGGCTCTTGCACGTAACACTATCGAACATTCAACTATAACATTAGAAGATCCCTTTCACCCTCAATTCCTAACCCCTCACCCTCCTAATCACTCACAACCCCCAATCACTCCCTGCATCCTTCCCGAGATTTATCCCTTGCTGCCATCACTGCCTATTGTTACCTGTTATTGTTGTTGTTGTTTTTGTTAATGTTATTTGAAATTGTTAAAATATTAGTGTAAAATGACCCTTTCATGGTTGTATCTAATAATTATTAAATAAATAAATAAATAGATAAAAGTACCATGTTTCACTGCGCACGAATGGTTAAATTGCGAGGAACGTCCATTTAAATATTTAAATTACGCGTCGCCGTCATGGAAGATTTGTGATCACCAGTTGATTTAACGTCCCATAGGTGAACGTATGTTCATAGCCTTTATCAACATACAAGATGTAAGTTTTATTGCTGCCATAGATTAGTAGATATTGAGATCCGTCTAAATATTTTGGATAGTGGCCATGTTGGATGTCTTTATTTGCAGGCCATTGGGATATATACTATTAGATGACGGCTATTGTGTAGTTTCATTATTGATACGTTGATTTCAATCGCATGATTGGGACACAAGAAATACAAACTTAATTTAAAAATTTCGCACAGCCGCCAATTTGAGGATTTGTAAACAATTGAACTAAATTAGATGACAGTGCATTTCAATGTATATAGTCATTTTCTGTACCAAGTTTCACTGCTTTTTGATGGTTACACCGCGGGAAAAGTATACGTAAATGTTTCAACTTCGCTTGGTCGCCATGTTTGTTTTGTGATTAACAGGTTATTTCATGTCACGTAGGTGAACGTCTAGTAGTACCCTTTATCACCGTAAGCAATTTCAGGGTGATATGAGCAACAGTTTCGGAGATATAGAATGACAGTGAAATATTTCGCACAGCTGCAATGTTGGATTGGCGAGACGTAATAACATTAGAAGGACACGGTCGGGGTCGGACGAAATAGTACTGTGACATTACCAACTTTCATTGTGAACAATCCAGCCGTTTAGATTGTATTAGGGACACACACACACACACACACACACATGGACAAAAGGTGATCTCATAAGCCTATTTTAGCCTATTTTCGTTTAAGAAAAAGTAGGCTTATGAGATCACATGTTGTTCGTGTGTGTGTGTGTGTATATGTGTGTGCGTCCGCGTGCGTGACCCCCCTAATAACATATAAACGGCTGGAATGATTTCAATGAAACTCGGGATCCGAAGTCAGTTTAGAAGTTTTATAACACTGTATAAATATTCATTGGAGTGTCTAGATAATGGCACGGAACCAGGACGTAGGTATTGTAAGTGACGGGTTTTATCCACGCGGGCCGCGTGCAACGGTGACTCATGCTGCGAGTCAGCAGAAGTGTGCTTGGCATCTATGTAATTAGAGAGGTAGTACTACATCCTTATTTGGAGATGTTGTTCCGTATTGGTTGTAACCGTGATTTAAGATGTGTGGACCAAGGGGTTGAGGAGGGGATTGATAGTGTTACTTACGCTTGTCGGCTGAGGGAAGATTATTCTTATTTGTGACTTCGGGTGGAGTAGGTTCTTATTCGTGACTCGGTGTGAGAAGTAGGCTTGATTTTGAGACTCCGTGTTGGAAGTAGTTGTTCTTACGGTAGGCTCCGTGAGGGAGTGGTTGATTCGAATTTGTATCTCGGTGTTGAAGGAGTGATTGTAGGTTCGGCCTATGACAATGAATTAAGTCAGCTGTTAGGAGTTTGGATTTGTTATGGAAGGAGGAAGGAAAGCAATTCAGACGCTCGCGATATTGTGTTCAGAGTTTCAATTACGGAGTTGCAGGTAGAATTGTTCTCTCGGGAATAATTCGCTGAGTTTCAGATAAGTCACCAAGACTTCCTGTCTCGAAACGCATGACGTATTGAGCCCGTGTAGCTCATGCTGGCGATATCTTTTAGGATAGCAAATGAATTTATTATGTCAGAGAGTTGTGAACGCATCCTAGGAGCATGTCACCGCTTCAGATGTACTTTTGACTCCGGATAACTTTCTCTTCATGGTTAAAGAATCATTTCTTTAATGTGAACCTGAACTAACAATTTACAGTCATGCAGCATAATTTGCCATATTTTCATGGGCTTTTATTTAATTTAAGGTATTTGAGACAACAGGTATGCCTTCGCGGACATGCGAGTGGAGCGGATTTAGTTGCTAAATGACTAGGGAAGTGATCCAGCTTGAACACTTGCTTCCGTGAGGAAACTAATCCCTATGGCGCGATTGACCCGAACGCACGTCAATTTTGGAGGTCTAAGTAGACCGGGATTTGGAAACGTCGTGATCAGTACAATCTGATAGTAATAATAATAATAATAATATCGTATGACCCCGGGTGCCGGGTGCAAGCTTTGTAATTTGACACCCAGAGGGTAGCTTGCATGTCGAAATTCGTTGTTCCTTGAATCACTATGAAAGTCAAGGAGGTTAGATATCTAAGCTCCTTGAATGCTATAGCGCTTTCTAGTAGAGAAATGAGGAACTTTGTGTTGGCGGAAACTCCCGAGATAAATTGTGCCATTATGAACACGGCCTACTGAATTCAAATGGGTTCTTTGACATGCAAAAATCGTATGACATGCGTGTCGTATTTTTTCCGCCTTTCAAATATCTCTTACCACGGCCAGGAGCGAACCTGCAATCTTGGGGTTAGTAGATCGACACGCTATCCACTCACCCACCGTGGCAAGCTATTCTGACAGTAATTCGACATCATTGAAGTATTATTTTGCCACGAAGTGTGCTGGTGAGTTGCGTGTTACCAGTGAAGTAACTAAACCAGTGATATTTTGGAAGGAAATCATATTTTCCGAGTTTTCAGAGAATCAGCACATGGTCTCAATTCAATGCCAGATGGCCGACCATTGTGATACTTAGCAATTGTAAAACACGTGCAACTACAGTGAAATCCAGTGATAATATTACGTGTAAAATATTCTGTTAACCGAGCTGTGTAAAAGCTGGAATTTTTGCCACAAATATTAAGCCGATACCTGCAGATTCATAATTTTCACTTGAAGTGATACATTCTGTGAGCAGACGCGTGCCCAGTGTCTTATAACTTCAGTGTAAAAGCAGACAGGGCCATTTTAAAATATCGTCATCAAAGCATAAGTGTAGATGCAGTGAATTTATTGATGCACGCTAGAAGCAGTGCATTTTCATCATCCTAAACTTTTTTCTACAAGATGTCAGAATTACGCAACGTGCGGATGCATAGCTTTCCAGTCCTGATCAAGAAAATGATGAGAGCTTAAACCATTCCTATGGGAGGAAAACCGAACATCTGAGCTTCACTACAGCTATGGAGGAAAGCTCTTGGATAAGCATGCTCATTGTGAAGAAGAGAAGATATCCCTGGATACCATGGAGAAAGGAAATGCCCCTCAATCCTTCTCTTTTGTGTGAGGTGATCATCGCTAATCTGTAATGATCTAAAATCTAAAATATAAAATCTAATCTGTACGGTGAATGGTCATGGGTGGATTAGTTAGTAGCAACCGTAACTTTGTTATCAGTCATCAGGTAGGATTTTTCTCTCTTTAGCCACCAAATATGGTGATTTTTTCCCGATTCCAACACGCTTCTACACAATTTGTTTCAAGATTGAGTTAGTCACAAATTTTGTGTGGTTACACACGGTGCAATACTGGTAATAATTGTAACTCCGCATCACGGAACATGAATTTCGTTACATTTGACAGGAGCAATATTTTTAAGTCAGCTCAAGCTGAAGTTTATATCATATCATTCTAAAGCTCCCCTTTTTGTAATTATGTTGTACGCCACTGATTTTTGGCGTATCGTTGAGGTATGGGAGGTCCCCAGCCTACACTTTTATTGTAAATACATTTTTATTAGAGTGAGCAGTACGCCACTTGATTCAAGATGAATCAATATCGTTGTAAATGAGCCAAGTCATGTGTTATCATGCTCATAAATCCCGATTACAGGATAATCGTATCATTTCCACAATTACACCAGAGGTTAAGGTCTGGAGAACATTATAAACAGTCATTTAGACGTGCCTTGTGAGCACGAGTGTATTTGTATAACCGACAGTTGTGTTACATCTTTTTCAAACACTCTAAGCAGTAGAGACATCTCTTTCCGTTAGGCTTCTTTGGTTTGCCAATGCAACCACATCATTATTCTTGTATTTTAATTGTCTAGAACAACATTATATTCCTTACTAAGTGTGTCACATTCTAGAGAGTGTATACAAGGGTCACTAATGGACATTATTGTGAACCCAGTGTTTTTTGAAACAGTGAAAGACTTTTGCTTTGATCAAAATTCACATACACGCAGTATAGCGGTTATCGCAGCGCGCCTAGCAGCAAATGACAGTTGCTTGCCAAGGTTGCTTGCCTGTTATATTTCCCAGGCTACCCTTCGATCTCGATAGCGGGACAGTTGACAAACGAAACACATTTCTCTAGACATACAGCAATGAATGTTTCATAACGAGCTAGGTCTTGTGAATGCTCGTATTGATTATTTTTAAGGAATGTCACATTACAGGGGTACTGGAAAGTCAAGCATTATTTTGAATATTCTCGCAGATATTTGTTAGCGAACCCATTTTAATATGAATAACCATTTGATTGGTTTGACGCTTTAAGGCTTTTGTTATTCTTATTTGAATGTGAATGTTTTTCCGTGTTTTGATATACGATGTAGGGTTGATTGCCGTATTTGTTATTGTGTAGGCCGGCGGATCTATGTTTTGGGAACAAGACTGCCCGAGTGGTTTTGTCATGATCTGTAGCGCCATGTAGACCTCTTTAGAATGGTAACGGTATCTCTAATGAGCTCCGATGTGTTATTGCTGACGTGCTGTGTCACGTGAACTTTGTTGAGGTGTACCAAGAGATGGTAGCACAATTGTTAGAAGCCTTGCATTTTGGTCAACCATCATAAATAATGAACTCATAAATCTACAACATTAAACTTAGAACTAAATCAGGAATGTCAATTTGTTTACTAAACAGACGATGGTAAAAAACCGTTAATCATCAATCAACGTTAATTCTTTATCTTGTTTAGTCTAGCAGGCCAATGCACTGAGCTTAGGTGATCTATTCCTGCGGGAATGCCTAGTTGCTGACATGTATAGACTTTCCGACGGAGATCGTAAGCGAGCCAAGAGTTCAGAACCCGTGGGCCGCGACTATATTCTGAGAATACTGTTGATGAGCAGTTTAATTCTCACACTTAGATGCACACTGATAGATGACGGTGAATAACAAGCAGTTCTTCATCTAGTTGTAGGCAGGAATGATAAGATTCTTGTTGAATGTTATATTTATTTCATTGTATATAATCCCTAGTTTTTCTTCTAGTATTGTAAACCTTGTTGTTGTACAGATTTGTAAACTTGTATTGTAAAAGACGACTGATAATCACTAGATCGTTGTTTAGTTTGTTATCACGGACGCCTAAGGCCTTTGATTATTTAATGCAGGATTAGTTCGAATTAAATAACTGTAAATATAAATATGGGATGGTACCAGTCTGTTAGCCCTTCTGTCATGTTTGACAGGTTTTTCTGGCATTATGTCTTCTCTCCAGAAGCTTCATCTGCTCCTGTATTTTCTTTTTCTTTTTGTACCACTTCCCAAGCTTTGATCTTTTGTTTGTTGTATTTAGGACTTGTCGAGAGTGTTCTTCGTTAAACTTAGGGGTTGTTTGTCTTTTTTTATTTTAACTTACGGATTAGTCGTTTTTCCAAACCCTCTGACTGAAGGATAGTGGTTTGGTGTTGACAATAAACATCCCACGAATATATCTTAAGCCTATATGTTATTATTTAGTAGTTTGAACGTTTGGGGGTGCATATTTTTGGGTGTCTCTGACAATCACTGTGATGGGAACCTGGTCCTTTAGGGATGCGGAATCTTGTGCCAGCTTGTCCCATGAGGAATGCATTCCGATCCTCTCCGGCGTTGTGTCTTGAGGGAAGGGGTCATCTGGGAGGCCGCATGCGGTTGGTGGTGACCAGATAACCTCCTCCAACGGGCACATAACCCTATACTCTTTCTTTGACGCCGAACGCTGTAGGCCGATGTGGACATGTAGGCCATCAGCTACATGTTATTTTTGAGAGGATCATGTATATTTGATGATTGACAAATTGTCTGGACTGTGACAAACTTTTGAAGTCGTACAGCCGTACAAAAGGTCACGTGGCATTCTGTATAGATATTAGACCATGGGGTGAAGTACAATCACATTAAAATTAAGTTGAGGATTTTTATTTTGCTGGTATTTCGTCCTTTATAACGGTAACGTGTGTTTTGTTTGCTTTGTCGGTAGTTAAATGTAAATGTAGAAACATTCTTTTGTCGTCGAATCCAGCGGAGTTCGTGGAGGTTTATTGGAAATGGCCAAGCTTTCCACCATGGTCATTTTCCTCTGTGTAGTGATAGCTAGGTGTAAGGTGCTTCTTCCTCATCTCACTATTGAATTTCGAATATGGAGGAGGAGCGTTTTCGGTTGATGATCGGACAGATATTGGCCCAGCTTACGACAATATGGAGGCGAGTATTGCTGTATTACGAGCTGATATCAATGGCAATACAGCTACAATGAGAGGTGATTTAGACTTAGTCCGGTGGGACGTCACCAATGTGAATGGGACGTTAAACAGAGTGAGGGGCAACATGGACGGTAATGTTGCTAACATAAACGATGCGATGGCTGCTAATGCCGGCAATGTGAATCAGGCTATTGCCGCCAATATTGCCACTGTAAATGAGACAATAAACACAAATGTTACCACCATTAACAACACACTAACTGAGGTCAGGGGAAACATGGCCACAATTAATCAGACAATGAATGAAAATGTTGCCACAGTTAGGGATGATTTAACCAATGTAAACACTAATGTTGCCAATATTAGGGCAGAATTAATTAATACCATTAAGGCAAATGTTGCCGCCATTTATCCGACAATCAATGAAAATGTCGAACGCTTAATGAGGCGATTAATGCTAATGTATAAAATGTAGTAGCTTTAAATTTTACTCTGACTCAAGTCAGAAACGATCTCAAAACTCATCGTGCAGAAGCAAACACCAATCTTATTACAGGGTTAGGTAACGTCCGAGCCGAAATGACTCGAAATCAGGTTGCGGTTAACGAACGCTTTAAAACCCTGACCACTAACATCGCTGCAGGTAGACTAGAGGTGCAGACACAGTTAGATGCGATAGACGAGAGGATTGAAGATGTTAGCGATCGTATGGCCGAGGGCAGGAATGCACGTCAACTCACAATTGCAAGCGTGAAGGAACAAATTGGAATTAGAGTTTCAGCTATTGAGGAGCGCATGGATGAAACGCAAACCGCAACTGAAGGAATCAGGCGCGAGGTTCAACTTGTTTGCGCGAGTATGAAAATTATGAGGGGCGTGGCAGTTGCCGTCCATAACAACATGAAAACGATGACTAGAGACATGGGATGTTTTCGAGAAGATTTGGTCGAAAGTAATCGTACTACCGCCGATCTGACTGCAAACATGGAAGGTTTGAGGTTGGAAACTCATGATAATCTGAAGGAGTTGTCAACGGAAATAAATTCCGTCAAACGTGACATGTCTGAACATAAAACCGACATGCAAGCCGCCGTTGATTTAGTACGCAGGGAGATACAGAAGACCGTTAGAAAAATGACGAGTGTCTCCGTGGGAAGATTGAGCGGATTGAGTTGACGATGAACACGATTAGTTCACCGAGCAATACTTTTAATACGCCTGATAATCAAGACCTTGAGCAGCGACCATTGTATCGGATTGAAGCTCAAGCAAAATCAACAACGTTCACACCACCTACATTTGTTCCAACGACGTCATCAACAGTGAACCCAAGTATGATGATGACTACTGAGGCTTACCCTACCACAACCTCAGGGCAGCCCAGTACGACGCATTATTGGCAGTCACTGCAAAATCCAACTTTCACCTGGGAAATCCACTGCAATATAACTATTCCTCGTTAACTACTACTACAGGAATACCAACAATAACTACTACTCCTAACGTCACAGCTATGGCTGGTAATTGCTACCCAACTGCCATGGAGCAGCCTAGTCAACAAAACAGTCAAGCACCGATATTTACACCGACATGTAGTCCTGGCAACCAGAACGTAATGATCATACGTTCACGGGAGGAACAACCCGCACGATTCTCAGGAAGAGGAGGAGGTATTACACCCGTCGAGTTTTTGAACAACGTCGATGCGTATCTACGCGATACTATGGTTACACCGGAACGTGAGCTCCAGGTAATCGAACGCTTGATGGAGGGTCAAGCCAGCACATAGTTTAGAGCCTTCAGATACTCGTTCACCGGTTTCCGCCATTTTCGGGGAGCCTTGATACGCACGTACTGGTCGTCAGATATCCAGAAAGAGATAAGAGCCGAAATGTACACGAAGAGGTACAGCTCTATACAACCAACTCTCTATGCGAATAATTTTTCTCGCAATTAGCCAAGCTGAGTGGTCTCCAGCCTCCACTAGCCGAAACTGACCTTATTCAGACCATAATCAGACAATATCCCGCTGACGTTCAACGAGTCTTGATCTCTGCTGACGCAACGTCGTGCGTACAGTGCGATCAGATCTTGTGAACATTCGATTCAACGATTGAGCAGTTCGTAATACACCGACCTCGTGGTGAACAAAACGAGAACAAACAGCTAAATCAATAAGTAAACATAACCACTGTCGATAAAGTAAGCCAAACGCCTGAGCCATCGTCAAACATTGGACACGGTATCAGCAGAACGATCCAGGTCCTGACTGGAGAAATTGGAACCGGCAGCCTGGTAACAGGACAGGAACCATGGAAGAAATTAACGGCCCAGAAACCAGTCATATTGGGAGCGCCGTTTCGAATGGCCGAATGAAGATCGGCGAAATTACGGCAATAACCGAAGATGTGATAACCAGAACCAATCCAGAGGTAACATCCGTCGAGATCACCGATATTCGGTAGGATATAGACGAAATCGCGATTCACTTTATCAGGATATGGAAGTTGACCGGGATCGGAGAGGAAGAGCTCAAGAAAGCCGAGACTATCTTCGTCAAAACAAAAACCGAGAAGAGAGGGATAACGCTCGTATGCCGAGGGAACTCCATGAAATGCCCGAAGAAGTACTTGAGGACCCTAACCAAACCAGTACTTCGAATAGCGGGAAAGGAAAAAACGCCAAAATCTCGATAGTGTGTAAGGAGACTGGTTCCGAAGTGAAGGCTGTCATACTCCTTTGGGAACCCCTCCAGGAAGACCTACTTGACGAGAGAAGGACGACGAACGACTTACAACTGACGAGATAACCTGTTATATCTGCTAGAATTAATGGCTACCCAGTGACGCTGCTGATAGGCACTGGAGCCATGATCAGTGTTCTGTCAGCAGACATTCACGCTAATCTAAAGATCAAGACCGAGTTAACAGAGCTTTCAGTGTCAACGGTGAAAGTGCGAGGAGTTATTCCAGACAAGAGTGTCAAATACACAGTGCAGGTTTATTGTACAGTGGAGATTGCTGACCACGTGTACTTGCACCTATTCCTTGTCTTGAAAGATCTGCGATATCAAGCTATCTTTGGCGCAGATTTTATGAGGAAACACGACGGAATCATCCATATGGGGGACAACACCATACGCTTTAAGCCACATGACGCTGTTCCCATGGATGTGCTTGAAGAAGGTGAAGCTATGGATGGCAATGTCTATGCTCAGGATATGTGGAACGCAGAGGGCATAGTAATCACCTATATTGAAGAAGAAAGTGCAGAAAACACTGATGAAGAGTGTAAAGAAAGCACTGAGGGAGAAAATGAAGAAAGCTCTGAAGAAGGTAGTCAAGAAAACACTGGTGAAGAGAGTGAGGAAAGCAGTAAGGAAGAATGCAAGACGCACATTGAAGAAGAGTGTGAGAGTGTCACTTAGGAACATCCAGTTCAACCCAGTGACGAAACAGTAGGACCAGAGAATGAATTGCATGCAAGAGCCTTAGAGAGCAGAGTTTACATTTTGGAGTTGAATAGAAGGAAGGAATCTGATAATTCATCACAAACATAGAGGGATCGACCTTACCAGAATAATCGCCTGACAGTTGTCGCAGATGTCCACCACCTTGAGATGTAGCCGTCAATGTTCGACGAGCAGTTTGAAGAGATTACGAAAAGGATGGATGATGCCAGAGATCAACGACTGAAGGAGCGACAAGAAGAATACGACTCTGAAAACTCTGACTCTTATGAAGCTGATATTCACCACCTTGGACCAATGTCAAATGAAGAAGAGTCAGATTCTAGGTCTGATGATGAAGACTACCTTCCGAAGATGAGTCAATGGGAAGCATTGCATAACCTGGAGAAGATAAGCCGAAGATATGGTATGAAGAAAGTCGCCAACATTCACAATTTTGGAGTTGTACCAATGATCAAGACTCAGATTCTGATGTTTCAACTGGGAAGAAACTGCAGAAATGGCAAGACTATGTGAGTGCTACGCACCAGATTTATGGGAAGAAGGAGAATGAAAGAGTACGCGTTCACCATATTGAACTTATGGGAGATACAGAAGACTCCGTTTCAGATAATGACTGCTACATTCCATCGATGAAGGAATGGGCAGCATGGGACGACGATATGAACTTCATGAGTCATACATCTGTGAAGAACGACTATTTATGTATTTTAAACCACCGAGAGTGGGGATTCAGAGGAAAAGTATCACCAGAATTAAGAAGTATTGCAGGATCAATTAAAAATGCTGCCCATCAATTTTATTTGAAACGACGAGAGGACATATGAGCCCGTATAGCTCCTGCTGTTGATAGCTTTTACGATAGCACAGGAAATGTTTATATCAGAGAGTTGTGACAGCATCCTAGAAGCATGTCACCGCTTCAGATGTACTTTTGACTCTGTTAAAAAGTTCCGGATAATTTTCTCTCCATGATTGAAGAATATTTTCTTTAATGTACAACGTGAACTAATAATTTACAGTCATGCAGCATAATTTGCCACATTATCATGGGCTTTTATTTAATTTATGGTATAAGAGACAACGGGTATGCCATCGTGGACATGCGAGGGGAACGGATATAGTTGCTAAATGACTAGGGAAGTGATCCAGCTTGAACGCTTGCTTCCGTGAGGAAACTAACCCCTATCGTGCGATTGACCCGCTTGCACGTCAATTTTGGAGGTCTAAGTAGGCCGAGATTTGGAAACGTCGTGATCAGTACAACCTGATAGTAATCCGACAATATCAAAGTATTATTTTGGCACGAAGTGTGCTGGCGAGTTGCGTGTTACCAGTGAAGTAACTAAACCAGTGATATTTTGGAAAGAAATCACATTTTCCGAGTTTTCAGAGAATCAGCTCATGGTCTCATTTCAATGCCAGATGGCCGACCATTGTAATACTCAGCAATTGTAAAACACGTGCAACGACAGTGAAATCGAATGAAATCGAGTGTAAAATGTTCTGTTAACCGAGCTGTGTACAAGCTGGAATTTTTGACACAAAGATTAAGCCGATACCGGCAGATTCATAATTATTCACGTGAAGTGATCCATTCTGTGAGCAGACACGTGCCCAGTGTCTCATAGCAGACAGGGCCATTTTGAAATATCGTCTGCAAAACATAAGTGTAGATGCAGTGAATATATTGATGCACGCTAGAAGCAGTGAAATTTCACCATCCTACGATTTTTTCTACAAGATGTCAGAATTACGCCACGTGCGGATGCATAACTCTCCAGTCCTGACCAAGAAGATGATGAGAGCTTAAACCGTTCCTATGGGAGGAACATCGAACATCTGAGCTTCACTACAGCTATGAAGGAAAGCTCGTGAATAACCATGCTCATTGCGAAGCTGAGAAGATATCCCTGGATACCATGGATAAAGAAATACCCCTCAATCCTTCTCTTTTGTGTGAGGTGATCATCGCTAATCTGTGGGTCATGATCTAAAATCTATTCTGTACGGTGAATGGTCAGGGGTGGATTAGTTAGTAGCAACTGTAACTTTGATATCTGTCATCAGGTAGGATTTTTCTCTCTTTAGCCACCAACCATGGTGATTTTTCACGTTTCCAACACGCTTCTACACAATTTGTTTCAAGATTGAGTTAGTCACCAATTTTGTGTGTTTAAACACGGTGCAATACTGGAAATAATTGCAATTCCGCATCTCGGAACATGAATTTCGTTACATTTGACGGGAGCATTATTTTTAAGTCAACTCAAGCTGAAATTCATGTCATGTTTTTCTAAAGCTCCCTTTTTGTAATTATCTTATACGCCACTGATTTTCGGGCGTATCGTTGAGGTATGGGAGGTCCCCAGCCCACATTGTTATTGTAAATAAATTTTTATTAGAGTGAGCAGTACGCCACTTGATTCAAGATGAATCAATATCGTTGTAAATGAGCCAAGTCATGCGTTATATTGCTCATAAATCCCGATTACACGATAATCGTATCATTTCGACAATCACACTAGAGGTTAAGGTGTGGAGAACATTATAAACAGTCATTTAGACGTGTCTTGTGAGCACGAGTGTACTTGTGTAACCGACAGTGGTGTTACATCTTTTTCAAAGACTCTAAGCAGGAGAGACATCTCTTTCCGTTAGGCTTCTTTGGTTTGCCAATGCAAACACATCATTATTCGTGTATTTTAATTGTCTAGAACAACATTATATTCCTTACTAAGTGTGTCATATTCTAGAGAGTGTATACAAGGGTCACTCATGGATATTATTGTGAACCCAGTGTTATTTGAAACAGTGAAAGACTTTTGCTTTGAGCATAATTCACATACACGCAGTATAGCGGTTATCGTAGCGCGTCTAGCTGCAAATGACAGATGCTTGCCAAGGTCGTGGCCTGTTATATTTCCCAGGCTACCCGTCGATCTCGATTGCGAGACAGTTGACAAACGACACACATTTCTCTAGACATTCTGCAATGAATGTTTCATAACGAGCAATGTCTTGTGAATGCTCCTACTATAACCATGATCAAGTATTGATTATTTTTAAGGAATGAAGCAGTACAGGGGTACTGTAAAGTCAAGCATTACTTTGAATATTCTCGCAGATATTTTTAAGCGAACCCAGTTTACTATTATCATGAATTGTATTAATATGAGTAACCATTTGATAGGTTTGACGCTTTAAGGCCATTGTTATTCTCACTTGAAAGTGAAGGTTTTCCCGTGTTTAATACACGATGTAGGGTTGGTTACCGTATTAGTTATTGTGTAGGCTGGCAGATCTATGTTTTGGGAACAAGACTGTCCGAGGAGTTTTGTCATGAGCTGTAGCGCTATTTAGACCTCTTTAGAATGGTAACGGTATCTCTAATAAGCTCCGATGTGTTATTGCTGACGTGCTGTGTCACGTGAACTTGAGGAGTACCACGAGTTGGTAACACACTTGTTAGAAGCCTTGCATTTTGGTCAATCATCATCAATAATGAACTCATAAATCTACAACATTAAACTTAGAACTAAATCAGGAATGTCAATTTGTTTACTAAACAGATGATGGTAAAAATACAGTTAATCATTAATCAACGTTAAATCTTGATCTTGTTTGGTCTAGCACACCAATGAACTGAGCATAGGTGATCTTTCGACCTAAGATTTTATAAACTAATCATCATAGAGGGTCAAGTGAGGTTTCATAGGACTTCGAATGGTTAACCCTTTCCCATGACTAATGAATTTACCCCAAAAATCCAAACCAGCAAGGTCATCGACCTGAGATTTTATAAAGTAATAATCGGATATCGACATGTGAGGTGTCATAGGACTTAGAATGGTCAACCCTTTCCCATGGCCAATTAATTTACCCAAAATACCCCATAAAGCACGGTAATCGACCTGATATTTTATAAACTAATAATCGGATACAAACATGTGAGATGTTTACCATGAGTGATGAAACATAGCTATTTGGAGAAAGAATTATTGTAGGCTACATGTATGGTGACTGATAAGTCTTTCACCATTAGAACTTGTTTTCTGATCAAACTGCAGTACAGAGAGACTATAGGTTGCAGGCATGGGTTAATAAATAACAAACGGTGTACACAAAGTCTGATTTATCGATTCAAGAATTAAGAGTTGACTATCTTTAATTGATTGGTTAATTAGGATAGCTGAAACACAAAATGGTGACTACATCGAACTAAACTGATCCAACATGAATCAAACCGAACTAATCCGAACTAAAGCGAACCAAATCTAATCGAAAACAAGCCAATGGCATTAGTGTAAAACTTGTGGTGGATGTGGTCATTGGTGATGAAAAAAGGAAAGGGTAACGCTCTACCTATAGAGGGTAAGGTAAAGCTAGTGCATGGTGCAAATGCACACAGCCAAGTACATGAACCACACACAACTATCCTATGCTTTTTTAAGGGTTGACTCTTGAAACTTGCTCAGTGGTTACTGGGACAGGATGGTCGCTACACACAACAAGATTTAAATACTTGAGGCTAATAATCTATACACACACACTCGCTTGTTCTAAACTAAACTGTCGTGCTGGCAGTGCTCACACAGTAGGCAGATGACAGAAATGCTTGTCTAACAGAAATACAAACATTTCCGGTTGTCTAATGTTACCAGCTAACCAATTTTTGCTGCAGTGGCGAGCACATGAGCCTCTTGCACTGGAGATCTGAACTCGTTTTCCAGCTCCAAGGCCTGGAACCAATTCAAACTATGAAAAACAGGCATGTTGGCGAAATGGTTAAGCTGTTAGCCTTTCACTAAGGTAGACTACGGTTTGATTTCAGGTTAATATGCATGTCATAAACATGTTTTAAAAAAGCAGAGATAATGTTTAAAACTGATTACACTAGTCGATTTTCAAATTATTACATGAATTACAAATAAAAGGTGGACTGGGTTTGATATACAGTTAATGCTGCCTGTCGCACATTAGTCTGTAAGAAAGCCAAAAGAGCAAAAGGCGTAGGTAGAGCAGTGGTAAAATCGCTATGTGTAGAGAACTACCTAGCGGTTTTGCGAATTGGCAAAGCAATGTCGCATAAACAGTGCAGGATACAATCCAGCAACTATAATTTGTATCTTGTGGAACAGAGAAAATGCACTTTTGCCTTGATGGATAACAAATGTGTGCAGATGAATTACCTATGAATTAGCCTACCATGGGATTATAACCATGAGGAGGAGGTGTGATTTTTATATTTTATTGTTTAGAGACATGGCTTTTTGTAACCATTGGTGATTTAGTAGATTTAGTATTTTGTAAATATTCATTTTTGTAATTGTAATTACTTATTTTTTTATAAATAGTGGAAACGATTTTTTTATAATAGTAGATGGTAAATGTTTAACTAAAAGTTCATTGGGATGAGTGTGCATGTCAAGGATGTATTTTGGATAAATAGAGTGGTTGTGTTTGTTCTCAAAAACAAGCATGGTTGTTTAAATGTATTACAACACCGAAAGAGAGAGATAGAGAGAAAGCTTGTGTGTGTGTGGGTAGCATTGATTGTTTAACCAGAGCAAACATGGTGAGGTATTGTGGGGGGGGGGGGAATCAACACTTAAATATAAACTAGGAGAAGTACCCGTTCCAAGAACGGTCTTTGATATGAATAACCAGACGTTATCAATTCAGCTACTGTTGCAATGGTTAACGGTTTGTCATTCCTTCAAAAGTTTTATCAGATCGATGTTAGTTATCTGGGAATATCACACACACTGTTAATTTAAGGGCCTTAAAATGTGGTTTTCGGAGATCCTTTATAGACCCCCGAATTTTGTGTCTCACATTGAGAAGCGCAACATATGCTTTGGTCGTCCTTCTAGAATAATTTTTATATTTCGCCTATTTTAGCATGTATTTTGAAACTTTTTTTTCCTATACCCACCCTTCTATGAGAAGTACAGTGAAGAGTTATATAAATGATTAGTGTATTGACCCTCATGGATACCTACCTAATTTTACGATGCTCCAAGCATCCGAACACGAGTTATAGGCGTGCATAAAGATACACAGAAATACAGACACTCAAATCCATGTTTTGCTTGCATCCGTCAAAAAACATACCGAAACGCGTAAAAGAAACAAAATTGAAACTTTAATAAACAAACAATCATATGTGTATAGATAGGCGTATTTATGCAAGAGCAAAGGCAGCTAGCGTCCATGAGGCAAACTAACTCTATTGACTACAACGTATCACCCAGATGTCCAAATATGGATATATCAACCACACAGTATCAAACAAATTCAAGGGACAGATGACCTCGTAGTTCCACCCTTTAAAACAACAATAACTAACTAACTCAAACAAAATCATCCTTACGATATACCCGTTTGTTGACAAAAAGAATGATTAGATAAAATGTGCTCTCAAACTAAATTCACCTAACGTGTACTACCTGACGTGAAAATAAAATTGAATATCTCAAATTACTAAAAAGCCGCAAAAATACTATTTCAATTAAGGAATTTTTGAAAATAATATTGCTGTTTGGAGATATAATAGACCTTCTGTACAACATATCGCACGTGTAAGTGGGGTGAAAGAATTCTGGAGTGCCCCTTGACCCCCTTAAGCGCATTGACGAATTTTACAGTCTTAGTTGGTTCCGTGATAACCTTATAGCCATTTGAAAACTTTCACAGAAATTTAATAAATGGAGTGGTATTGCTTCTTACAGAAAGAGATGGAAAGTTGGATGTCATCTCTTGAGATACTGTTGTCATGGTTACCAGCTTGCATTCCTTGATTAGTTTATTAAATAAAATTAGTTTCCATGGATTATCTCAGAAACTGTGGGTTATAGAGCCTTAAAATTTAGTTTTCGGGGACATTTTAGGGCCCCCGTGTTTTGTTTCCGACACCGAGGGGCTGAAAATGAGCTTTGTCTCGTCGTTGTGTTCCATTATATAATAATAATAATAATAATAATAATAATAATAATAATAATAATTGTATAATTATATAGAGATGGGGATTAAATAGACCTTCCGTACCACACCCACACGTGTAAATCACGTTAAAAAAATTCTAGAGTACCTCTTGACCCCCTTAAGCACAGTATTCTGTATATATTGATGCATTTTACACCGTAATTTGGTTCCGTGATAACGGTATAGCCGTTTACAAACTTTCACAGTAATCTAATAATTGGAATTGTATTGCGTCTAACAATGACCTGTGAGATTCTGTTGTCATGGTTACCGGGTTGCCTACTTTCATTATTTTAATAAATCAAATTAGTTTTCTGGGAATAACTCAAAAACTATTGGTTTTAGGGCCTTAAAATGTGGTTTTCGGGGCCCTTTGGGCCTCCGAGTTTTGTTTCTGATGTTGAGGGGCTGAAAATGAGCTTTGTCTGGCCCTTCTACACCTATTTCAGCATGCATTTTAAGGGGGTATGCCCCTCATATGAGAAATACGGAGAAGAGTTACATCAATGATTAGTGTGGTGCCTCTGTGGATATCTGTATCAAATTTTACGTTGACCCACCCAGCCGTTCTCAACTTATAAGGACTCAAAGTTGTCCACAGACAGACAGACAAACAAACAAACAAACAGACAGACAGACAGACAGACAAAATTTTTATTTTTGCGCGCATCCGTCAAAAAACAGTTTGAAACGCGCAAATAACGCAAATTTCCGTGGAAATTCAGAAAAAACAGACAAACTTTCATTTTTATATATATAGAGAAGAGATGGAAAATAGTAATTTTGTTACTTTGAAATGAAGCGGTAGATAGGCGTTATTTTGTAAAACAGTCTTACCTGCAGTAGTAGTAGTAGACCTCTATGTTTTGCAAACACATATACAGACACTACCACTGCCATGGTCAAACACTCACTTCAAAACCATTTACAATAACTTAAAACGAAAAAATCGTGTTTAGTAAATATGAACTTTTGACATATACAAAATGAAAAGAAAATTTGTAAACAACAAATTGGAAAATACATGTTTCCATATCATAATTCAAAAACTTTAAACTGACATTTAAAAAAAATGCAAATGAAAAATTGACAAATTTTAATGTGTAAAAAGTAAAAATGAAAAAAAGATGAACAAATGGCTATTGTCACTTTTTTAAATAAAAAAACATGGTGCTCTATGGTTGAGGCGTGAAACAAACCCCTTCTATTTATTTGGACCACTCGAGACTGAGTAGACTTGTTTTAGTCCTCATACCCCTTTAAAATTTTGTGTTTAAGCTGCGAATTGAACCCAAGGGCTCTGGAGTGCCAGCTAACTATGCTAACCGCTACGCTACAAAGACAACTTTACACTACTCTTAATGAATATAAGATTTTAAATTTTACATTTTAGATTTAATAATTCACATTTTTATATTTTTTGATTTTAGCTTTTGTGAAAAGACCAAACCATAATGTCAATTGACTGAAAATGTTTGGTAACTAATTATTAAAGAAAGACATATAAGGATTTGTATTACTTGAAATTATGTTTTCTGAACTATATTTTTTTAGATATTATTTTTTAAAATTTGAGGTATTGGATTTTAGATATTAGGTAAAGACCAAACTAATATTAACTATTTATTAGACACTGGTATGTAGATAGAAAGTGATTAGAATATACGTTAAGATGAATTTTTAGGTGTTGACTGGCCTTTCAATAAGAATTGACTAACCAGACATTGGTTAGCTACCATGGAGACTATGTTTGTTACTGACCAGTGAGTAGGGTTTTAGAAAACTGTTTGCTATTTTGGGTTATATACAACAGATGCTTAGACCTACTGAGCGACTATGTTTGCCAAACAAGACATTATACCAGAGAGACAATTAGGATACATATGTAGCTCAGGCAAGAAAAGCATATCTACAGAAAAGGAATCTGTTGACATTGAATATAGATTTAGGTATTAGGAAGTCAGTTTTGAAGGCTTTTGTCTGGAGTGTGGCACTGTATGAAAGTATCACTTGACTATTGGTGTAGCAGAAAAGTCGAGAATTGAAGTGTTTGAAATGTGTTACAGGAGAATGATAAAGATGAGATGGGTAAATAGGGTTACAAACAAAGATGTATTAAGACCAGTGGGAGAAGAGAGATATTTTCTGGCGACTGCTAAAAAAGACAAGAGATAGGTTGTTAGGACACTTACTAAGACACCCAGGAATAGCAAGCCTAGTTATGGAAGGAAGGGTTGAGGACAAGAACTGTAGGGGAGACTAAGGTTAGAATATATTAAACAGGTAGGCTTGGATGTAGGGTGTGGTAGCTATATATAGATAAAACGATTAACTCTGGACAGGGAGGCATGGAGTTCTACATCAAACCAGTACAATGACTAGAGACTCAAACAACAGCATGTAGAGCTCACCAAATTAATGTTGTGTAACGGTAAATGTTAGTGAACGAACTGTAATGCATTATTAAAACCCATGACACGATATCTAAGAGCTATTATAATATTATTTTAAAATGCCTTTAACTCTATATTAAACACCCAGTTCACAAGACTCATAACTGCAATGTTATGGAAAAACAAAAATAAAATCTACATTTAAAAACAAGCAAGTGGTTGAGTCAATGTACACTGGAAAGTCTTGTAAACACTCAAGTGTACAGAACGAATTACATTAGTAACTGTCAGGTTGGCTGAGTGGTTAAGGTGTTTGACTTAAGTTCAAATTTCTAGTACCAGAAAGCTAGTATTCGAACCCCTTACGTTACATAACTATTGCCTGAACATCGCTTGACGACACTGTATTGTTATGATACTCGGTACACAAAACACATGAGTGCATTGTTTAAGGCCACTCTCTTTCTGAACATAGTCAGTGACCGTTAAGAGTTAACAATTGCATTAATAGTGGGACGTGGGGATAGCAAGTAAGAAAAACAGACAATACCCATACACTGTACTTACTTAATGTAAATATGTGTACAATAGTTACACACAAAATACATTTCTTTTTTCTCTATTACTATTTAGTACATTTTGATCCTCTTGCAATACTACCTATTGCATATCAATGGCAGATGACCTTGTATTTCAGCCTTAAAAAAACAACAACAACACATTTTGCATTGTCTGTGATGTTGATGACTCTTGAGACGTGGAAGATGGATTAAACATAACTTTTACAACTGGGGTTAAATTTTGCTCAATAAACACTGCATTATTTTGAGTATCAACATTTTTTCTTGTACTAGCTTTTTAGCATTGTCATGGTTTTTGGTAACACTAACAGCGTTTTAATTGAAGCACTACATTGATGATCACTCACTCTTATAACCACATCATTTCTACTTTTTAGATTGACTTACATTTTTTAACCTCTGTTTTGTGCATTGCCAGAATATTATTCCTTTTACATTTTATCGTTTGTAGTTATATGAGTAGCCTTTATTGAGTAAGCGTTGTTTACCTCGGTTAGTTGTAGTAAATTCCATAGTAGCAACTAACCTGTTAGTATGATTTACACACTACAAAGTTTACAACTGTTTTGGTGATGGAGTGACTTACCTTAAGCTTTTATATTGGCTTATGTGTTGGCTTTAGTGTTGGCTTTTGTGTTGCCCTATGTATTGGCTTTTGTGTTGGCTTTTGTGTTGGCATTTGTATTGGCTTATGTATTGGCTTTTTTATTGGTTTTTGTGTTGGCTTATTTGTTAAGTTAATTTTGTCAATGTATTTAGAGGATTTTCTTCTTGGTCTTGGAAAGTATTTCATTCTGTTGAAGGGGTAACGGCTTCGATCACGTAAGAGAGGGAATATTTAAAGACTTAACCTCAGCTCACTTAACATTACCTAACTTTACCTAACCTAACCTGTCACATGACAGGTTCTACAAGTTTAGACTTGCTTTAAGACTGGCTATGACGTCATAGATGGATGGGGGTGAGAGGCTGGCAAAACAGAATAATGTTTTGGTTTAATGAAAAGTCATGGCGACATTTTTTCTGACATCTGTTTTGAGCATTGCCAGAATATTATTCGTTTTATATTTTATCGTTTATAGTTATATGAGTAGCCTTTATAGAGTACACGTTGTTTACCTTGGTTAGTTGTAGTAAGTTCCATAGTAGCAACTAACCTGTTAGTGTGTTTTGCACACTACAAAGGTCACAACTGTTTTGGTGATGGAGACTTACCATAAGCTTATGTATTGGCTTATGTGTTGGTTTTTGTGTTGGCTTTTGCATTCGCTTTTGTGTTGGCTTTTATGTTTGCTTATGAATTGGCTTTTATGTTGGCTTTTGTGTTGGCTATTGTTGTGGCTTATGTATTGGCTTTTGTGTTGGCTTATATATTGACTTATTTTGTTGTCTTATTTGACAAGTTATTTTTGTCAATGTATTTAATGGATTTTTCTCTTGGTCTTGGAAAGCATCTCAGTCCCTTTTTCTCACATTATAATGCTTTCCACCAAATTTGTAAGGAACAACAACATACTCATTTTTTTTTAAAAAAGTACTCTAAAGTTAATCATTGACTCTCAACTCTTACTCTTACCTCTACCCCAACGCCTAGTCAGAAACATTCTATTTTTAAAATGTTTCAAAAAAGTTGAATTGGGAAAGTAGGTTATAGGTTTAAACTAAAATAATCATATAAAGTCTTATGTTAACTCTTACACTTACCTCTATCACACTCTCAGTCAAAAAATAATATTGTATTTCCCTAACGTTAGACTCTTTTTACCAACGTATTAACAACACAAGTCAACAAACAAAACATATTGTGTTGACTCTATTATTTAATGCGTATATTCTGTCTACATTGAACAGTAACAAAAAATCGCCATTCATATTTAATTAAGTTTGCTTTCATACTTTATGTAATGATAAATACATATTTAAAGTTTTGGCAGACTGTTCAAGGGGTAACGGATTTAAACACGTAAGAGAGGGAATATTTAAGGATTTAACCACAGCTCACCTAACATAACCTAACTTTACCTAGCCTAACCTTTTCACGTAACATGTTCTACAAGTTTAGACTTGCTTTGAGACTGGCCATGACGTCATGGATGGATGGGGGTGGGAGGCTGGACATGACTTTTCATTAAACCAAAAACATTCTCCTTTTCTGGTTACTGTTCAATGTTGACAGAATATATGCATTATAATAAACTCAACACAATTGCTTTGTTTGTTTACTTGTGTTATTAATACATTGGTTTAAAGAGTCTAACGTTAGGTAAATGCAATATTATTTTTGACTGAGAGTGTGATAGAGGTAAGTGTAAGAGTTAACATATGACTTTGTATGATTTTTTAGTTTAAACATATAGCCTACTTTCCCATTTCAACTTTTTTGAAACATTTAAAAAATATAATGCGTCCGACTTGGCGTTGGGAGAGAGGAAAGAGTAAAAGTTGAGAGTCAATGATTACATTTAGAGTCCTTTGGATTTTTTATTTGAATTTTAGTGTGTTTTTGTTGTTGCTTACAAACATGGCGACAAGCATTATACTGTGATAAAAAAGGACTGATATACTTTCCTAGACCAGGAGAAGAAACCACTAAATACATTGACAAAAATAACTTGTCAAATAAGCCAACACAAAAAGCCAATATATAAGCCAACACAAAAGCTAACACAAAAGCCAATACATAAGCCAACACAAAAGCCAACACAAAAGGCAACACAAAAGCCAACACATAAGCAAATACATAAGCTTATAGTAAGTCACTCCATCACCAAAACAGTTTTGACCTTTGTAGTGTGCAAAACATACTAACAAGTTAGTTGCTACTATGGAACTTACTACAAGTAACCAAGGTAATCAACGTGTACTCTATAAAGGCTACTCATATAACTATAAACGACAAACTTTAAAAGGAATAATATTCTGGCAATGCTCAAAACAGAGGTCAAAAAATATCGGCATGACTTTTCATTAAACCAAAACATGTTTTGTTTTGCCTGCCTCCCACCACCATCTATCTATGACGTCATAGCCAGTCTTAAAGAAAGTCTAAACTTGTAGAACATGTCACATTACAAGGTTAGGTTAGTTAATGTTAGGTTATGTTAAGTGAGCTGAGGTTAAGTCTTAAAATATTCCCTCCCTTACGTGTTCAAAGCCGTTACCCTTTCAACAGACTGAAATACTTTCTAAGACCATGAAAAAATCCTTTAAATTCATTGACAAAGATAACTTAACAAATAAGCCAACACAAAAGCCAATATATAAGCCAATACAAAAGCCAATACATAAGCCAATACAAAAGCCAACACAAAGGCCAACACAAAAGCTAATACATAAGTCAACACAAAAGCCAACACTAAAGCCAACACATAAGCCAATATATGAGCTTAAGTTGAGCCACTCCATCACCAAAGCAGTTGTAACCTTTGTAGTGTGTAAATCATACTAACAGGTTAGTTGCTACTATGGAACTTAATACAACTAACCGAGCTAAACAACGTGTATTCTACAAAGGCTACTCATATAACTATAAACGGAAAATGTAAAAGGAATAATATTCTGGCAATGCTCAAAACAGAGGTAAAAAATATGTCAAGGCAATCAAAAAAGTAGAAATGATGAGGTTTTAATAGTGAGTGATCATCAATGTAGTGTTTGAAATAAAACACTGTTAATGCTAAAAAGCCAGTACAAGAAATAAATTTTGCTACTCAAAATAGTGCAGTGTTTATTGATCAACGTTTAACCCCTGTTGTAAAAGTTATGTTTAATCCATCTTCCACGTCTCAAGAGTCATCAACATCACAGACTATGCAAAAGGTGGTGTTGTTGATATTATTTTAAGGGGTTGAACTACAAGGTCATCTGCCATTGATATGCAAGAGGTAGTATTGCAAGAGGATCAAAATGTACTAAATAGTAATAGAGAAAAGAGAAATGTATTTTGTATGTAACTATTGTACACATATTTGCATTAAGTAAGTACAGTGTATGGGTATTACAGCTTAGGCTTTCAAGGCCGGCGTTCATAATTAAATACAAATTTTTCGGGCTTGTAGGCCGTGGTCCAGACAGGATATCTCCCGACGTTTCACCGGAAACTGCGTCCGGCATTATCAAGGGTTCCGCTCCTTTCCTTGGTCAGCAGTGGAATGAGGAAGAGGCTTGAAATAATGGGTAACGGCTAGTAGTGGAGTATTGTTGTTTGAATATGACTGTTGGTTGGGTGGATCTTGGCGATGAACTAACGGCTGGAAGGTAGTTTGGATCTTCAAATTAGCATGGTGAGCCGAGCGTTCTCTTCGCATTCCGGCTGGATCGTCTGATCTCACGTACATGTTGCGGGGTGCGGTGCGTGCTCCGGCTTCGGCGACCGAGCTTGTGAGGGTCAGGTGTTCCCTGCGCGACTGCCGGGCTGTAGCGGGAAGGTTCTTCAGGTTGACGTGTGAGTGATTTCTTGGCCTTGGTGTTCCTAAGAGCCGGGATACATGTATTACGCACACGTTCAATTTCTTCCTTCCGATTGAAATTGTCGGGGTGTTTGAAGATTTCTATGGCTTCCCGTTGCAGCCTGGCGTGGTAGTGTGTGGTCGTGGAGAGTATCTCCGTGTCCCCGTACTGTACATCGTGACCGGGCAAGAGAGAATGCTCAGCGATTGACGATATCTCAGTTTGACCCAGGCGGCTGTGTCTGTTATGTTCCTTGAGTCTGGTGGTCACGCTCCTCTTCGTCGTTCCTATGTACACCTTCCCACAGGAACACGGGATTCTGTAGACACCTGCAGTGGAGTGTGGGTGGCGCTTGTCTTTAGCGGATCGCAGCAAGACCCGGATTTTGGTGGTGGGTTTATAAACCGTCTTCACCCCATAGGTCTTCAGTAATTTGCCTATCCTGACCCTCACCTTCTTCACGTACGGCAGGAATGCGGTGGCCACTGGAGTTTCCTCAGAATCTTTCCTCGTGCTCCGGCGCCTGGGATGAGAGGCTCGTTCAATCTCCTTATTGCTGTATCCGTTGGCGCATAGGGCCCTCTTTATACGTTTCAGCTCTTGGTTGAGGTTGGATGGCTCACAGATTCTCCTAGCACGGTCTACCAATGTTTTAATAACTCCGTGTTTCTGTCGGGGGTGGTGATTGGATGTATTGTGTAGATACCGGTCGGTGTGTGTGGGTTTCCGGTACACGGTGTGCCCCAAGCGCAGGTCATTAGTCCTGGTGATCAGCACGTCAAGAAAGGCCAGGCAGTTGTCTTTTTCCTTCGATACGATACCTTCGTAGTCTGGAGCCACGGAGAGGAAGAGCTGGAACGTTTCCTCGACCACCTTAACAGCCTCAACACCAGTAAAAAATTTACTATGGAGAAGGAGAAAGACAACTGCCTGGCCTTTCTTGTATTTAATTATGTATGGGTATTGTCTGTTTTTCTTACTTGCTATCCCCACGTCCCAATATTAATGCAATTGTTAACCATTAACAGTCACTGACAATGTTCAGAATGAGAGTGGCCATAAACAATACACTCTATATGTGGTTTGTGTACCGAATAACATAACAATACAGTGTCGTGAAGCCATGTTCAGGCAATAGTTATGTAAGGTAAGGGGTTCGAACACATGCATTCTTGTACTAGAAATTTTAACTTAAGTCAAGCACCTTAACTACACAGCCAACCTGACAGTTACTAATGTAATTCGTTCTGTACACTAGAGTGTTTACAAGACTTTCCAGTGTACATTGACTCATCCACTTGCTTGTTTTTAAATGTAGATTTTGTTTTGTTTTTCCATAACATTACAGTTATGAGTCTTGTGAACTGGGTGTTTAATATAGGGTTGAAGGCATTTAATAATAATGTTAGAAAAGCTCTTAAGTATCGTGTCATGGGTTTTAGTAATGCATTACTGTTCGTTCACTAACATTTACCGTTACACAACATTAATTTGGTGAGCTCTACATGCTGTTGTTTGAGTCTTCAGTCTTTTAACTGGTTTGATATAGAAGTCCATGCCTCCTTGTCCAGAGCTTATCGTTTCATCTCTATATAGCTACCACACCCTACATCCAAGCCTATCTGTTTAATATATTCTAACTTTAGTCTCCCCTACAGTTCTTGTCCTTAACCCTTCTTTCCATAACTAGGCTTGCTATTCCTGGGTGTCTTAGTAAGTGTCCTACCAACATATCTCTTGTCTTTATTAGCAGTCGCCTGAAAACATCTCTCCTCTCCCACTAGCCTTAATACCTCCTTGTTTGTAATCCTATTTACCCATCTCATCTTCATCATTCTCATGTAACACCACATTTCAAACACTTCAATTCTCGACTATTCTGCTACACCAATAGTCCAAGATTTACATTCATACAGTGCCACACTCCAGACAAAACCCTTCAAAAATTACTTCCTAATACTTAATCTATACTCAATGTCAACAGATTTCTTTTCTGTAGATATGCTTTCCTTGCCTGAGCTACATAAGTATCCTAATCGTCTCTCTGGTATAATTTCTTGTTTGGCGAACATAGTCGCTCAGTAGGTCTAAGCATCTGTTGTATATAACCCAAAATAGCAAACAGTTTTCTAAAACCCTACTCACTGGTCAGTATCAAACAAAGCCTTCCTGGTAGCTAACTCATGTCTGGTTAGTCAATTCTTATTGCAAAGGCCAGCCAACACCTAAGAATTCATCTTAACGTATAGTCTAATCATCTTTCTATCTACATACCATTGTCTAATAAATAGTTAATATTAGTTTCGTCTTTACCTAAAATTTGAAATCCTGTATCTAAATTTTAAAACTAAAATCTAAACAAAATATAGTACGGAAAACATAATTAGCAGTAATAAAAATCCTTATATGCCTTCTTTAATAATTAGTTACCAAACATTTTCAGTCAAATGACAATATGGTATGGTCTTTTCACGAAAACTAAAATCAAAAAAATATTAATTGTGAATTATTAAATCTAAAACGTAAAATTTAAAATCTAATATTCATTACGAGTAGTGTAAAGTTGTCTTTGTAACGTAGCGGTTAGCTCTTGGGTTCAATTCCGAGCTTTAATACAAAATTTCAAAAGTGGTTTGAGGACTAACAGAAGTATACTCAGTCTCGAGTGGTCCAAATAAATAGAGGGGGTTTGATTTACACCTCAACCATAGAGCACCATGTTTTTGATTTTGTAGAAATGACGATAGCCATTTGTACATTTTTTTCAGTTTTACATTTTACACATTTTCCATTTGCATTTTTTTAAATGTCAGTTTAAAGTTTTTGAATTTCGTGATATGGAAACATGGATTTTCCAATTTGTTGCTTACACATGTTCTTTTCATTTTGTATTTGTAAAAAGTTCATTTTTACTAAACATGATTTTTTCATTTTCAGTTATTGTAATTGGTGTTGAAGTGAGTGCTTGACCATGGCAATGGTACAGTCTGTCTATGTGTTTGCAAAACATAGAGGTCTTGTTTACCACTGCAGGTAAGACTGTTTTACAAAATAACGCCTATCTTCCGCTGCATTTCAGAGAAACAAAACTGTTATAAAAAATTACTATTTTCCATTTATATATAAGTGTTGATTCCCCCCAACCATAACTCACCGTGTTTGCTCTGGTTAAACAATCAATGCTACCCACGCACACACAAGCTTTCTCTCTCTCTTCCGGTGTAGTCATATATTTACACAACCATGCCTGTCTTTGAGAACAAACACAACCACTCTATTCATCCCAAAAAATACATCCTTGACATGCACCCTCATCCCAAAGAACATTTAGTTAAACTTTTACAATTTACTATTATAAAAAATGGTTTCGTTTATTTATAAAAAATAACCGTTTACAATTACAAAAATGATTATTTACAAAATACTAAATCTACTGGTTACCAAAAGCCATGTCTCTAAACAATAAAATATAAAAATCACACCTCCTCCTCGTGGTTGTAACCCCATGGTAGGCTAATGCATAGGTAATTCGTCTGCACTAATTTGTTATCCATCAAGGTAAAAGTGCATTTTCTCTGTTCCACAAGATACAAAGTATGGTTGCTGGATAGTATCCTGAACTGTTTATGCGACATAGCTTTGCCAGTTCATAAAACCGCAAGGTAGTTCTCTACACATAGCGATTTTACCAATGCTCTACCTACGCCTTTTGCTCTCTTGGTTTCTTACATTCTAGTGGGTGACAGGCATAATTAACTGTATATCAAACCCAGTCCACATTTGAATTTTTAATCCAAGTAACAATTTGAAAAGAGACAAGTGTAATCTGTTTTAAACATTATCTCTGATTTTTTTAAAATATGTTTAGACATGCATATAACCTGAAATCAAACCCTAGTCTACCTTAGTAAAAGGCTAACAGCTTAACCACTGCACCACCATGCCCTCCTTACTTAGTTTGAATTGGTTCTAGGCCTTGGAGCTGGACATCGAGTTAAGATCTCCAGTGCAAGAGGCACATGTCCTCGCCACTACAGCACAAAATGGTTAGCTGGTAACATTAGACAACCGGAAATGATTGTATTTCTGTTAGCCAAGCATGTCTGTCATCTGCCTACTGCGTGAGCACTGCCAGCAAGACAGTTTAGTTTAGAAAAAGCGAGTGAGTGTGTATAGATTATTAGCCTCAAGTATTTAAAACTTGTTGTGTGTAGCGACCATCTTGTCCCAGTAACCACTGAGCAAGTTTTAACAGTCAACCCATAAACAGCATAGTATATCTGTGTGGTGTTCATGTACTTGGGTGTGTGCATTACCACTATGCACTAGCTTTACCTTACCCCTTTTAGGTAGAGAGCTATCCCTTTCCTTTTCGACATCACCAATGACCACATCCACCCACATGTTTACAGTTAAACCCTTGGCTTGTTTCCGATTAGGTTTGTTTCGGTTTAGTTCGGTTTAGTTGGGTTTGATTCAGTTTGGTTCAGTTTAGTTCGATGTAGTCACCATTTTGTGTTTAGCTATCCTAATTAACCAATCAATTATAGATAGTCTACTCTTTATTCTTGAATCGATAAATAAGATTTTGTGTAAACCGTTTGTCATTTACTAACCCATGCCTGCAACCTATAGTCTCTCTGTACTGCAGTTAGATCTGAAAACCAGTTCCAATGGTGAAAGACTTGTCAGTCACCATACAATAGTAGCCTACAATAATTCTTCCTCTACCTAGCTATGTTTCATCACTCATGGTCAGCATCTCACATGATCGTATCCGATTATTAGTTTATAAAATCTTAGGTCAATGACCTTGCTGTTTTTGGTCTTTTGGGTAAATTCGTTAGCCATGGGAAAGGGTTGGTCATCCTGAGTCCTATGGCACCTCACTTGACCCTCTCATGATTAATTTACAAAATCCTAGGTCGATGACCTTGCTGTTTGGGTCTTTTTGGTAAATTCGTTGGCCATGGGAAACGGTTGGCCATCCTGAGTCCTATGAAACCTCACTTGACCCTCTCTGATTATTAGTTAGCGGGATATTAACAAATGTGCAGTTATTCCCTTTTGACAAAAATGAATAATACTTTCAAAAACAGGTCGTCACCCCAAGTCCAACGACCCCTCATACAAGTCCCTAGCTCTAGCTTTATTGGTTCATGAGATATTAATAAGCCGATGGCCTATTAGTTTTGGATCTTTTTTTAAAATAGCCTATCTATAAATCGGTATTCAGAGTGCCATGTCCTTCTTCCGCTGTTGACAAGGAAATGTCCGAGTTTGTTCAGCTGTTCAGGGAACCTTTTAGAGTGACCATGCGTATTGGCGAGTGTTCGTACAGCCTAACAGACCATCAAGGAACCATTGGAGGGTCTCATAATGTGTCTAACCTTAAGACGTATAGTAGTTTGTAAGGTTATGGCAGAACCTCTGAGACAGACGTAGTCTTCAAAGTGGTATATTTCACTGGCACACTTCAAGAAATGACGAAGAGGCTACAATTAGCAAGTGACAGAAAGCATAGCATGATTTCGAATGCATAGTAGAATGCGTTATGCTAGTGCGTCGTAGCTATATGCCAAAATTGTCAATTATGACAAGTAACGAATGTTAAGGACACCTGAGGAAATTCCGTGTGAGTTAGCGGTTAAGAACACTTGAGTATTGTCGGTGTGAGTTAGTTATAAGTGAAGAAAAGGACATTTGAAACAATGAATAATTTGAATGTGACATCAAGAAAATGAAGTTGTATTGAAAGGGTAATTATGTATGTTGTTTAAAGGGTATATATGATTTTCAGTATTTGTGAGTGTAGATGGAGTCCCCATTCTTATGTATTCATAGGAAATCCATAGGAGGGGAATAGTGACCTTCCCAAATCACAAGGGATCGAACCCTCACTTTCGGGACTTTCAGTTTGATATAATCGTCCATATATTTTTATCTGATGCTTTTATATGTCAAATAATTATTTATTAGAGTGTATTATGCCATGCGAATGATTTTCATTTAATTTGTATAGATTTAAGATATTGTTTATATCGAGCTCCGAAGTCAGTTTAGAAGTATATATTTTAACATTGTATAACTATATATTGGAGTGTCTAGTTAATGGCACGGAACCAGGAAGTTGGTACTGTGTGCGACGGGTTTTATCCACGCGGGCCGCGTGCAACGGTGATTTATGCTACGAGTCAGCAGAAGTAGGATTGGCATCTATGTAATTAGAGAGGTAGTAATCTGTCCTTATTTGGAGATGTTATTCCGGATTGACTGTACCCGTGATTTAAGATGTGTGGACCAAGGGATTGAGGAAGGGATGAGAGTGTTACTCACGCTTGTCGGCTGAGGGAAGATTATTCTTATTTGTGACTCCGGGTGGAGTAGGTTCTTATTCGTGACTCCGTGTGAGGAGTAGGCTCGATTTTGTGACTCCGTGTAGGAAGTAGTTGTTCTTACGGAAGGCTCCATGAGGAAGTGGTTGATTCGAATTTGTATCTCCGTGTTGAAGGAGCGATTGTAGGTTAGGCCTAATGTAATAAATTAAATCAGCTGTTAGGAATTTGGATTTGTTATTGAAGGAGGAAGGAAAGTAATTCACACGCTCACGATATTGTGTTCAGAGTTTTAATTACGGAGTTGCAGGTAGAATTATTCTCTCGGGAATAATTCACCTAGTTTCAGATAAGTCGCCAAGACTTCCTGTCTCGAAAAGCATGACGTAATGAGAACTTAAGTCTGTGTACTGAATTTCAAGGGCCATAACGAGAAGTTTGTTTATCTACGAATACTAGTAAAATATGCTAAGTATTGTTCAACTGAGGTGCGAATTAGTCCCAATAATCCACCAACCAGATTCAGAGCACTATTATTCAGTCTGATCTGCGAAGCAGTATAAATCGCTGGATTCTGAAAATCAGTAATATACAATGATTAACTTTTGTAATAGAAAATCCTACGTGTGAAACAATTAGTAACTGCGACGAAAGTAATTAGGACTGATTCTTTGGGCGCATTATCCCCAGTATCAGTAGTTAGTTTTCCCATCTCAGACCAGCATCTGTAAGTACCAGTGTCTTCCAAGGGTTCATCAATGCATGTCATAAGTGTGCCTGTGTATATGTGATAGGGAGTGTTAGGGTAGTCCGTATCGACGAGGATCCTGCCAAGTGTATATATTTTGTCCGGTATCAGAATACATATCCATTTTACCAGAAATCCAGTGTTTTTATTTTATGCGGTCACCGGTGCAGTTGGGTGTGAATGTTTAATGCTGCATCCCGATATGTAGTTAGTGAGAGGGTGACACCTGAATGAAATTGAATGGTGGTGTGTAATACTTAATAGAAGGTATGTGGAAAAGAGTTGGTAGATATGAGATTGCAGTTGAAGGCAATGACAGTCATCAGTACAAGTTCAATGGGATATGTTGGGTTAAACAAGTAGGAGAGGAGAAAATATTTAGATGTGTTATTAGTAGATGAGTGAGGATAGGCTACAAATTTTGTTGGAAAGATACTGATCAGGAAATTATGCAAAGTGTCTGTATCTGGCGCAAGGTAATTGAAAAAAAAAAGGATTAATGAGTGTCCACTACGAGGGTAGGTTTGTGTGAGCTATGAGTGAACTCTTCGATGAGATATTATGTGCTGTGTTTCCTGTCACCCTAGGTAATGAGGTCAGGAGGTTTTGCACAAATCGTTGGCAGCTTGGTACAGCTGGTAGATAGTTAAGTGATTGCAGCAAGAAGAACTTGATGTCTGCCATAATCATCGGATAAATAAAATAAGCCTCAGAATGCCTCAAATATGGATATGTTGCTGCTGACGGAGGGTATGGTTTCCTCCAGCCCTAACTATTGGTTCCGCACACACGATTATAACAAGACTGACTCACTAATGTAGTAAGATGCATCCATGATTTCTGTCGTTTCCCTGTGTACTGCCAATGAAACAATGTGCGTCTCACCAATGAAGTTAATTATGTTGAGTCTATGATGGCTGTGGATAATTAAAAGATGATATTAATAACTAATAATGAATTCATTTGATAATTTCAGGATTTATGGGATGGGTTTGAAATTTTATTTCATCACGTTTGGTATGTCAGTTCATGTCCTGAACACAACACAGTACACGTTGTTACCGGCGTCATTTTGAGAATACCACTGCTTGAGTATTGTGGATATATTCCAGCAAAATTTAAGAGTTTCCTGGAGTTGAATATAATATCATCAGTTCCTTTCGCATTGACATTTTCATTTGTTGACATTATGCGTCCGTCATTTATGATTTAGAAGGAATGGTAGAGTATACACTGCTAGGAATAAAGGTTATTGAACTAGGGACTGTGAGATCCTCTAACCCATGGTAACTTGTGATTCTAGTATTTTTATGTATTTATAGTCTTCTATATATTTTCTACGCAAAGCTAGGCTAGAGCATATTCCCCTTAATATTAGTTAGAATAATGTAAGATCCGTGTTCCCATTTGAAATCTCATCATTTAAATAATTAAGTTGGTGCATTGTTATAATAATCATCTCGTTAAATATGTTAGTTCAAACTAATAAACTAATTCAGTACAAAGCTTGAGTCATGGATGCATTAAGTATGAAATATGATAAATCGAAACAATATAATCGGGGTATGTGAGAAAAGTAACAAATTAATGATCATGTTGTAACCGTAAAGTATTTTTGTAACCGTAATGGAAATGGCAAAGATGCAAACAGTCATGCCAACTTTAATTATTTCAAGTAATATAATGGTGTTATTGGTTCTACGTCCCTTTTTAACAAACTTGGTTATTAGAGACGCTGGGTTGCCGGAATTTTTCCCGAAAGGGATCTATTGACACGGCTCCCACGTATTCGCGCACCCTCAAATACCAACTGACCGCACCAGGATTCAATCTTGCAGCTTTGGGCACAGCTGGCGTGAACGTTACCACTGAGCCATGCAGCCAGTCAAATGATTATTAAATCATGCTTTGTAACTAAATGTAAAGGTGAACTTGAGGAATGCATTCAGCTAAGAGAGTATTCAGTGAGAATTTAATAAGTAATTCATTTTAATTTGACAAACGCTGAGACGTTTCCTAGCGTGTGATGAGAGTTGATGACCCTTAATGAGAAACGAATACAATTAAAATATGAAGCACTCAAATTATATCTATTTGTGGAGTCTGGTACAGTCCTAGTAACTGACTGCTAAACCAGAGAAGGTTTGACAGTGTATTGGGTAAGATAACATTTTAAATGAAAAGGAAGATTGTAGTTTTACGTGACCGTGAATCTTGTGATTATAAGCCACGGGACCTCCTTTTTACGTGGAATCCGAACCACAGGACATGGCATTTCACTTCGAAAATCTCACATGCATTGACCGGGAATCGAACCCGGACCGCCTTGGTGAAAGGCATACAGCTAGACCGCTGAGCCACCATGCCCCTCATTTTAAATGAACCAATGTTGGTAAATAGTGATAATTATACAATAAATAGCCCTATACAATGATCGATGTGAATTTATGTAATGTTTGAGCAATCCCACACCTTTATCCATATGTCATGTGGTAATTGTCATTGAGAGAGAAAACATCTTGCCTGGGATCAGCTAGTCGGAGCAACTCACATGAATCCGAAGCCCAGTATGCTACAGCAAAACGTGTTAGAATGCGTTATATACTCCATGTACAGCGGGTCAGTATATATGTTTAATACCTTGTTGAGCAAGTCAGTATATATTATTTACTAATGTATAGAGGGTCAGTTATTGAGTCTAATTCCATGTAGAGCACGCCAATATACAGTACATTATTAACTCCTTGTGTAGAGGGTCAGTTAGTAAGTCTAATTCCTTGTAGAGCACGCCAATATATATTATTAACTCCTCGTGTAGAGGGTCAGTTAGTAATTCTAATTCCTTGTAGAGCACGCCAATATACATTATTAACTCCTTGGGTAGAGGGTCCGTTAGTGGGTCTAATTCCTTGTAGAGCACGAAAATATACATTATTAACTCCTTGTGAGAGGGTCAGTTAGTGAGTCTAATTCCTTTTAGAGCACGCCAATATACATTATTAACTCCTTGTGTAGAGGGTCAGTTAATAATTCTAAGTCCTTGTAGAGCACGCCAATGTACATTATTAACTCCTTGTGTAGGGGGTCAGTTTATATTTTTAATTGCTTGTTGAGCAAGTCAGTTTACTGTATGTTATTTACTCCTTGTGTAGCGCTCAGTTTGTGTGGTAAATTCCCTGTAGAGCAAACCTATATACATGATTTACTCCTTGTGTAGCGGGTCAGATTATATTTTAAATTCTTTGTAGAGCAAGCCAATATACATTATGCACACCTTCTGTAGCGGATCAGTTTGTATGTTTCTTGAAGAGCACGCCAATATACAAGATTTACTCTGTACGTCGCGGGTCAGTTTGTACGTTTAATTCCTTGTAGAGCAAGTCAATATACATGTTTTACATCTTCTGTAGCGGAACAGTATGCATGTTTTACTCCTTGTGTAACGGATGACTATAGAGGTTATACTCCACGTGTAGCGGGACAGTATGCATGTTTTACTCCTTGTAAAGCGGATCACTATACAGGTTATACCCCACGTGTAGCGGAACAGTATGCTTGTTTTACTCCTTTTGTAGCGGATCATTATACAGGTTATACTCCACGTGTAGCGGGAGAGTATGCATGTTTTACTCCTTGTGTAGCGGATCACTATACAGGTTATACTCCACGTGTAGCGGCACACTATGCATGTTTTACTCTTTGTGTAGCGGATCACTATACAGGTTATACTTCACGTGTAGCGGGACACGATTAATTTTTTACTCCTTGTGTAGCGGATCATTATACAGGTTATACTTCACGTGTAGCGGGACACTATGCATGTTTTACTCTTTGTAGAGCGGATCATTATACAGGTTATACTCCACGTGTGGCGGGACACTATGCATGTTTTACTCCTTGTGCAGTGGATCACTATACAGGTTATACTCCACGTGTAGCGGAACACGATTCATTTTTACTCCTGGTGTAGCGGATCATTTTACAGGTTATACTCCACGTGTAGCGGAACACGATTCATTTTTTACTCCTTGTGTAGCGGATCATTATACAGGTTATACTCCACGTGTAGCGGAACACGATTCATTTTGTACTCATTGTGTAGCGGATCACTATACAGGTTATACTCCACGTGTAGCGGGACAGTATGCATGTTTTTCTCCTAGTGTAGCGGATCACTATACATGCCATACTCCACTTGTAGCGGGACACTATGCATGTTTTACTCCTTGTTTAGCGGATCATTATACAGGTTATACTTCACGTGTAGCGGATCACTATGCATGCTTTACTTCTTGTGTAGCGGATCATTATACAGTTTATACTCCACGTGTAGCGGGACAGAATGCTCGTTTGACTCCTTGTATAGCGGATCATTATACAGGTTATACACCAAGTGTAGCGGCACAGTATGCAAGTTTTACTACTTGTGTAGCGGATCACTATACAGGTTATATTCCACGTGTAGCGGAACACGATTCGTTGTTTACTCCTTGTGTAGAGGATCATTATACAGGTTATAATTCACGTGTAGCGGGACACTATGTAAGTTTAACTCCTTGTGTAGCGATCAATTCACAGGTTATACTCCACGAGTAGCGGGAGAGTATGCATGTTTTACTCCTTGTGTAGCGATCATGTCACAGCATATACTCCACTTGTAGCGGGACAGTATGCATGTTTTACTCCTTGTGTAGCGGATCATTATACAGGTTATACTTCACGTGTAGCGGATCACTATGCATACTTTACTTCTTGTGTAGCGGATCATTATACAGTTTATACTCCACGTGTAGCGGGAGAGAATGCTCGTTTTACTCCTTGTGTAGCGGATCATTATACAAGTTATACACCAAGTGTAGCGGGCCAGTATGCATGTTTTACTCCTAGTGTAGCGGATGACTATACAGGTTATACTCCACTTGTAGCGGGACAGTGTGCATGTTTTACTCCTTGTGTAGCCGCTCAATATACAGGTTATACTCCAAGTGTAACGGGACAGTATGCATGTTTTACTCCTTGTGTAGCGGATCACTATCCAGGTTATACCTCACGTGTGGCGGGACAGTATGCATGTTTTACTCCTAGTGTAGCGGATCACTATACAGGTAATACTCCACGTGTAGCGGGACACTATGCATGTTTTACTCCGTGTGTAGCGGATGACTATACAGGTTATACTCCACGTGTAGCGGGACAGTATGCATGTTTTACTCCTAGTGTAGCGGATCACCATACAGATTATACTCCACGTGTAGCGGGACAGTATGCATGTTTTACTCCTTGTGTAGCCGCTCAATATACAGGTTATACTCCACGTGTAGCGGAACAGTATGCATGTTTTACTCCTTGTGTAGCGGACCACTATACAGGTTATACCTCACGTGTGGCGATACAGTATGCATGTTTTACTCCTTGTGTAACGGATCACAATACAGGTTATATTCCACGTGTAGCGGGACAGTATGCATGTTTTACTCCTTGTGTAGCGGATCACTATACAGGTTATACCTCACGTGTGGCGGTACAGTATGCATGTTTTACTCCTTGTGTAGCAGATCACTATACAGGTTATACTCCACGTGTAGCGGGACACTATGCATGTTTTACTCCTTGTGTAGCTGATCACTATACAGGTTATACTCCAAGTGTAGCGGGACAGTATGCATGTTTTACTCCTTGTGTAGCGGATCACTATACATGTTATACCTCACTTGTGGCGGTACAGTATGCATGTTTTACTCCTTCTGTAGCGGATCACAATACAGGTTATACTCCAAGTGTAGCGGGTCGGTATGCATGTTTTACTCCTTGTGTAGGGGATCACTATACTGGTTATACTCCACGTGTAGCGGGACAGTATGCATGTTTAATCCTTGTGTAGCGGATCACTATACAGGTTATACTCCACGTGTAGCAGGACACTATGCATGTTTTACTCCTTGTGTAGCGGATCACTATACAGGTTATACTCCACGTGTAGCGGGACAGTATGCATGTTTACTCGTTGTGTAGCGGATCATTATACAGGTTATAATTCACGTGTAGCGGGACAGTATGCATGTTTACTCCTTGTGTAGCTGATCACAATACAGGTTATACTCCACGTGTAGCGGGACACTATGCATGTTTTAATTCTTGTGTAGCGGATCACTATACAGGTTATACTCCACGTGTAGAGGGACAGTATGCATGTTTACTCCTTGTGTAGCGGATCACTATACAGGTTATACCTCACGTGTGGTGGTACAGTGTGCAGGTTTTACTTCTTGTGTAGCGGATCACTATACATGTCAGACTCCACGTGTAGCGGCACAGTATGCATGTAATACTCCCTGTGCAGCGGATCATTATACAGGTTATACTACACGTGTAGCGGGACAGTATGCATGTTTTACTCCCTGTGCAGCGGATCACTATACAGGTTATACTCCACTTGTAGTGGGAGAGTATGCATGTTTTACTCCTTGTGTAGCGGATCATTATACAAGTTATACTCCTCGTGTAGCGGGACAGTATGCATGTTTTACTCCTTGTGTAGCGGATAACTATACATGTTATTTTCCACGTGTAGCGGGACACTATGCATGTTTTACTCCTAGTGTAGCGGATCACTATACATGTTATACTCCACTTGAAGCGGGACACTATGCATGGTTTTCTCCTTGTGTAGCGGATCATTATACAGGTTATATTTCACGTACAGCGGATCACTATGCTTGCTTTACTTCTTGTGCAGCGGATCATTATACAGTTTATACTCCACGTGTAGCGGGACAGAATGCTCGTTTTACTCCTTTTGTAGCGGATCATTATACAGGTTATACTTCACGTGTAGCGGATCACTATGCATGTTTTACTTCTTGTGTAGCGGATCAATATACAGTTTATACTCCACGTGTAGCGGGACAGAATGCTCGTTTTACTCCTTGTGTAGCGGATCATTATACAGGTTATACCTCACGTGTGGCGGTACAGTATGCATGCTTTACTCCATGTGTAGCGGATGACTATACAGTTTATACTCCACGTGTAGCGGGACAGTATGCATTTTTTACTCCTTGTGTAGCGGATCACAATACAGGTTATATTCCACGTGTAGCGGGACACTATGCATGTTTTACTTCTTGTGTAGCGGATCACTATACAGGTTAGACTCCACGTGTAGCGGGACAGTATGCATGTTTACTCCTTGTGTAGCGGATCACTATACAGGTTATACCAAACGTGTGGTGGTACAGTATGCATGTTTTACTTCTTGTGTAGCGGATGACTATACAGGTTAGACTCCACGTGTAGCGGCACAGTATGCATGTAATACTCCCTGTGCAGCGGATCACTATACAGGTCATACTAAACGTGTAGCGGGACAGTATGCATGTTTTACTCCCTGTGCAGCAGATCACTATACAGGTTATACTCCACTTGTAGTGGGAGAGTATGATTGTTTTACTCCTTGTGTAGCGGATCATTATACAGGTTATACTCCTCGTGTAGCGGGACAGTATGCATGTTTTACTCCTTGTGTAGCAGATCATTATACATGTTATTCTCCACGTGTAGCGGGACACTATGCATGTTTTACTCCTAGTGTCGCGGATCACTATACATGTTATACTCAACTTGTAGCGGGACACTATGCATGTTTTTATCCTTGTGTAGCGGATCATTATACAGGTTATACTTCACGTGTAGCGGATCACTATGCATGCCTTACATCTTGTGTAGCGGATCATTACACAGTTTATACTCCACGTGTAGCGGGACAGAATGTTCGTTTTACTCCTTGTGTAGCGGATCATTATACAGGTTATACACCAAGTGTAGCGGACCAGTATGCATGTTTTACTCCTTGTGTAGCGGATCACAATACTGTTTATACTCCAGGTGTAGCGGCACAGTATGCATTTTTTACTCCTTGTGGAGCGGATCACTATACAGATTATACTCCATGTGTAGCGGGACACATAGCATGTTTTACTCCTAGTGTAGCGGATCACAATACAGGTTATACTCCACGTGTAGTGGGACTTATGAATGTTTTACTCCTAGTGTACCGGATCACTATACAGGTTATACGCCACGTGTAGTGGGACTTATGAATGTTTTACTCCTAGTGTAGCGGAACACTATACAGGTTATACTCCACTGGTAGCGGGACAGTGTGCATGTTTTCCTCCTTGTGTAGCGGATCACAATACAGGTTATACTCCACGTGTAGCGGGACAGTATGCATGTTTACTCCATGTGTAGCGGATCACTATACAGGTTATACTCCACCTGTAGCAAAACAGAGTAAATGTTTACTCCTACTTTAGCGGATCACTATACGGGTTATACTCCGCGGGCAGCGGGAGAGTATGCATGTTTTACTATTGTGTAGCCGATCACCATACAGGTTATACTCCACTTGTAGTGGGACTTATGAATGTTTTACTCCTTGTGTAGCGGATCACCATACAGGTTATACACCACGTGTAGCGGGACAGTATGCATGTTTTACTCCTTGTGTAGCGGATCACTATACATGTTATTCTCCACGTGTAGCGGGACACTATGCATGTTTTACTCCTAGTGTAGCGGATCACTATACATGTTATACTCCACTTGTAGCGGGACACTATGCATGTTTTTCTCCTTGTGTAGCGGATCATTATACAGCTTATACTTCACGTGTAGCGGATCACTATGCATGCTTTACATCTTGTGTAGCGGATCATTATACAGTTTATACTCCACGTGTAGCGGGACAGAATGCTCGTTTTACTCCTTTTGTAGCGGATCATTATACAGGTTGTACACCAAGTGTAGCGGGCCAATATGCATGTTTTACTCCTTGTGTAGCGGATCACTATATAGATTATACTCCATGTGTAGCGGGACAGTATGCATGTTTTACTCCTAGTGTAGCGGATCACAATACAGGTTATATTCCACGTGTAGTGGGACTTATGAATGTTTTACTCCTAGTGTACCGGATCACTATACAGGTTATACTCCACGTGTAGCGGGACAGTATTTAAGTTTTCCTCCTGGTGTAGCGGATCACTATACAGGTTATACCTCACCTGTAGTGGGACTTGTGAATGTTTTACTCCTAGTGTAGCGGATCTCAATACAGGTTATACTCCACGTGTAGTGGGACTTATGAATGTTTTACTCCTAGTGTAGCGGAACACTATACAGGTTATACTCCACTGGTAGCGGGACAGTGTGCATGTTTTCCTCCTTGTGTAGCGGATCACAATTCAAGTTATACTCCACGTGTAGCGGGACAGTATGCATGTTTACTCCATGTGTAGCGGATCACTAAACAGGTTATACTCCACGTGTAGTAAAAGAGAGTAAATGTTTACTCCTATTTTAGCGGATCACTATACGGGTTATACTCCGCGGGCAGCGGGAGAGTATGCATGTTTTACTATTGTGTAGCCGATCACCATACAGGTTATACTCCACTTGTAGTGGGACTTATGAATGTTTTACTCCTTGTGTAGCGGATCACCATACAGGTTATACACCACGTGTAGCGGGACAGTATGAACGTTTTACTCCTTGTGAAGCCGCTCAATATACAGGTTATACTCCACGTGTAGCGGGACAGTATGCATGTTTTACTCCTTGTGTAGCGGATCACTATACAGGTTATACCTCACGTGTGGCGTTACGGTATGCATTTTTACTCCTTGTGTAGCGGATCACAATACAGGTTATACTCCACGTGTAGCGGGACACTATGCATGTTTTACTTCTTGTGTAGAGGATCACTATACAGGTTATACTCCAAGTGTAGCGGGACAGTATGCATGTTTTAATTCTTGTGTAGCGGATCACTATACAGGTTATACTCCAAGTGTAGCGGGACACTATGCATGTTTTAATTCTTGTGTAGCGGATCACTATACAGGCTATACTCCACGTGTAGCGGGACAGTATGCATGTTTACTCCTTGTGTAGCGGATCACTATACAGGTTATACCTAACGTGTGGTGGTACAGTATGCATGTTTTACTTCTTGTGTAGCGGATCACTATACAGGTTAGACTCCACGTGTAGCGGCACAGTATGCATGTAATACTCCCTGTGCAGCGGATCACTATACAGGTTATACTACACGTGTAGCGGGACAGTATGCATGGTTTACTCCCTGTGTAGCGGATCACTATTCAGGTTATACTCCACTTGTAGTGGGAGAGTATGATTGTTTTACTCCTTGTGTAGCGGATCATTATACAGGTTATACTCCTCGTGTAGCGGGACAGTATGCATGCTTTACTCCTTGTGAAGCGGATCACTATACATGTTATTCTCCACGTGTAGCGGGACACTATTCATGTTTTACTCCTAGTGTAGCGGATCACTATACATGTTATACTCCACTTGTAGTGGGACACTATGCATGTTTTTCTCCTTGTGTAGCGGATCATTATACAGGTTATACCTCAGGTGTAGCGGATCACTATGCATGCTTTACATCTTGTGTAGCGGATCATCATACAGTTTATACTCCACGTGTAGCGGGACAGAATGCTCGTTTTACTCCTTGTGTAGCGGATCATTATACAGGTTATAATTCACGTGTAGCGGGACACTATGTATGTTTACTCCTTGTGTAGCGATCAATTCACAGGTTATACTCCACTTGTAGCGGGACAGTATGACGGTTTTACTCCTTGTGTAGCGGGTCATTATACAGGTTATACTTCACGTGTAGCGGATCACTATGCATGCTTTACTTCTTGTGTAGCGGATCAATATACAGTTTATACTCCACGTGTAGCGGGACAGAATGCTCGTTTTACTCCTTGTGTAGCGGTTCATTATACAGGTTATACCTCACGTATGGCGGTACAGTATGCATGTTTTACTCCTCGTGCAGCGGATCACAATACAGGTTATACTCCACGTGTAGCGGGACAGTATGCATGTTTACGCCATGTGTAGCGGATCACTATACAGGTTATACTCCACGTGTAGCAAAACAGTGTAAATGTTTACTCCTACTTTAGCGGATCACTATACGGGTTATACTCCGCGGGCAGCGGGAGAGTATGCACGTTTTACTATTGTGTAGCCGATCACTATACAGGTTATACTCCACTTGCAGTGGGATTTATGAATGTTTTACCATTTGTGTAGCGGATCACCATACAGGTTATACACCACGTGTAGCGGGACAGTATGCTTCTTTTACTCCTTGTGTAGCCGCTCAATATACAGGTTATACTCCACGTGTAGCGGGACAGTATGCATGTATTACTCCTTGTGTAGTGGATCACTGTACAGGTTAAACCTCACGTGTGGCGGTACAGTATGCATTTTACTCCTTGTGTAGCGGATCACAATACAGGTTATACTCCACGTGTAGCGGGACAGAATGCATGTTTTACTCTTTGTGTAGCAGATCATTATACAGTTTATACTCCACGTGTAGCGGGACAGTATGCTTATTTTACTCCTGGTGTAGCGGATCATTATACAGGTTATACCCCACGTGTAGCGGGACAGTATGCATGTTTTACTCATTTTGTAGCGGACCACTATACAGGTTATACTCCACGTGTAGCGGGACAGTATGCAAGTTGTACTCCCTGTGCAGCGGATCACTATACAGGTTATATTCCACTTGTAGTGGGACTTAGGAATGTTTTCATCCTTGTGTAGCGGATCATTATACAGGTTATTCTCCACGTGCAGCGGGACAGTATGCATGTTTTACTCTTAGTGTAGCGGATCACCATACAGATTATACTCCATGTGTAGCAGGACAGTATGCATGTTTTACTCCTAGTGTAGCGGATCACTATACAGATTATACTCCACGTGCAGCGGGACAGTATGAATGTTTTACTCCTTGTGTAGGGGATCACTATACAGGTTATTCTCCACGTGCAGCGGGACAGTATGCATGTTTTACTCCTAGTGCAGCGGATCACCATACAGATTATACTCCATGTGTAGCAGGACAGTATGCATGTTTTACTCCTAGTGTACCGACAGTAGTGGCTACGCGGGCTAAGGCGCTGCGTTAGGTCAAGGGGCCAAGCTCTCTGCTGACTCGGTAGACGCGTGGGTTCGAGCCCCACCGTCGGCTGTCCTTGAAATGGTTTTCCGTGGTTTCCCATTTTCAACACCCGGCAAATGCTGGGACAGTACTTTCTGACAGGCCACGGCCGCTTCCTTCCAAATCCTTGCCCAGTTTCATTCATCTTCATCCATTCCATCTCTCATCCCGACGCGCAGGTCGTCCATGGGCGTCGACAAGAAAGACCTGCACTCGGCCTCTTAGGAGGCTACACGACAAAAAAAAAACCTCCTAGTGTAGCGGATCACTATACAGATTATACCCCACGTGCAGCGGGACAGTATTCATGTTTTACTCCTTGTGTAGCGGATCATTATACAGGTTATACTTCACGTGTAGCGGATCACTATGCATACTTTACTTCTTGTGTAGCGGATCATTATACTGATTATACTCCACGTGTAGCGGGAGAGAATGCTCGTTTTACTCCTTGTGTAGCGGATCATTATACATGTTATACACCAAGTGTAGCGGGCCAGTATGCATGTTTTACTCCTAGTGTAGCGGATGACTATACAGGTTATACTCCACTTGTAGCGGGACAGTGTGCATGTTTTACTCCTTGTGTAGCCGCTCAATATACAGGTTATACTCCAAGTGTAACGGGACAGTATGCATGTTTTCCTCCTTGTGTAGCGGATCACTATCCAGGTTATACCTCACGTGTGGCGGGACAGTATGCATGTTTTACTCCTAGTGTAGCGGATCACTATACAGGTAATACTCCACGTGTAGCGGGACACTATGCATGTTTTACTCCGTGTGTAGCGGATGACTATACAGGTTATACTCCACGTGTAGCGGGACAGTATGCATGTTTTACTCCTAGTGTAGCGGATCACCATACAGATTATACTCCACGTGTAGCGGGACAGTATGCATGTTTTACTCCTTGTGTAGCCGCTCAATATACAGGTTATACTCCACGTGTAGCGGAACAGTATGCATGTTTTACTCCTTGTGTAGCGGACCACTATACAGGTTATACCTCACGTGTGGCGATACAGTATGCATGTTTTACTCCTTGTGTAACGGATCACAATACAGGTTATATTCCACGTGTAGCGGGACAGTATGCATGTTTTACTCCTTGTGTAGCGGATCACTATACAGGTTATACCTCACGTGTGGCGGTACAGTATGCATGTTTTACTCCTTGTGTAGCAGATCACTATACAGGTTATACTCCACGTGTAGCGGGACACTATGCATGTTTTACTCCTTGTGTAGCTGATCACTATACAGGTTATACTCACAGTGTAGCGGGACAGTATGCATGTTTTACTCCTTGTGTAGCGGATCACTATACATGTTATACCTCACTTGTGGCGGTACAGTATGCATGTTTTACTCCTTCTGTAGCGGATCACAATACAGGTTATACTCCAAGTGTAGCGGGTCGGTATGCATGTTTTACTCCTTGTGTAGGGGATCACTATACTGGTTATACTCCACGTGTAGCGGGACAGTATGCATGTTTAATCCTTGTGTAGCGAATCACTATACAGGTTATACTCCACGTGTAGCAGGACACTATGCATGTTTTACTCCTTGTGTAGCGGATCACTATACAGGTTATACTCCACGTGTAGCGGGACAGTATGCATGTTTACTCCTAGTGTAGCGGATCATTATACAGGTTATAATTCACGTGTAGCGGGACAGTACGCATGTTTACTCCTTGTGTAGCTGATCACAAAACAGGTTATACTCCACGTGTAGCGGGACACTATGCATGTTTTAATTCTTGTGTAGCGGATCACTATACAGGTTATACTCCACGTGTAGAGGGACAGTATGCATGTTTACTCCTTGTGTAGCGGATCACTATACAGGTTATACCTCACGTGTGGTGGTACAGTGTGCAGGTTTTACTTCTTGTGTAGCGGATCACTATACATGTCAGACTCCACGTGTAGCGGCACAGTATGCATGTAATACTCCCTGTGCAGCGGATCACTATACAGGTTATACTACACGTGTAGCGGGACAGTATGCATGTTTTACTCCCTGTGCAGCGGATCACTATACAGGTTATACTCCACTTGTAGTGGGAGAGTATGCATGTTTTACTCCTTGTGTAGCGGATCATTATACAAGTTATACTCCTCGTGTAGCGGGACAGTATGCATGTTTTACTCCTTGTGTAGCGGATCACTATACATGTTATTTTCCACGTGTAGCGGGACACTATGCATGTTTTACTCCTAGTGTAGCGGATCACTATACATGTTATACTCCACTTGAAGCGGGACACTATGCATGGTTTTCTCCTCGTGTAGCGGATCATTATACAGGTTATACTTCACGTACAGCGGATCACTATGATTGCTTTACTTCTTGTGCAGCGGATCATTATACAGTTTATACTCCACGTGTAGCGGGACAGAATGCTCGTTTTACTCCTTGTGTAGCGGATCATTATACAGGTTATACTTCACGTGTAGCGGATCACTATGCATGTTTTACTTCTTGTGTAGCGGATCAATATACAGTTTATACTTTACGTGTAGCGGGACAGAATGCTCGTTTTACTCCTTGTGTAGCGGATCATTATACAGGTTATACCTCACGTGTGGCGGTACAGTATGCATGCTTTACTCCATGTGTAGCGGATGACTATACAGTTTATACTCCACGTGTAGCGGGACAGTATGCATTTTTTACTCCTTGTGTAGCGGATCACAATACAGGTTATATTCCACGTGTAGCGGGACACTATGCATGTTTTACTTCTTGTGTAGCGGATCACTATACAGGTTAGACTCCACGTGTAGCGGGACAGTATGCATGTTTACTCCTTGTGTAGCGGATCACTATACAGGTTATACCAAACGTGTGGTGGTACAGTATGCATGTTTTACTTCTTGTGTAGCGGATGACTATACAGGTTAGACTCCACGTGTAGCGGCACAGTATGCATGTAATACTCCCTGTGCAGCGGATCACTATACAGGTCATACTAAACGTGTAGCGGGACAGTATGCATGTTTTACTCCCTGTGCAGCAGATCACTATACAGGTTATACTCCACTTGTAGTGGGAGAGTATGATTGTTTTACTCCTTGTGTAGCGGATCATTATACAGGTTATACTCCTCGTGTAGCGGGACAGTATGCATGTTTTACTCCTTGTGTAGCAGATCATTATACATGTTATTCTCCACGTGTAGCGGGACACTATGCATGTTTTACTCCTAGTGTCGCGGATCACTATACATGTTATACTCCACTTGTAGCGGGACACTATGCATGTTTTTCTCCTTGTGTAGCGGATCATTATACAGGTTATACTTCACGTGTAGCGGATCACTATGCATGCCTTACATCTTGTGCAGCGGATCATTACACAGTTTATACTCCACGTGTAGCGGGACAGAATGTTCGTTTTACTCCTTGTGTAGCGGATCATTATACAGGTTATACACCAAGTGTAGCGGACCAGTATGCATGTTTTACTCCTTGTGTAGCGGATCACAATACAGTTTATACTCCAGGTGTAGCGGCACAGTATGCATTTTTTACTCCTTGTGGAGCGGATCACTATACAGATTATACTCCATGTGTAGCGGGACACATAGCATGTTTTACTCCTAGTGTAGCGGATCACAATACAGGTTATACTCCACGTGTAGTGGGACTTATGAATGTTTTACTCCTAGTGTACCGGATCACTATACAGGTTATACTCCACGTGTAGTGGGACTTATGAATGTTTTACTCCTAGTGTAGCGGAACACTATACAGGTTATACTCCACTGGTAGCGGGACAGTGTGCATGTTTTCCTCCTTGTGTAGCGGATCACAATACAGGTTATACTCCACGTGTAGCGGGACAGTATGCATGTTTACTCCATGTGTAGCGGATCACTATACAGGTTATACTCCACCTGTAGCAAAACAGAGTAAATGTTTACTCCTACTTTAGCGGATCACTATACGGGTTATACTCCGCGGGCAGCGGGAGAGTATGCATGTTTTACTATTGTGTAGCCGATCACCATACAGGTTATACTCCACTTGTAGTGGGACTTATGAATGTTTTACTCCTTGTGTAGCGGATCACCATACAGGTTATACACCACGTGTAGCGGGACAGTATGCATGTTTTACTCCTTGTGAAGCCGCTCAATATACTGGTTATACTCCACGTGTAGCGGGACTGTATGCATGTTTTACTCCTTGTGTAGCGGATCACTATACAGGTTATACCTCACGTCTGGCGTTACAGTATGCATTTTTACTCCTTGTGTAGCGGATCACAATACAGGTTATACTCCACGTGTAGCGGGACACTATGCATGTTTTATTTCTTGTGTAGCGGATCACTATACAGGTTATACTCCACGTATAACGGGACAGTATGCATGTTTACTCCTTGTGTAGCGGATCACTATACAGGTTATAGCTAACGTGTGGTGGTACAGTATGCATGTTTTACTTCTTGTGTAGCGGATCACTATACAGGTTAGACTCCACGTGTAACGGCACAGTATGCATGTAATACTCCCTGTGCAGCGGATCACTATACAGGTTATACTACACGTGTAGCGGGACAGTATGCATGTTTTACTCCCTGTGCAGCGGATCACTTTACAGGTTATACTCAACTTGTATTGGGAGAGTATGATTGTTTTACTCCTTGTGTAGCGGATCATTATACAGGTTATACTCCTCGTGTAGCGGGACAGTATGCATGTTTTACTCCTTGTGTAGCGGATCACTATACATGTTATTCTCCACGTGTAGCGGGACACTATGCATGTTTTACTCTTAGTGTAGCGGATCACTATACATGTTATACTCCACTTGTAGTGGGACACTATGCATGTTTTTCTCCTTGTGTAGCGGATCATTATACAGCTTATACTTCACGTGTAGCGGATCACTATGCATGCTTTACATCTTGTGTAGCGGATCATTATACAGTTTATACTCCACGTGTAGCGGGACAGAATGCTCGTTTTACTCCTTTTGTAGCGGATCATTATACAGGTTGTACACCAAGTGTAGCGGGCCAATATGCATGTTTTACTCCTTGTGTAGCGGATCTCTATATAGATTATACTCCATGTGTAGCGGGACAGTATGCATGTTTTACTCCTAGTGTAGCGGATCACAATACAGGTTATATTCCACGTGTAGTGGGACTTATGAATGTTTTACTCCTAGTGTACCGGATCACTATACAGGTTATACTCCACGTGTAGCGGGACAGTATTTAAGTTTTCCTCCTGGTGTAGCGGATCACTATACAGGTTATACCTCACCTGTAGTGGGACTTATGAATGTTTTACTCCTAGTGTAGCGGATCTCAATACAGGTTATACTCCACGTGTAGTGGGACTTATGAATGTTTTACTCCTAGTGTAGCGGAACACTATACAGGTTATACTCCACTGGTAGCGGGACAGTGTGCATGTTTTCCTCCTTGTGTAGCGGATCACAATTCAAGTTATACTCCACGTGTAGCGGGACAGTATGCATGTTTACTCCATGTGTAGCGGATCACTAAACAGGTTATACTCCACGTGTAGTAAAAGAGAGTAAATGTTTACTCCTATTTTAGCGGATCACTATACGGGTTATACTCCGCGGGCAGCGGGAGAGTATGCATGTTTTACTATTGTGTAGCCGATCACCATACAGGTTATACTCCACTTGTAGTGGGACTTATGAATGTTTTACTCCTTGTGTAGCGGATCACCATACAGGTTATACACCACGTGTAGCGGGACAGTATGAACGTTTTACTCCTTGTGAAGCCGCTCAATATACAGGTTATACTCCACGTGTAGCGGGACAGTATGCATGTTTTACTCCTTGTGTAGCGGATCACTATACAGGTTATACCTCACGTGTGGCGTTACGGTATGCATTTTTACTCCTTGTGTAGCGGATCACAATACAGGTTATACTCCACGTGTAGCGGGACACTATGCATGTTTTACTTCTTGTGTAGAGGATCACTATACAGGTTATACTCCAAGTGTAGCGGGACAGTATGCTTGTTTTAATTCTTGTGTAGCGCATCACTATACAGGTTATACTCCAAGTGTAGCGGGACACTATGCATGTTTTAATTCTTGTGTAGCGGATCACTATACAGGTTATACTCCACGTGTAGCGGGACAGTATGCTTGTTTACTCCTTGTGTAGCGGATCACTATACAGGTTATACCTAACGTGTGGTGGTACAGTATGCATGTTTTACTTCTTGTGTCGCGGATCACTATACAGGTTAGACTCCACGTGTAGCGGCACAGTATGCATGTAATACTCCCTGTGCAGCGGATCACTATACAGGTTATACTACACGTGTAGCGGGACAGTATGCATGGTTTACTCCCTGTGTAGCGGATCACTATTCAGGTTATACTCCACTTGTAGTGGGAGAGTATGATTGTTTTACTCCTTGTGTAGCGGATCATTATACAGGTTATACTCCTCGTGTAGCGGGACAGTATGCATGCTTTACTCCTTGTGAAGCGGATCACTATACATGTTATTCTCCACGTGTAGCGGGACACTATTCATGTTTTACTCCTAGTGTAGCGGATCACTATACATGTTATACTCCACTTGTAGTGGGACACTATGCATGTTTTTCTCCTTGTGTAGCGGATCATTATACAGGTTATACCTCAGGTGTAGCGGATCACTATGCATGCTTTACATCTTGTGTAGCGGATCATTTTACAGTTTATACTCCACGTGTAGCGGGACAGAATGCTCGTTTTACTCCTTGTGTAGCGGATCATTATACAGGTTATAATTCACGTGTAGCGGGACACTATGTATGTTTACTCCTTGTGTAGCGATCAATTCACAGGTTATACTCCACTTGTAGCGGGACAGTATGACGGTTTTACTCCTTGTGTAGCGGGTCATTATACAGGTTATACTTCACGTGTAGCGGATCACTATGCATGCTTTACTTCTTGTGTAGCGGATCAATATACAGTTTATACTCCACGTGTAGCGGGACAGAATGCTCGTTTTACTCCTTGTGTAGCGGTTCATTATACAGGTTATACCTCACGTATGGCGGTACAGTATGCATGTTTTACTCCTTGTGCAGCGGATCACAATACAGGTTATACTCCACGTGTAGCGGGACAGTATGCATGTTTACGCCATGTGTAGCGGATCACTATACAGGTTATACTCCACGTGTAGCAAAACAGTGTAAATGTTTACTCCTACTTTAGCGGATCACTATACGGGTTATACTCCGCGGGCAGCGGGAGAGTATGCACGTTTTACTATTGTGTAGCCGATCACTATACAGGTTATACTCCACTTGCAGTGGGATTTATGAATGTTTTACCATTTGTGTAGCGGATCACCATACAGGTTATACACCACGTGTAGCGGGACAGTATGCTTCTTTTACTCCTTGTGTAGCCGCTCAATATACAGGTTATACTCCACGTGTAGCGGGACAGTATGCATGTATTACTCCTTGTGTAGTGGATCACTGTACAGGTTAAACCTCACGTGTGGCGGTACAGTATGCATTTTACTCCTTGTGTAGCGGATCACAATACAGGTTATACTCCACGTGTAGCGGGACAGAATGCATGTTTTACTCTTTGTGTAGCAGATCATTATACAGTTTATACTCCACGTGTAGCGGGACAGTATGCTTATTTTACTCCTGGTGTAGCGGATCATTATACAGTTTATACCCCACGTGTAGCGGGACAGTATGCATGTTTTACTCATTTTGTAGCGGACCACTATACAGGTTATACTCCACGTGTAGCGGGACAGTATGCAAGTTGTACTCCCTGTGCAGCGGATCACTATACAGGTTATATTCCACTTGTAGTGGGACTTAAGAATGTTTTCATCCTTGTGTAGCGGATCATTATACAGGTTATACTCCACGTGTAGCGGGACAGTATGCATGTTTTACTCCTTGTGTAGCGGATCACTATACAGGTTATTCTCCACGTGTAGCGGGACAGTATGCATGTTTTCTCCTAGTGTAGCGGATCACCATACAGATTATACTCCATGTGTAGCAGGACAGTATGCATGTTTTACTCCTAGTGTAGCGGATCACTATACAGATTATACTCCACGTGCAGCGGGACAGTATGCATGTTTTACTCCTTGTGTAGGGGATCACTATACAGGTTATTCTCCACGTGCAGCGGGACAGTATGCATGTTTTACTCCTAGTGTAGCGGATCACCATACAGATTATACTCCATGTGTAGCAGGACAGTATGCATGTTTTACTCCTAGTGTACCGACAGTAGTGGCTACGCGGGCTAAGGCGCTGCGTTAGGTCAAGGGGCCAAGCTCTCTGCTGACTCGGGAGACGCGTGGGTTCGAGCCCCACCGTCGGCTGTCCTTGAAATGGTTTTCCGTGGTTTCCCATTTTCAACACCCGGCAAATGCTGGGACAGTACTTTCTGACAGGCCACGGCCGCTTCCTTCCAAATCCTTGCCCAGTTTCATTCATCTTCACCCATTCCATCTATCATCCCGACGCGCATGTCGTCCATGGGCGTCGACAAGAAAGACCTGCACTCGGCCTCTTAGGAGGCTACACGACAAAAAAAAACTCCTAGTTTAGCGGATCAATATACAGATTATACCCCACGTGCAGCGGGACAGTATGCATGTTTTACTCCTAGTGTAGCGGATCACCATACAGATTATACTCCAAGTGTAGCGGGACAGTATGCATGTCTTACTCCTAGTGTAGCGGATCACAATACAGGTTATACTCCACGTGTAGTGGGACTTATGAATGTTTTACTCCTAGTGTACCGGATCACTATACAGGTTATACTCCACGTGTAGCGGGACAGTATGCAAGTTTTCCTCCTGGTGTAGCGGATCACTATACAGGTTATACCTCACCTGTAGTGGGACTTATGAATGTTTTACTCCTAGTGTAGCGGATCTCAATACAGGTTATACTCCACGTGTGGTGGGACTTATGAATGTTTTACTCCTAGTGTAGCGGAAGACTATACGGGTTATACTCCACTGGTAGCGGGACAGTGTGCATGTTTTCCTCCTTGTGTAGCGGATCACAATACAGGTTATACTCCACGTGTAGCAAAACAGAGTAAATGTTTACTCCTACTTGAGCGGATCACTATACGGGTTATACTCCGCGGGCAGCGGGAGAGTATGCATGTTTTACTATTGTGTAGCCGATCACCATACAGGTTATACTCCACTTGTAGTGGGACTTATGAATGTTTTACTCCTTGTGTAGCGGATCACCATACAGGTTATACACCACGTGCAGCGGGACAGTATGCATGTTTTACTCCTTGTGAAGCCGCTCAATATATAGGTTATACTCCACGTGTAGCGGGACAGTATGCATGTTTTACTCCTTGTGTAGCGGATCACTATACAGGTTATACCTCACGTGTGGCGTTACAGTATGCATTTTTACTCCTTGTGTAGCGGATCACAATACAGGTTATACTCCACGTGTAGCGGGACACTATGCAAGTTTTACTTCTTGTGTAGCGGATCACTATACAGGTTATACTCCACGTGTAGCGGGACAGTATGCAAGTTGTACTCCCTGTGCAGCGGATCACTATACAGGTTATACTCCACTTGTAGTGGTACTTATGAATGTTTTACTCCTTGTGTAGCGGATCATTATACAGGTTATACTCCACGTGTAGCGGGACAGTATGCATGTAATACTCCCTGTGCAGCGGATCACTATACAGGTTATACTACACGTGTAGCGGGACAGATTGCATGTTTACTCCTTGTGTAGCCGATCACTATATAGGTTATACCTAACGTGGTGTGGTACAGTATGCATGTTTTACTTCTTGTGTAGAGGACCACTACACAGGTTATACTCCACGTGTAGCGGGACAGTATGCAAGTTGTACTCCCTGTGCAGCGGATCACTATACAGGTTATACTCCACTTGTAGTGGTACTTATGAATGTTTTACTCCTTGTGTAGCGGATCATTATACAGGTTATACTCCACGTGTAGCGGGACAGTATGCATGTTTTACTCCTTGTGTAGCGGATCACTATACAGGTTATTCTCCACGTTTAGCGGGACAGTATGCATGTTTAACTCCTAGTGTAGCGGATCACCATACAGATTATACTCCATGTGTAGCAGGACAGTATGCATGTTTTACTCCTAGTGTAGCGGATCACTATACAGATTATATTCCACGTGTAGCGGGACAGTATGCATGTTTTACTCCTTTTGTAGGGGATCAATATACAGGTTATTCTCCACGTGTAGCGGGACAGTATGCATGTTTTACTCCTAGTGAAGCGGATCACCATACAGATTATACTCCATGTGTAGCGGGACAGTATGCATGTTTTACTCCCAGTGTAGCGGATCACAATACAGGTTATACTCCACGTGTAGTGGGACTTATGAATGTTTTACTCCTAGTGTACCGGATCACTATACAGGTTATACTCCACGTGTAGCGGGACAGTATGCAAGTTTTCCTCCTGGTGTAGTGGATCACTATACAGGTTATACCTCACCTGTAGTGGGACTTATGAATGTTTTACTCCTAGTGTAGCGGATCTCAATACAGGTTATACTCCACGTGTAATGGAACTTATGAATGTTTTACTCCTAGTGTAGCGGAACACTATACAGGTTATACTCCACTGGTAGCGGGACAGTGTGCATGTTTTCCTCCTTGTGTGGCGGATCACTATACAGGTTATGCTCCGCGGGTAGCAGGGCAGTATGCATGTTTTACTCCTAGTGTAGCGGATCACTATACAGGTTATACTCCACTTGCAGTGGGACTAATGAATGTTTTACTCCTAGTGCAGTGGATCACCATGGAGGTTGTACTCCACGTGTAGCGGGACAGTTTGCATGTTTTCCTCCTAGTGTAGCGGATCACTAAACAGGTTATACTCCACTGTCAGCGGGACAGTATGCATGTTTTACTCCTAATGAAGCGGATCACTATACAGGGTTGTACTCCGCTGTTAGCGGGACAATGTGCATGTTTTACTCCTAGTGTAGCGGATAACTATACAGGTTATACTCCGCTGGTTGCGGGACAGTATACATGTTTTACTCCTAGTGTAGCGGATCACTATACAGGTTATACTCCACTGGTAGCGGGACAGTATGCATGTTTTCCTCCTTGTGTAGCGGATCACTATACTGGTTATACTCCGCTGGTAGCGGGACAGTATACATGTTTTACTCCTTGTGTAGCGGATGACTATACAGGATATACTCCATGTGTAGCGGGACAGTATGCATGTTTTACTCCTAGTGTAGCGGATGACTATACAGGTTATACTCCACTGGTAGCGGGACAGTATGCATGTTTTTTCCTCCTTGTGTAGCGGATCATTATACAGGTTATACTCCGCTGGTTGCGGGACAGTTTACATGTTTTACTCCTAGTGTAGCGGATCATTATACAGGTTATAATCCACGTGTAGCGGGACAGTATGCATGTTTTACTCCTTGTGTAGCGGATCACTATACAGTTTATACTCCACTGGTAGCAGGACAGTATGCATCTTTTCCTCCTTGTGTAGTGGATCACTATACAGGTTATTCTCCGCTGGTAGCGGAACAATATGCATGATTTAGTCCTTGTGTAGCGGATCACTATACAGGTTATACTCCGCTGGTAGCGGGACAGTATCAATTTTTACTCCTAGTGTAGCGGATCACTATACAGGTTATACCTCACGTGTAGCGGGACAGTATTCATGTTTTACTCTTTGTGTAGCAGATCATTATACAGTATATACTCCACGTGTAGCAGGACAGTATGCATGTTTACTCCTTGTGTAGCGGATCACAATACAGGTTATACTCCACGTGTAGCGGGACACTATGCATGTTTTACTTCTTGTGTAGCGGATCACTATACAGGTTATACCTCACGTGTGGTGGTACAGTATGCATGTTTTACTTCTGGTGTAGCGGATCACTATACAGGTTATACCTCACGTGTGGCGATACAGTATGAATGTTTTACTCCTTGTGTAACGGATCACAATACAGGTTATACTCCACGTGTAAGTGGGACAGTATGCATGTTTTACTCCTTGTGTAGCGGATCACAATACAGGTTATACTCCACGTGTAGCGGGACACTATGCATGTTTTATTTCTTGTGTAGCGGATCACTATACAGGTTATACTCCACGTATAACGGGACAGTATGCATGTTTACTCCTTGTGTAGCGGATCACTATACAGGTTATACCTAACGTGTGGTGGTACAGTATGCATGTTTTACTTCTTGTGTAGCGGATCACTATACAGGTTAGACTCCACGTGTAACGGCACAGTATGCATGTAATACTCCCTGTGCAGCGGATCACTATACAGGTTATACTACACGTGTAGCGGGACAGTATGCATGTTTTACTCCCTGTGCAGCGGATCACTTTACAGGTTATACTCAACTTGTATTGGGAGAGTATGATTGTTTTACTCCTTGTGTAGCGGATCATTATACAGGTTATACTCCTCGTGTAGCGGGACAGTATGCATGTTTTACTCCTTGTGTAGCGGATCACTATACATGTTATTCTCCACGTGTAGCGGGAAACTATGCATGTTTTACTCCTAGTGTAGCGGATCACTATACATGTTATACTCCACTTGTAGCGGGACACTATGCATGTTTTTCTCCTTGTGTAGCGGATCATTATACAGCTTATACTTCACGTGTAGCGGATAACTATGCATGCTTTACATCTTGTGTAGCGGATCATTATACAGTTTATACTCCACGTGTAGCGGGACAGAATGCTCGTTTTACTCCTTTTGTAGCGGATCATTATACAGGTTGTACACCAAGTGTAGCGGGCCAATATGCATGTTTTACTCCTTGTGTAGCGGATCACTATATAGATTATACTCCATGTGTAGCGGGACAGTATGCATGTTTTACTCCTAGTGTAGCGGATCACAATACAGGTTATATTTCACGTGTAGTGGGACTTATGAATGTTTTACTCCTAGTGTACCGGATCACTATACAGGTTATACTCCACGTGTAGCGGGACAGTATTTAAGTTTTCCTCCTGGTGTAGCGGATCACTATACAGGTTATACCTCACCTGTAGTGGGACTTATGAATGTTTTACTCCTAGTGTAGCGGATCTCAATACAGGTTATACTCCACGTGTAGTGGGACTTATGAATGTTTTACTCCTAGTGTAGCGGAACACTATACAGGTTATACTCCACTGGTAGCGGGACAGTGTGCATGTTTTCCTCCTTGTGTAGCGGATCACAATTCAAGTTATACTCCACGTGTAGCGGGACAGTATGCATGTTTACTCCATGTGTAGCGGATCACTAAACAGGTTATACTCCACGTGTAGTAAAAGAGAGTAAATGTTTACTCCTATTTTAGCGGATCACTATACGGGTTATACTCCGCGGGCAGCGGGAGAGTATGCATGTTTTACTATTGTGTAGCCGATCACCATACAGGTTATACTCCACTTGTAGTGGGACTTATGAATGTTTTACTCCTTGTGTAGCGGATCACCATACAGGTTATACACCACGTGTAGCGGGACAGTATGAACGTTTTACTCCTTGTGAAGCCGCTCAATATACAGGTTATACTCCACGTGTAGCGGGACAGTATGCATGTTTTACTCCTTGTGTAGCGGATCACTATACAGGTTATACCTCACGTGTGGCGTTACGGTATGCATTTTTACTCCTTGTGTAGCGGATCACAATACAGGTTATACTCCACGTGTAGCGGGACACTATGCATGTTTTACTTCTTGTGTAGAGGATCACTATACAGGTTATACTCCAAGTGTAGCGGGACAGTATGCATGTTTTAATTCTTGTGTAGCGGATCACTATACAGGTTATACTCCAAGTGTAGCGGGACACTATGCATGTTTTAATTCTTGTGTAGCGGATCACTATACAGGTTATACTCCACGTGTAGCGGGACAGTATGCATGTTTACTCCTTGTGTAGCGGATCACTATAAAGGTTATACCTAACGTGTGGTGGTACAGTATGCATGTTTTACTTCTTGTGTCGCGGATCACTATACAGGTTAGACTCCACGTGTAGCGGCACAGTATGCATGTAATACTCCCTGTGCAGAGGATCACTATACAGGTTATACTACACGTGTAGCGGGACAGTATGCATGGTTTACTCCCTGTGTAGCGGATCACTATTCAGGTTATACTCCACTTGTAGTGGGAGAGTATGATTGTTTTACTCCTTGTGTAGCGGATCATTATACAGGTTATACTCCTCGTGTAGCGGGACAGTATGCATGCTTTACTCCTTGTGAAGCGGATCACTATACATGTTATTCTCCACGTGTAGTGGGACACTATTCATGTTTTACTCCTAGTGTAGCGGATCACTATACATGTTATACTCCACTTGTAGTGGGACACTATGCATGTTTTTCTCCTTGTGTAGCGGATCATTATACAGGTTATACCTCAGGTGTAGCGGATCACTATGCATGCTTTACATCTTGTGTAGCGGATCATTATACAGTTTATACTCCACGTGTAGCGGGACAGAATGCTCGTTTTACTCCTTGTGTAGCGGATCATTATACAGGTTATAATTCACGTGTAGCGGGACACTATGTATGTTTACTCCTTGTGTAGCGATCAATTCACAGGTTATACTTCACTTGTAGCGGGACAGTATGACGGTTTTACTCCTTGTGTAGCGGGTCATTATACAGGTTATACTTCACGTGTAGCGGATCACTATGCATGCTTTACTTCTTGTGTAGCGGATCAATATACAGTTTATACTCCACGTGTAGCGGGACAGAATGCTCGTTTTACTCCTTGTGTAGCGGTTCATTATACAGGTTATACCTCACGTATGGCGGTACAGTATGCATGTTTTACTCCTTGTGCAGCGGATCACAATACAGGTTATACTCCACGTGTAGCGGGACAGTATGCATGTTTACGCCATGTGTAGCGGATCACTATACAGGTTATACTCCACGTGTAGCAAAACAGTGTAAATGTTTACTCCTACTTTAGTGGATCACTATACGGGTTATACTCCGTGGGCAGCGGGAGATTATGCACGTTTTACTATTGTGTAGCCGATCACTATACAGGTTATACTCCACTTGCAGTGGGATTTATTAATGTTTTACCATTTGTGTAGCGGATCACCATACAGGTTATACACCACGTGTAGCGGGACAGTATGCTTCTTTTACTCCTTGTGTAGCCGCTCAATATACAGGTTATACTCCACGTGTAGCGGGACAGTATGCATGTATTACTCCTTGTGTAGTGGATCACTGTACAGGTTAAACCTCACGTGTGGCGGTACAGTATGCATTTTACTCCTTGTGTAGCGGATCACAATACAGGTTATACTCCACGTGTAGCGGGACAGAATGCATGTTTTACTCTTTGTGTAGCAGATCATTATACAGTTTATACTCCACGTGTAGCGGGACAGTATGCTTATTTTACTCCTGGTGTAGCGGATCATTATACAGGTTATACCCCACGTGTAGCGGGACAGTATGCATGTTTTACTCATTTTGTAGCGGACCACTATACAGGTTATACTCCACGTGTAGCGGGACAGTATGCAAGTTGTACTCCCTGTGCAGCGGATCACTATACAGGTTATATTCCACTTGTAGTGGGACTTAAGAATGTTTTCTTCCTTGTGTAGCGGATCATTATACAGGTTATACTCCACGTGTAGCGGGACAGTATGCATGTTTTACTCCTTGTGTAGCGGATCACTATACAGGTTATTCTCCACGTGTAGCGGGACAGTATGCATGTTTTCTCCTAGTGTAGCGGATCACCATACAGATGATACTCCATGTGTAGCAGGACAGTATGCATGTTTTACTCCTAGTGTAGCGGATCACTATACAGATTATACTCCACGTGCAGCGGGACAGTATGCATGTTTTACTCCTTGTGTAGGGGATCACTATACAGGTTATTCTCCACGTGCAGCGGGACAGTATGCATGTTTTACTCCTAGTGTAGCGGATCACCATACAGATTATACTCCATGTGTAGCAGGACAGTATGCATGTTTTACTCCTAGTGTACCGACAGTAGTGGCTACGCGGGCTAAGGCGCTGCGTTAGGTCAAGGGGCCAAGCTCTCTGCTGACTCGGTAGACGCGTGGGTTCGAGCCCCACCGTCGGCTGTCCTTGAAATGGTTTTCCGTGGTTTCCCATTTTCAACACCCGGCAAATGCTGGGACAGTACTTTCTGACAGGCCACGGCCGCTTCCTTCCAAATCCTTGCCCAGTTTCATTCATCTTCATCCATTCCATCTATCATCCAGACGCGCAGGTCGTCCATGGGCGTCGACAAGAAAGACCTGCACTCGGCCTCTTAGGAGGCTACACGACAAAAAAAAACCTCCTAGTGTAGCGGATCACTATACAGATTATACCCCACGTGCAGCGGGACAGTATGCATGTTTTACTCTTAGTGTAGCGGATCACCATACAGATTATACTCCAAGTGTAGCGGGACAGTATGCATGTCTTACTCCTAGTGTAGCGGATCACAATACAGGTTATACTCCACGTGTAGTGGGACTTATGAATGTTTTACTCCTAGTGTACCGGATCACTATACAGGTTATACTCCACGTGTAGCGGGACAGTATGCAAGTTTTCCTCCTGGTGTAGCAGATCACTATACAGGTTATACCTCACCTGTAGTGGGACTTATGAATGTTTTACTCCTAGTGTAGCGGATCTCAATACAGGTTATACTCCACGTGTGGTGGGACTTATGAATGTTTTACTCCTAGTGTAGCGGAAGACTATACGGGTTATACTCCACTGGTAGCGGGACAGTGTGCATGTTTTCCTCCTTGTGTAGCGGATCACAATACAGGTTATACTCCACGTGTAGCGGGACAGTATGCACGTTTACTCCATGTGTAGCGAATCACTATACAGGTTATACTCCACGTGTAGCAAAACAGAGTAAATGTTTACTCCTACTTGAGCGGATCACTATACGGGTGATACTCCGCGGGCAGCGGGAGAGTATGCATGTTTTACTATTGTGTAGCCGATCACCATACAGGTTATACTCCACTTGTAGTGGGACTTATGAATGTTTTACTCCTTGTGTAGCGGATCACCATACAGGTTATACACCACGTGCAGCGGGACAGTATGCATGTTTTACTCCTTGTGAAGCCGCTCAATATATAGGTTATACTCCACGTGTAGCGGGACAGTATGCATGTTTTACTCCTTGTGTAGCGGATCACTATACAGGTTATATCTCACGTGTGGCGTTACAGTATGCATTTTTACTCCTTGTGTAGCGGATCACAATACAGGTTATACTCCACGTGTAGCGGGACACTATGCAAGTTTTACTTCTTGTGTAGCGGATCACTATACAGGTTATACTCCACGTGTAGCGGGACAGTATGCAAGTTGTACTCCCTGTGCAGCGGATCACTATACAGGTTATACTCCACTTGTAGTGGTACTTATGAATGTTTTACTCCTTGTGTAGCGGATCATTATACAGGTTATACTCCACGTGTAGCGGGACAGTATGCATGTAATACTCCCTGTGCAGCGGATCACTATACAGGTTATACTACACGTGTAGCGGGACAGATTGCATGTTTACTCCTTGTGTAGCCGATCACTATATAGGTTATACCTAACGTGGTGTGGTACAGTATGCATGTTTTACTTCTTGTGTAGAGGACCACTATACAGGTTATACTCCACGTGTAGCGGGACAGTATGCAAGTTGTACTCCCTGTGCAGCGGATCACTATACAGGTTATACTCCACTTGTAGTGGTACTTATGAATGTTTTACTCCTTGTGTAGCGGATCATTATACAGGTTATACTCCACGTGTAGCGGGACAGTATGCATGTTTTACTCCTTGTGTAGCGGATCACTATACATGTTATACTCCACGTGTAGCGGGACAGTATGCATGTCTTACTCCTTGTGTAGCGGATCACTATACAGGTTATTCTCCACGTTTAGCGGGACAGTATGCATGTTTAACTCCTAGTGTAGCGGATCACCATACAGATTATACTCCATGTGTAGCAGGACAGTATGCATGTTTTACTCCTAGTGTAGCGGATCACTATACAGATTATATTCCACGTGTAGCGGGACAGTATGCATGTTTTACTCCTTTTGTAGGGGATCAATATACAGGTTATTCTCCACGTGTAGCGGGACAGTATGCATGTTTTACTCCTAGTGAAGCGGATCACCATACAGATTATACTCCATGTGTAGCGGGACAGTATGCATGTTTTACTCCCAGTGTAGCGGATCACAATACAGGTTATACTCCACGTGTAGTGGGACTTATGAATGTTTTACTCCTAGTGTACCGGATCACTATACAGGTTATACTCCACGTGTAGCGGGACAGTATGCAAGTTTTCCTCCTGGTGTAGTGGATCACTATACAGGTTATACCTCACCTGTAGTGGGACTTATGAATGTTTTACTCCTAGTGTAGCGGATCTCAATACAGGTTATACTCCACGTGTAATGGAACTTATGAATGTTTTACTCCTAGTGTAGCGGAACACTATACAGGTTATACTCCACTGGTAGCGGGACAGTGTGCATGTTTTCCTCCTTGTGTAGCGGATCACTATACAGGTTATGCTCCGCGGGTAGCAGGGCAGTATGCATGTTTTACTCCTAGTGTAGCGGATCACTATACAGGTTATACTCCACTTGCAGTGGGACTAATGAATGTTTTACTCCTAGTGCAGTGGATCACCATGGAGGTTGTACTCCACGTGTAGCGGGACAGTTTGCATGTTTTCCTCCTAGTGTAGCGGATCACTAAACAGGTTATACTCCACTGTCAGCGGGACAGTATGCATGTTTTACTCCTAATGAAGCGGATCACTATACAGGGTTGTACTCCGCTGTTAGCGGGACAATGTGCATGTTTTACTCCTAGTGTAGCGGATAACTATACAGGTTATACTCCGCTGGTTGCGGGACAGTATACATGTTTTACTCCTAGTGTAGCGGATCACTATACAGGTTATACTCCACTGGTAGCGGGACAGTATGTATGTTTTCCTCCTTGTGTAGCGGATCACTATACTGGTTATACTCCGCTGGTAGCGGGACAGTATACATGTTTTACTCCTTGTGTAGCGGATGACTATACAGGATATACTCCATGTGTAGCGGGACAGTATGCATGTTTTACTCCTAGTGTAGCGGATGACTATACAGGTTATACTCCACTGGTAGCGGGACAGTATGCATGTTTTTTCCTCCTTGTGTAGCGGATCATTATACAGGTTATACTCCGCTGGTTGCGGGACAGTTTACATGTTTTACTCCTAGTGTAGCGGATCACTATACAGGTTATAATCCACGTGTAGCGGGACAGTATGCATGTTTTACTCCTTGTGTAGCGGATCACTATACAGTTTATACTCCACTGGTAGCGGGACAGTATGCATCTTTTCCTCCTTGTGTAGTGGATCACTATACAGGTTATTCTCCGCTGGTAGCGGGACAATATGCATGATTTACTCCTTGTGTAGCGGATCACTATACAGGTTATACTCCGCTGGTAGCGGGACAGTATGCATTTTTACTCCTAGTGTAGCGGATCACTATACAGGTTATACCTCACGTGTAGCGGGACAGTATTCATGTTTTACTCTTTGTGTAGCAGATCATTATACAGTATATACTCCACGTGTAGCGGGACAGTATGCATGTTTACTCCTTGTGTAGCGGATCACAATACAGGTTATACTCCACGTGTAGCGGGACACTATGCATGTTTTACTTCTTGTGTAGCGGATCACTATACAGGTTATACCTCACGTGTGGTGGTACAGTATGCATGTTTTACTTCTGGTGTAGCGGATCACTATACAGGTTATACCTCACGTGTGGCGATACAGTATGAATGTTTTACTCCTTGTGTAACGGATCACAATACAGGTTATACTCCACGTGAAAGTGGGACAGTATGCATGTTTTTCTCCTTGTGTAGCGGATCACTATACAGGTTATACCTCACGTGTGGCGGTAAAGTATGCATATTTTACTCCTTGTGTAGCGGATCACTATACAGGTTATACTCCACGTGTAGCGGGACACTATGCATGTTTTACTCCTTGTGTAGCTGATCACTAAACAGGTTATACTTCACGTGTAGCGGGACAGTATGCATGTTTTACTCCTTGTGTAGCCACTCAATATACAGGTTATACTCCAAGTGTAGCGGGACAGTATGCATGTTTTACTCCTTGTGTAGCGGATCACTATACATGTTATACCTCACGTGTGGCGGTACAGTATGCATGTCTTTCTCCTTCTGTAGCGGATCACAATACAGGTTATACTCCAAGTGTAGCGGGTAAGTATGCATGTTTTACTCCTTGTGTAGGGGATCACTATACAGGTTATACTCCACGTTCAGCGGGACAGTATGCATGTTTAATCCTTGTGTAGCGGATCGCTATACAGGTTATACTCCACGTGTAGCGGGACACTATGCATGTTTTACTCCTTGTGTAGCGGATCACTATACAGGTTATACTCCACGTGTAGCGGGACAGTATGCATGTTTACTCCTTGTGTAGCGGATCACTATACAGGTTATACTCCACGTGTAGCGGGACAGTATGCATGTTTACTCCTTGTGTAACGGATCACAATACAGGTAATACTCCACGTGTAGCGGGACACTATGCATGTTTTAATTCTTGGGAAGCGGATCACTATACAGGTTATACTCCACGTGTAGCGGGACAGTATGCATGTTTACTCCTTGTGTAGCGGATCACTATACAGGTTATACCTCACGTGTGGTGGTACAGTATGCATGTTTTACTTCTTGTGTAGCGGATCACTATTCAGGTTAGACTCCACGTGTAGCGGCACAGTATGCATGTAATACTCCCTGTGCAGCGGATCACTATACAGGTTATACTACACGTGTAGCGGGACAGTATGCATGTTTTACTCCCTGTGCAGCGGATCACTATACAGGTTATACTCCACTTGTATTGGGAGAGTATGCATGTTTTACTCCTTGTGTAGCGGATCATTATACAGGTTATACTCCTCGTGTAGCGGAACAGTATGCATGTTTTACTCCTTGTGTAGCGGATCACTATACATGTTATTCTCCACGTGTAGCGGGACACTATGCATGTTTTACTCCTAGTGTAGCGGATCACTATACATGTTATACTCCACTTGAAGCGGGACACTTTGCATGTTTTTCTCCTTGTGTAGCGGATCATTATACAAGTCATACTTCACGTGTAGCGGATCACTATGCATGCCATACTTCTTGTGCAGCGGATAATTATACAGTTTATACTCCACGTGTAGCGGGACAGAATGCTCGTTTTACTCCTTGTGTAGCGGATCATTATACAGGTTATACACCAAGTGTAGAGGGCCAGTATGCATGTTTTACTCCTTGTGTAGCGGATCACAATACAGGTTATACTCCACGTGGAGCGGCAGAGTATGCATTTTTTACTCCTTTTGTAGCGGATCACTATACAGGTTATACTCCACGTGTAGCGGAATACGGTTCATATTTTACTCCGTGTGTAGCGGATCATTATACAGGTTATAATTCACGTGTAGCGGGACACTTTGTATGTTTACTCCTTGTGTAGCGATCAGTTCACAGGGTATACTCCACGTGTAGCGGGAGAGTATGCATGTTTACTCCTTGTGTATCGATCATTTCACAGGTTATACTCCGCTTGTAGCGGGACAGTATGCCGGTTTTACACCTTGTGTAGCGGATCATTGTACAGGTTATACTTCACGTGTAGCGGATCACTATGCATGTTTTACTTCTTGTGTAGCGGATCAATATACAGTTTATACTCCACGTGTAGCGGGACAGAATGCTCGTTTTACTCCTTGTGTAGCGGATCATTATACAGGTTATACCTCACGTGGGGCGGTACAGTATGCATGCTTTACTCCATGTGTAGCGGATGACTATACAGGTTATACTCCACGTGTAGCGGGACAGTATGCATTTTTTACTCCTTGTGTAGCGGATCACAATACAGGTTATATTCCACGTGTAGCGGGACACTATGCATGTTTTACTTCTTGTGTAGCGGATCAGTATACAGGTTATACTCCACGTGTAGCGGGAGAGTATGATTGTTTTACTCCTTGTGTAGCGGATCATTATACAGGTTATACTCCTCGTGTAGCGGGACAGTATGCATGTTTTACTCCTTGTGTAGCAGATCACTCTACATGTTATTCTCCACGTGTAGCGGGACACTATTCATGTTTTACTCTTAGTGTAGCGGATCACTATACATGTTATACTCCACTTGTAGCGGGACTCTATGCATGTTTTTCTCCTTGTGCAGCGGATCATTATACAGGTTATACTTCACGTGTAGCGGATCACTATGCATGCTTTACATCTTGTGTAGCGGATCATTATACAGTTTATACTCCTCGTGTAGCGGGACAGAATGCTCGTTTTACTCCTTGTGTAGAGGATCATTATACAGGTTATAGTCCACTTGTAGTGGGACTTATGAATGTTTTACTCCTTGTGTAGCAGATCACCATACAGGTTATACACCACGTGTAGCGGGACAGTATGCATGTTTTACTCCTTGTGAAGCCGCTCAATATACAGGTTATACTCCACGTGTAGCGGGACAGTATGCATGTTTTACTCTTTGTGTAGCGGATCACTATACAGGTTATACCTCACGTGTGGCGTGCAGTATGCATTTGTACTCCTTGTGTAGCGGATCACAATACAGTTTATACTCCACGTGTAGCGGGACACTATGCATGTTTTACTTCTTGTGTAGCGGATCACTATACAGGTTATACTCCACGTGTAGCGGGACAGTATGCATGTTTACTCCTTGTGTAGCGGATCAATATACAGGGTATACCTAACGTGTGGTGGTACAGTAAGCATGTTTTACTTCTTGTGTAGCGGATCACTATACAGGTTAGAATCCACGTGTAGTGGCACAGTATGCATGTAATACTCCCTGTGCAGCGGATCACTATACAGGTTATACTACACGTGTAGCGGGACAGTATGCATGTTTTACTCCCTGTGCAGCGGATCACTATACAGGTTATACTCCACTTGTAGCGGGAGAGTATGATTTTTTTACTCCTTGTGTAGCGGATCATTATACAGGTTATACTCCTCGTGTAGCGGGACAGTATGCATGTTTTACTCCTTGTGTAGCGTATCACTATACATGTTATTCTCCACGTGTAGCGGGACACTATGCATGTTTTACTCCTAGTGTAGCCGATCACTATACATGTTATACTCCACTTGTAGCGGGACACTATGCAAGTTTTTCTCCTTGAGTAGCGGATCATTATACAGGTTATACTTCACGTGTAGCGGATCACTATGCATGCTTTACATCTTGTGTAAAGGATCATTATACAGTTTATACTCCACGAGTAGCGGGACAGAATGCTCGTTTTACTCCTTGTGTAGCGGATCATTATACAGGTTATACACCAAGTGTAGCGGGCCAGTATGCATGTTTTACTCCTTGTGTAGCGGATCAAAATACAGGTTATACTCCACGTGTAGCGGCATAGTATGCATTTTTTACTCCTTGTGTAGCGGATCACTATACAGATTATACTCCATGTGTAGTGGGACAGTATGCATGTTTTACTCCTAGTGTAGCGGATCACAATACAGGTTATATTCCACTTGTAGTGGGACTTATGAATGTTTTACTCCTAGTGTAGCGGAATACTATACAGGTTGTACTCCACTGGTAGTGGGACAGTGTGCATGTTTTCCTACTTGTGTAGCGGATCACAATACAGGTTATACTCCACGTGTAGCGGGACAGTATGCATGTTTACTCCATGTGTAGCGGATCACTATACAGGTTATACTCCACGTGTAGCAAAATAGAGTAAATGTTTACTCCTACTTTAGCGGATCACTATACGGGTTATACTTCGCGGGCAGCGGGAGAGTATGCATGTTTTACTATTTTGTAGCCGATCACCATACAGGTTATACTCCACTTGTAGTGGGACTTATGAATGTTTTACTCCTTGTGTAGCGGATCACCATACAGGTTATACACCACGTGTAGCGGGACAGTATGCATGTTTTACTCCTTGTGAAGCCGCTCAATATACAGGTTATACTCCTCGTGTAGCGGGACAGTATGCATGTTTTACTCCTTGTGTAGCGGATCACTATACAGGTTATACCTCACGTGTGGCGTTACAGTATGCATTTTTACTCCTTGTGTAGCGGATCACAATACAGGTTATACACCACGTGTAGCGGGACAGTATGCATGTTTTACTCCTTGTGAAGCCACTCAATATACAGGTTATACTCCACGTGTAGCGGGACAGTATGCATGTTTTACTCCTTGTGTAGCGGATCACTATACAGGTTATTCCTCACGTGTGGCGTTACAGTATGCATTTTTACTCCTTGTGTAGCGGATCACCATACAGGTTATACACCACGTGTAGCGGGACAGTATGCATGTTTTACTTCTTGTGTAGCGGATCACTATACAGGTTAGACTCCACGTGTAGCGGCACAGTATGCATGTAATACTCCCTGTGCAGCGGATCACTATACAGGTTATACTCCAATTGTAGTGGGAGAGTATGATTGTTTTACTCCTTGTGTAGCGGATCATTATACAGGTTATACTCCTCGTGTAGCGGGACAGTATGCATGTTTTACTCCTTGTGAAGCGGATCAATATACATGTTATTCTCCACGTGTTGCGGGACACTATGCATGTTTTACTCCTAGTGTATCGGATCACTATACATTTTATACTCCACTTGTAGCGGGACACTATGCATGTTTTTCTCCTTGTGTAGCGGATCATTATACAGGTTATACACCACGTGTAGCGGGACAGTATGCATGTTTTACTTCTTGTGTAGCGGATCACTATACAGGTTAGACTCCACGTGTAGCGGCACAGTATGCATGTAATACTCCCTGTGCAGCGGATCACTATACAGGTTATACTCCAATTGTAGTGGGAGAGTATGATTGTTTTACTCCTTGTGTAGCGGATCATTATACAGGTTATACTCCTCGTGTAGCGGGACAGTATGCATGTTTTACTCCTTGTGAAGCGGATCAATATACATGTTATTCTCCACGTGTTGCGGGACACTATGCATGTTTTACTCCTAGTGTATCGGATCACTATACATTTTATACTCCACTTGTAGCGGGACGCTATGCATGTTTTTCTCCTTGTGTAGCGGATCATTATACAGTTTATACTCCACGTGTAGCGGGACAGAATGCTCGTTTTACTCCTTGTGTAGCGGATCATTATACAGGTTATACACCAAGTGTAGCGGGCCAGTATGCATGTTTTACTCCTTGTGTAGCGGATCACAATAGAGGTTATACTCCACGTGTAGCGGCACAGTATGCATTTTTTACTCCTAGTGTAGCGGATCACTATACAGGTTATACTCCACGTGTAGCGGAACATGATTCATATTTTACTCCTTGTGTAGCGGATCATTATACAGGTTATAATTCACGTGTAGCGGGACACAATATATGTTTACTCCTTGTGTAGCGATCAATTAACAGGTTATACTCCACGTGTAGCGGGAGAGTATGCATGTTTACTCCTTGTGTAGCGATCATTTCACAGGTTATACTCCACTTGTAGCGGGACAGTATAACGGTTTTACTCCTTGTGTAGCGGATCATTATACAGGTTATACTTCACGTTTAGCGGATCACTATGCATGCTTTACTTCTTGTGTAGCGGATCAATATACAGTTTATACTCCACGTGTAGCGGGATAGAATGCTCGTTTTACTCCTTGTGTAGCGGTTCATTATACAGGTTATACCTCACGTATGGCGGTACAGTATGCATGTTTTACTCCTTGTGTAGCGGATGACTATACAGGTTATACTCCACGTGTAGCGGGACAGTATGCATATTTTACTCCTTGTGTAGCGGATCACAATACAGGATATACTCCACGTGTAGCGGGACAGTATGCATGTTTACTCCATGTGTAGCGGATCACTATACAGGTTATACTCCACGTGTAGCAAAACAGTATAAATGTTTACTCCTACTTTAGCGGATCACTATACGGGTTATACTCCGCGGGCAGCGGGAGAGTATGCACGTTTTACTATTGTGTAGCCGATCACTATACAGGTTATACACCACGTGTAGCGGGACAGTATGCTTGTTTTACTCCTTGTGTAGCCGCTCAATATACAGGTTATACTCCACGTGTAGCGGGACAGTATGCATGTATTACTCCTTGTGTAGCGGATCACTATACAGATTATACCTCACGTGTGGCGGTACAGTATGCATTTTTACTCCTTGTGTAGCGGATCACAATACAGGTTATACTCCACGTGTAGCGGGACAGAATGCATATTTTACTCTTTGTGTAGCAGATCATTATATAGTTTATACTCCACGTGTAGCGGGACAGTATGCATATTTTACTCCTGGTGCAGCGGATCACTATACATGTTATACTCCACTTGTAGTGGGACTTATGAATGTTTTAATCCTTGTGTAGCGGATCATTATACAGGTTATACTCCACGTGTAGCGGGACAGTATGCATGTTTTACTCCTTGTGTAGCGGATCACTATACAGGTTATACTTCACGTGTAGCGGATCACTATGCATGCTTTACATCTTGTGTAAAGGATCATTATACAGTTTATACTCCACGAGTAGCGGGACAGAATGCTCGTTTTACTCCTTGTGTAGCGGATCATTATACAGGTTATACACCAAGTGTAGCGGGCCAGTATGCATGTTTTACTCCTTGTGTAGCGGATCAAAATACAGGCTATACTCCACGTGTAGCGGCATAGTATGCATTTTTTACTCCTTGTGTAGCGGATCACTATACAGATTATACTCCATGTGTAGTGGGACAGTATGCATGTTTTACTCCTAGTGTAGCGGATCACAATACAGCTTATATTCCACTTGTAGTGGGACTTATGAATGTTTTACTCCTAGTGTAGCGGAATACTATACAGGTTGTACTCCACTGGTAGTGGGACAGTGTGCATGTTTTCCTCCTTGTGTAGCGGATCACAATACAGGTTATACTCCACGTGTAGCGGGACAGTATGCATGTTTACTCCATGTGTAGCGGATCACTATACAGGTTATACTCCACGTGTAGCAAAATAGAGTAAATGTTTACTCCTACTTTAGCGGATCACTATACGGGTTATACTTCGCGGGCAGCGGGAGAGTATGCATGTTTTACTATTTTGTAGCCGATCACCATACAGGTTATACTCCACTTGTAGTGGGACTTATGAATGTTTTACTCCTTGTGTAGCGGATCACCATACAGGTTATACACCACGTGTAGCGGGACAGTATGCATGTTTTACTCCTTGTGAAGCCGCTCAATATACAGGTTATACTCCTCGTGTAGCGGGACAGTATGCATGTTTTACTCCTTGTGTAGCGGATCACTATACAGGTTATACCTCACGTGTGGCGTTACAGTATGCATTTTTACTCCTTGTGTAGCGGATCACAATACAGGTAATACACCACGTGTAGCGGGACAGTATGCATGTTTTACTCCTTGTGAAGCCACTCAATATACAGGTTATACTCCACGTGTAGCGGGACAGTATGCATGTTTTACTCCTTGTGTAGCGGATCACTATACAGGTTATTCCTCACGTGTGGCGTTACAGTATGCATTTTTACTCCTTGTGTAGCGGATCACCATACAGGTTATACACCACGTGTAGCGGGACAGTATGCATGTTTTACTTCTTGTGTAGCGGATCACTATACAGGTTAGACTCCACGTGTAGCGGCACAGTATGCATGTAATACTCCCTGTGCAGCGGATCACTATACAGGTTATACTCCAATTGTAGTGGGAGAGTATGATTGTTTTACTCCTTGTGTAGCGGATCATTATACAGGTTATACTTCTCGTGTAGCGGGACAGTATGCATGTTTTACTCCTTGTGAAGCGGATCAATATACATGTTATTCTCCACGTGTTGCGGGACACTATGCATGTTTTACTCCTAGTGTATCGGATCACTATACATTTTATACTCCACTTGTAGCGGGACACTATGCATGTTTTTCTCCTTGTGTAGCGGATCATTATACAGGTTATACACCACGTGTAGCGGGACAGTATGCATGTTTTACTTCTTGTGTAGCGGATCACTATACAGGTTAGACTCCACGTGTAGCGGCACAGTATGCATGTAATACTCCCTGTGCAGCGGATCACTATACAGGTTATACTCCAATTGTAGTGGGAGAGTATGATTGTTTTACTCCTTGTGTAGCGGATCATTATACAGGTTATACTCCTCGTGTAGCGGGACAGTATGCATGTTTTACTCCTTGTGAAGCGGATCAATATACATGTTATTCTCCACGTGTTGCGGGACACTATGCATGTTTTACTCCTAGTGTATCGGATCACTATACATTTTATACTCCACTTGTAGCGGGACGCTATGCATGTTTTTCTCCTTGTGTAGCGGATCATTATACAGTTTATACTCCACGTGTAGCGGGACAGAATGCTCGTTTTACTCCTTGTGTAGCGGATCATTATACAGGTTATACACCAAGTGTAGCGGGCCAGTATGCATGTTTTACTCCTTGTGTAGCGGATCACAATAGAGGTTATACTCCACGTGTAGCGGCACAGTATGCATTTTTTACTCCTAGTGTAGCGGATCACTATACAGGTTATACTCCACGTGTAGCGGAACATGATTCATATTTTACTCCTTGTGTAGCGGATCATTATACAGGTTATAATTCACGTGTAGCGGGACACAATATATGTTTACTCCTTGTGTAGCGATCAATTAACAGGTTATACTCCACGTGTAGCGGGAGAGTATGCATGTTTACTCCTTGTGTAGCGATCATTTCACAGGTTATACTCCACTTGTAGCGGGACAGTATAACGGTTTTACTCCTTGTGTAGCGGATCATTATACAGGTTATACTTCACGTTTAGCGGATCACTATGCATGCTTTACTTCTTGTGTAGCGGATCAATATACAGTTTATACTCCACGTGTAGCGGGATAGAATGCTCGTTTTACTCCTTGTGTAGCGGTTCATTATACAGGTTATACCTCACGTATGGCGGTACAGTATGCATGTTTTACTCCTTGTGTAGCGGATGACTATACAGGTTATACTCCACGTGTAGCGGGACAGTATGCATATTTTACTCCTTGTGTAGCGGATCACAATACAGGATATACTCCACGTGTAGCGGGACAGTATGCATGTTTACTCCATGTGTAGCGGATCACTATACAGGTTATACTCCACGTGTAGCAAAACAGTATAAATGTTTACTCCTACTTTAGCGGATCACTATACGGGTTATACTCCGCGGGCAGCGGGAGAGTATGCACGTTTTACTATTGTGTAGCCGATCACTATACAGGTTATACACCACGTGTAGCGGGACAGTATGCTTGTTTTACTCCTTGTGTAGCCGCTCAATATACAGGTTATACTCCACGTGTAGCGGGACAGTATGCATGTATTACTCCTTGTGTAGCGGATCACTATACAGATTATACCTCACGTGTGGCGGTACAGTATGCATTTATACTCCTTGTGTAGCGGATCACAATACAGGTTATACTCCACGTGTAGCGGGACAGAATGCATATTTTACTCTTTGTGTAGCAGATCATTATATAGTTTATACTCCACGTGTAGCGGGACAGTATGCATATTTTACTCCTGGTGCAGCGGATCACTATACATGTTATACTCCACTTGTAGTGGGACTTATGAATGTTTTAATCCTTGTGTAGCGGATCATTATACAGGTTATACTCCACGTGTAGCGGGACAGTATGCATGTTTTACTCCTTGTGTAGCGGATCACTATACAGGTTATACTTCACGTGTAGCGGATCACTATGCATGCTTTACATCTTGTGTAAAGGATCATTATACAGTTTATACTCCACGAGTAGCGGGACAGAATGCTCGTTTTACTCCTTGTGTAGCGGATCATTATACAGGTTATACACCAAGTGTAGCGGGCCAGTATGCATGTTTTACTCCTTGTGTAGCGGATCAAAATACAGGTTATACTCCACGTGTAGCGGCATAGTATGCATTTTTTACTCCTTGTGTAGCGGATCACTATACAGATTATACTCCATGTGTAGTGGGACAGTATGCATGTTTTACTCCTAGTGTAGCGGATCACAATACAGCTTATATTCCACTTGTAGTGGGACTTATGAATGTTTTACTCCTAGTGTAGCGGAATACTATACAGGTTGTACTCCACTGGTAGTGGGACAGTGTGCATGTTTTCCTCCTTGTGTAGCGGATCACAATACAGGTTATACTCCACGTGTAGCGGGACAGTATGCATGTTTACTCCATGTGTAGCGGATCACTATACAGGTTATACTCCACGTGTAGCAAAATAGAGTAAATGTTTACTCCTACTTTAGCGGATCACTATACGGGTTATACTTCGCGGGCAGCGGGAGAGTATGCATGTTTTACTATTTTGTAGCCGATCACCATACAGGTTATACTCCACTTGTAGTGGGACTTATGAATGTTTTACTCCTTGTGTAGCGGATCACCATACAGGTTATACACCACGTGTAGCGGGACAGTATGCATGTTTTACTCCTTGTGAAGCCGCTCAATATACAGGTTATACTCCTCGTGTAGCGGGACAGTATGCATGTTTTACTCCTTGTGTAGCGGATCACTATACAGGTTATACCTCACGTGTGGCGTTACAGTATGCATTTTTACTCCTTGTGTAGCGGATCACAATACAGGTTATACACCACGTGTAGCGGGACAGTATGCATGTTTTACTCCTTGTGAAGCCACTCAATATACAGGTTATACTCCACGTGTAGCGGGACAGTATGCATGTTTTACTCCTTGTGTAGCGGATCACTATACAGGTTATTCCTCACGTGTGGCGTTACAGTATGCATTTTTACTCCTTGTGTAGCGGATCACCATACAGGTTATACACCACGTGTAGCGGGACAGTATGCATGTTTTACTTCTTGTGTAGCGGATCACTATACAGGTTAGACTCCACGTGTAGCGGCACAGTATGCATGTAATACTCCCTGTGCAGCGGATCACTATACAGGTTATACTCCAATTGTAGTGGGAGAGTATGATTGTTTTACTCCTTTTGTAGCGGATCATTATACAGGTTATACTCCTCGTGTAGCGGGACAGTATGCATGTTTTACTCCTTGTGAAGCGGATCAATATACATGTTATTCTCCTCGTGTTGCGGGACACTATGCATGTTTTACTCCTAGTGTATCGGATCACTATACATTTTATACTCCACTTGTAGCGGGACACTATGCATGTTTTTCTCCTTGTGTAGCGGATCATTATACAGGTTATACACCACGTGTAGCGGGACAGTATGCATGTTTTACTTCTTGTGTAGCGGATCACTATACAGGTTAGACTCCACGTGTAGCGGCACAGTATGCATGTAATACTCCCTGTGCAGCGGATCACTATACAGTTTATACTCCAATTGTAGTGGGAGAGTATGATTGTTTTACTCCTTGTGTAGCGGATCATTATACAGGTTATACTCCTCGTGTAGCGGGACAGTAAGCATGTTTTACTCCTTGTGAAGCGGATCAATATACATGTTATTCTCCACGTGTTGCGGGACACTATGCATGTTTTACTCCTAGTGTATCGGATCACTATACATTTTATACTCCACTTGTAGCGGGACACTATGCATGTTTTTCTCCTTGTGTAGCGGATCATTATACAGTTTATACTCCACGTGTAGCGGGACAGAATGCTCGTTTTACTCCTTGTGTAGCGGATCATTATACAGGTTATACACCAAGTGTAGCGGGCCAGTATGCATGTTTTACTCCTTGTGTAGCGGATCACAATAGAGGTTATACTCCACGTGTAGCGGCACAGTATGCATTTTTTACTCCTAGTGTAGCGGATCACTATACAGGTTATACTCCACGTGTAGCGGAACATGATTCATATTTTACTCCTTGTGTAGCGGATCATTATACAGGTTATAATTCACGTGTAGCGGGACACAATATATGTTTACTCCTTGTGTAGCGATCAATTAACAGGTTATACTCCACGTGTAGCGGGAGAGTATGCATGTTTACTCCTTGTGTAGCGATCATTTCACAGGTTATACTCCACTTGTAGCGGGACAGTATAACGGTTTTACTCCTTGTGTAGCGGATCATTATACAGGTTATACTTCACGTTTAGCGGATCACTATGCATGCTTTACTTCTTGTGTAGCGGATCAATATACAATTTATACTCCACGTGTAGCGGGATAGAATGCTCGTTTTACTCCTTGTGTAGCGGTTCATTATACAGGTTATACCTCACGTATGGCGGTACAGTATGCATGTTTTACTCCTTGTGTAGCGGATGACTATACAGGTTATACTCCACGTGTAGCGGGACAGTATGCATATTTTACTCCTTGTGTAGCGGATCACAATACAGGATATACTCCACGTGTAGCGGGACAGTATGCATGTTTACTCCATGTGTAGCGGATCACTATACAGGTTATACTCCACGTGTAGCAAAACAGTATAAATGTTTACTCCTACTTTAGCGGATCACTATACGGGTTATACTCCACGGGCAGCGGGAGAGTATGCACGTTTTACTATTGTGTAGCCGATCACTATACAGGTTATACACCACGTGTAGCGGGACAGTATGCTTGTTTTACTCCTTGTGTAGCCGCTCAATATACAGGTTATACTCCACGTGTAGCGGGACAGTATGCATGTATTACTCCTTGTGTAGCGGATCACTATACAGATTATACCTCACGTGTGGCGGTACAGTATGCATTTTTACTCCTTGTGTAGCGGATCACAATACAGGTTATACTCCACGTGTAGCGGGACAGAATGCATATTTTACTCTTTGTGTAGCAGATCATTATATAGTTTATACTCCACGTGTAGCGGGACAGTATGCATATTTTACTCCTGGTGCAGCGGATCACTATACATGTTATACTCCACTTGTAGTGGGACTTATGAATGTTTTAATCCTTGTGTAGCGGATCATTATACAGGTTATACTCCACGTGTAGCGGGACAGTATGCATGTTTTACTCCTTGTGTAGCGGATCACTATACAGGTTATTCTCCACGTGTAGCGGGACAGTATGCATGTTTTACTCCTAGTGTAGCGGATCACCATACAGATTATACTCCATGTGTAGCGGGACAGTATGCATGTTTTACTCCTAGTGTAGCGGATCACAATACAGGTTATACTCCACGTGTAGTGGGACTTATGAATGTTTTACTCCTAGTGTACAGGATCACTATACAGGTTACACTCCACGTGTAGCGGGACAGTATGCAAGTTTTCCTCCTCGTGTAGCGGATCACTATACAGGTTATACCTCACCTGTAGTGGGACTTATGAATGTTTTACTCCTAGTGTAGTGGATCTCAATACAAGTTATACTCCACGTGTAGTGGGACTTATGAATGTTTTATTCCTAGTGTAGCGGAACACTATACTGGTTATACTCCACTGGTAGCGGGACAGTGTGTATGTTTTCCTCCTTGTGTAGCGGATCACAATACAGGTTATACTCCACGTATAGCGGGACAGTATGCATGTTTACTCCATGTGTAGCGGATCACTATACAGGTTATACTCCACGTGTAGCAAAACAGAGTAAATGTTTACTCCTACTTTAGCGGATCACTATACGGGTTATACTCCGCGGGCAGCGGGAGAGTATGCATGTTTTACTATTGTGTAGCCGATCACCATACAGGTTATACTCCACTTGTAGTGGGACTTATGAATGTTTTACTCCTTGTGTAGCGGATCACCATACAGGTTATACACCACGTGTAGCGGGACAGTATGCATGTTTTACTCCTTGTGAAGCCGCTCAATATATCGGTTATACTCCACGTGTAGCGGGACAGTATGCATGTTTTACTCCTTGTGTAGCGGATCACTATACAGGCTATACCTCACGTGTGGCATTACAGTATGCATTTTTACTCCTTGTGTAACGGATCACAATACAGGTTATACTCCACGTGTAGCGGGACAGTATGCATGTTTTACTCTTTGTGTAGCAGATCATTATACAGTTTATACTCCACGTGTAGCGGGACAGTATGCATATTTTACTCCTGGTGTAGCGGATCATTATACAGGTTATACCCCAAGTGTAGCGGGTCAGTATGCATGTTTTACTCATGTTGTAGTGGACCCCTATACAGGTTATACTCCACGTGTAGCGGGACAGTATGCAAGTTGCACTCCCTGTGCAGCGGATCACTATACAGGTTATACTCCACTTGTAGTGGTACTTGTGAATGTTTTACTCCTTGTGTAGCGGATCATTATACAGGCTATACTCCACGTGTAGCGGGACAGTATGCATGTTTTACTCCTTGTGTAGAAGATCACTATACATGTTATACTCCACGTGTGGCGGGACAGTATGCATGTTTTACTCCTTGTGTAGCGGATCACTATACAGGTTATTCTCCACGTGTAGCGGGACAGTATGCATGTTTTACTCCAAGTGTAGCGGATCACCATACAGATTATACTCCATGTGTAGCAGGACAGTATGCATGTTTTACTCCTAGTGCAGCGGATCTCTATACAGATTATACTCCACGTGTAGCGGGAAAGTATGCAGGTTTTACTCCTTTTGTAGGGGATCACTATACAGGTTAATCTCCACGTGTAGCGGGACAGTATGCAAGTTTTACTCCTAGTGTAGCAGATCACCATACAGATTATACTCCATGTGTAGCGGGACAGTATGCATGTTTTACTCCCAATGTAGCGGATCACAATACAGGTTATACTCCACGTTTAGTGGGACTTATGAAAGTTTTACTCCTAGTGTACCGGATCACTATACAGGTTATACTCCACGTGTAGCGGGACAGTATGCAAGTTTTCCTCCTGGAGTAGCGGATCACTATACAGGTTATACCTCACCTGTAGTGGGACTTATGAATGTTTTACTCCTAGTGCAGCGGATCTCAATACAGGTTATACTCCACGTGTAATGGGACTTATGAATGTTTTACTCCTAGTGTAGCGGAACACTATACAGGTTATACTCCACTTGCAGTGGGACTAATCAATGTTTTACTCCTAGTGCAGTGGATCACCATAGAGGTTATACTCCACGTGTAGCGGGACAGTATGCAAGTTTTCCTCCTTGTGTAGCGGATCACTATACTGGTTATACTCCGCTGGTAGCGGGACAGTATACATGTTTTACTCCTTGTGTAGCGGATGACTATACAGGTTATACTCCATGTGTAGCGGGACAGTATGCATGTATTACTCCTAGTGTAGCGGATGACTATACAGGTTATACTCCACTGGTAGCGGGACAGTATACATGTTTTTTCCTCCTTGTGCAGCGGATCACTATACAGGTTATACTCCGCTGGTTGCGGGACAGTGTACATGTTTAACTCCTAGTGTAGCGGATCACTATACAGGTTATAATCCACGTGTAGCGGGACAGTATGCATGTTTTACTCCTCGTGTAGCGGTTCACTATACAGGTTATACTCCACTGGTAGCGGGACAGTATGCATCTTTTCCTCCTTGTGTAGCGGATCACTATACAGGTTATACTCCGCTGGTAGCGGGGCAATATGCATGATTTACTCCTTGTGTAGCGGATCACTATACAGGTTATACTCCGCTGGTAGCGGGACAGTATGCATTTTTACTCCTAGTGTAGCGGATCACTATACAGGTTATAATCCACGTGTAGCGGGACACTATGCATGTTTTACTTCTTGTGTAGCGGATCACTATACAGGTTATACTCCACGTGTAGCGGGACAGTATGCATGTTTACTCCTTGTGTAGCGGATCACTATACAGGTTATACCTCACATGTGGTGGTACAGTATGCATGTTTTACTTCTTGTGTGGCGGATCACTATGCAGGTTAGACTTCACGTGTAGCGGCACAGTATGCATGTAATACTCCCTGTGCAGCGGATCACTATACAGGATATACTACACGTATAGCGGGACAGTATGCATGTTTTACTCCCTGTGCAGCGGATCACTATACAGGTTATACTCCACTTGTAGTGGGAGAGTATGCATGTTTACTCTTTGTGTAGCGGATCATTATACAGGTTATACTCCTCGTGTAGCGGGACAGTATGCATGTTTATCTCCTAGTGTAGCGGATCATTATACAGGTTATACTTCACGTGTAGCGGATCACTATGCATGCTTTAGTTCTTGTGTAGCGGATCATTATACAGTTTATACTCCACGTGTAGCGGGACAGAATGCTCGTTTTACTCCTTGTGTAGCGGATCATTATGCAGGTTATACACCTAGTGAAGCGGGCCAGTATGCTTGTTTTACTCCTTGTGTAGCGGATCACAATACAGGTTATACTCCACGTTTAGCGGCACAGTATGCATTTTTTACTCCTTGTGTAGCGGATCACTATACAGGTTATACTCCACGTGTAGCGGAACACGATTCATATTTTACTCCTTGTGTAGCGGATCATTATACAGGTTATAATTCACGTGTAGCGGGACACTATGTATGTTTACTCCTTGTGTAGCGATCCATTCACAGGTTATACTCCACGTGTAGCGGGAGAGTATGCATGTTTACTCCTTGTGTAGCGATCATTTCACAGGTTATTCGCCACGTGTAGCGGGACAGTATGCATGTTTTACTCCTGGTGTAGCGGATCACCATACAGATTATACTCCATGTGTAGCAGGACAGTATGCATGTTTTACTCCTATTGTAGCGGATCACTATAAAGATTATACTCCACGTGTAGCGGGACAGTATGCATGTTTTACTCCTTTTGAAGGGGATCACTATACAGGTTATTCTCCACGTGTAGCGGGACAGTATGCATGTTTTACTCCTAGTGTAGCGGATCACCATACAGATTATACTCCATGTGTAGCGGGACAGTATGCATATTTTACTCCTAGTTTTGCGGATCACAATACAGGTTATACTCCACGTGTAGTGGGACTTATGAATGTTTTACTCCTAGTGTACCGGATCACTATACAGTTATACTCCACGTGTAGCGGGACAGTATTTAAGTTTTCCTCCTGGTGTAGCGGATCACTATACAGGTTATACCTCACCTGTAGTGGGACTTATGGATGTTTTACTCCTAGTGTAGCGGATCTCAATACAGGTTATACTCCACGTGTAGTGGGACTTATGAATGTTTTACTCCTAGTGTAGCGGAACACTATACAGGTTATACTCCACTGGTAGCGGGACAGTGTGCATGTTTTCCTCCTTGTGTAGCGGATCACAATACAGGTTATACTCCACGTGTAGCGGGACAGTATTCATGTTTACTCCATGAGTAGCGGTTCACTATACAGGTTATACTCCACGTGTAGCAAAACAGTATAAATGTTTACTCCTACTTTAGCGGATCACTATACGGGTTATACTCCGCGGGCAGCGGGAGAGTATGCATGTTTTACTATTGTGTAGCCGATCACCATACAGGTTATACTCCACTTGTAGTGGGACTTATGAATGTTTTACTCCTTGTGTAGCGGATCACCATACTGGTCATACACCACGTGTAGCGGGACAGTATGCATGTTTTGCTCCTTGTGAAGCCGCTCAATATACAGGTTTACTCCACGTGTAGCGGGACAGTATGCATGTTTTACTCCTTGTGTAGCGGATCACTATACAGGTTATACCTCACGTGTGGCGTTACAGTATGCATTTTTACTCCATGTGTAGCGGATCACAATACAGGTTATACTCCACGTGTAGCGGGACAGTATGCATGTTTTACTATTTGTGTAGCAGATCATTATACAGTTTATACTCCACGTGTAGCGGGACAGTATGCATATTTTACTCCTGGTGTAGCGGATCATTATACAGGTTATACCCCACGTGTAGCGGGACAGTATGCATGTTTTACTCATGTTGTAGCGGACCATTATACAGGTTATACTCCACGTGTAGCGGGACAGTATGCATGTTGTACTCCCTGTGCAGCGGATCACTATACAGGTTATACACCACTTGTAGTGGTATTTATGAATGTTTTACTCCTTGTGTAGCGGATCATTATACAGGTTATACTCCACGTGTAGCGGGACAGTATGCATGTTTTACTCCTAGTGTAGCGGATCACCATACAGATTATACTCCATGTGTAGCAGGACAGTATGCATGTTTTAATCCTAGTGTAGTGGATCACTATACAGATTATACTCCACGTGTAGCGGAACAGTATGCATGTTTTACTCCTTTTGTAGGGGATCACTATACAGGTTATTCTCCACGTGTAGCGGGACAGTATGCATGTTTTACTCCTAGTTTAGCGGATCACAATACAGGTTATACTCCACGTGTAGTGGGACTTAAGAATGTTTTACTCCTAGTGTACCGGATCACTATAAAGTTTATACTACACGTGTAGCGGGACAGTATGCAAGTTTTCCTCCTAGTGTAGCGGATCTCAATACAGGTTATACTCCACGTGTAGTGGGACTTATGAATGTTTTACTCCTAGTGTAGCGGAACACTATACAGGTTATACTCCACTGGTAGCGGGACAGTGTGCATGTTTTCCTCCTTGTGTAGCGGATCACTATACAGGTTATACTCCACTTGCAGTGGGACTTATGAATGTTTTACTCCTAGTGCAGTGGATCACCATAGAGGTTGTACTCCACGTGTAGCGGGACAGTGTGCATGTTTTCCTCCTAGTGTAGCGGATCACTAAACAGGTTATACTCCACTTGTAGCGGGACAGTATGCATGTTTTACTCGTAATGAAGTGGATCACTATACAGGGTTGTACTCCGCTGTTAGCGGGACAGTGTGCATGTTTTACTCCTAGTGTAGCGGATCACTATACAGGTTATACTCTATGTGTAGCGGGACAGTATGCATGTTTTACTCCTTGTGTAGCGGATCACTATACAGGTTATACTCCACTGGTAGCGGGACAGTATTTATGTTTTCCTCCTTGTGTAGCGGATCACTATAGTGGTTATACTCCGATGGTAGAGGGAGAGTATACATGTTTTACTCCTTTTGTAGCGGATGACTATACAGGTTATACTCCATGTGTAGCGGGACACTATGCAAGGTTTTACTCCTAGTGTAGCGGATGACTATACAGGTTATACTCTTTGTGTAGCGGGGCATTATGCATGTTTTTTCCTCCTTGTGTAGCGGATCACTATACAGGTTATACTCCACTGGTAGCGGGACAGTATGCATGTTTTCCTCCTTGTGTAGCGGATCACTATACTGGTTATACTCCGATGGTAGCGGGACAGTATAAATGTTTTCCTCCTTGTGAAGCGGATCACTATACAGGTTATACTCCACTGGTAGCGGGGCAGTATGCATGTTTTACTCCTTGTGTAGCGGATCACTATACAGGTTATTCTCCACGTGTAGCGGGACAGTATGCATGTTTTACTCCTAGTGTAGCGGATCACCATACAGATTATACTCCATGTGTAGCAGGACAGTATGCATGTTTTACTCCTAGTATACCGACAGTAGTGGCTACGCGGGCTAAAGCGCTGCGTTAGGTCAAGGGGCCAAGCTCTCTGCCTACTCGGTAGACGCGTGGGTTCGAGCCCCACCGTCGGCTGTCCTTGAAATGGTTTTCCGTGGTTTCCCATTTTCAACACCAGGCAAATGCTGTGACAGTACCTTCTGACAGGCCACGGCCGCTTCCTTCCACATCCTTGACCAGTTTCATTCATCTTCATCCATTCCATCTCTCATCCCGACGCGCAGGTCACCAACGGGCGTCGACTAGAAAGACCTGCACTCGGCCTCTTAGGAGGCTACACGACAAAAAAAAAACTCCTAGTGTAGCGGATCACTATACAAATTATACTCCACGTGCAGCGGGACAGTATGCATGTTTTACTCCTAGTGTAGCGGATCACCATACAGATTATACTCCATGTGTAGCGGGACAGTATGCATGTTTTACTCCTAGTGTAGCGGATCACAATACAGGTTATACTCCACGTGTAGTGGGACTTATGAATGTTTTACTCCTAGTGTACCGGATCACTATACAGGTTACACTCCACGTGTAGCGGGACAGTATGCAAGTTTTCCTCCTGGAGTAGCGGATCACTATACAGGTTATACCTCACCTGTAGTGGGACTTATGAATGTTTTACTCCTAGTGTAGTGGATCTCAATACAAGTTATACTCCACGTGTAGTGGGACTTATGAATGTTTTATTCCTAGTGTAGCGGAACACTATACAGGTTATACTCCACTGGTAGCGGGACAGTGTGTATGTTTTCCTCCTTGTGTAGCGGATCACAATACAGGTTATACTCCACGTGTAGCGGGACAGTATGCATGTTTACTCCATGTGTAGCGGATCACTATACAGGTTATACTCCACGTGTAGCAAAACAGAGTAAATGTTTACTCCTACTTTAGCGGATCAATATACGGGTTATACTCCGCGGGCATCGGGAGAGTATGCATGTTTTACTATTGTGTAGCCGATCACCATACAGGTTATACTCCACTTGTAGTGGGACTTATGAATGTTTTACTCCTTGTGTAGCGGATCACCATACAGGTTATACACCACGTGTAGCGGGACAGTATGCATGTTTTACTCCTTGTGAAGCCGCTCAATATATCGGTTATAATCCACGTGTAGCGGGACAGTATGCATGTTTTACTCCTTGTGTAGCGGATCACTATACAGGCTATACCACACGTGTGGCATTACAGTATGCATTTTTACTCCTTGTGTAACGGATCACAATACAGGTTATACTCCACGTGTAGCGGGACAGTATGCATGTTTTACTCTTTGTGTAGCAGATCATTAAACAGTTTATACTCCACGTGTAGCGGGACAGTATGCATATTTTACTCCTGGTGTAGCGGATCATTATACAGGTTATACCCCACGTGTAGCGGGTCAGTATGCATGTTTTACTCATGTTGTAGTGGACCCCTATACAGGTTATACTCCACGTGTAGCGGGACAGTATGCAAGTTGCACTCCCTGTGCAGCGGATCACTATACAGGTTATACTCCACTTGTAGTGGTACTTGTGAATGTTTTACTCCTTGTGTAGCGGATCATTATACAGGTTATACTCCACGTGTAGCGGGACAGTATGCATGTTTTACTCCTTGTGTAGAAGATCACTATACATGTTATACTCCACGTGTAGCGGGACAGTATGCATGTTTTACTCCTTGTGTAGCGGATCACTATACAGGTTATTCTCCACGTGTAGCGGGACAGTATGCATGTTTTACTCCTAGTGTAGCGGATCACCATACAGATTATACTCCATGTGTAGCAGGACAGTATGCATGTTTTACTCCTAGTGTAGCGGATCACTATACAGATTATACTCCACGTGTAGCGGGACAGTATGCAGGTTTTACTCCTTTTGTAGGGGATCACTATACAGGTTAATCTCCACATGTAGCGGGACAGTATGCAAGTTTTACTCCTAGTGTAGCAGATCACCATACAGATTATACTCCATGTGTAGCGGGACAGTATGCATGTTTTACTCCCAATGTAGCGGATCACAATACAGGTTATACTCCACGTGTAGTGGGACTTATGAATGTTTTACTCCTAGTGTACCGGATCACTATACAGGTTATACTCCACGTGTAGCGGGACAGTATGCAAGTTTTCCTCCTGGAGTAGCGGATCACTATACAGGTTATACCTCACCTGTAGTGGGACTTATGAATGTTTTACTCCTAGTGCAGCGGATCTCAATACAGGTTATACTCCACGTGTAATGGGACTTATGAATGTTTTACTCCTAGTGTAGCGGAACACTGTACAAGTTATACTCCACTGGTAGCGGGACAGTGTGCATGTTTTCCTCCTTGTGTAGCGGATCACTATACAGGTTATGTTCCGCGGGTAGCAGGGCAGTATGCATGTTTTACTCCTAGTGTAGCGGATCACTATACAGGTTATACTCCACTTGCAGTGGGACTAATCAATGTTTTACTCCTAGTGCAGTGGATCACCATAGAGGTTATACTCCACGTGTAGCGGGACAGTATGCAAGTTTTCCTTCTTGTGTAGCGGATCACTATACTGGTTATACTCCGCTAGTAGCGGGACAGTATACATGTTTTACTCCTTGTGTAGCGGATGACTATACAGGTTATACTCCTTGTGTAGCGGGACAGTATGCATGTTTTACTCCTAGTGTAGCGGATGACTATACAGGTTATACTCCACTGGTAGCTGGACAGTATACATGTTTTTTCCTCCTTGTGCAGCGGATGACTATACAGGTTATACTCCGCTGGTTGCGGGACAGTGTACCTGTTTAACTCCTAGTGTAGCGGATCACTATACAGGTTATAATCCACGTGTAGCGGGACAGTATGCATGTTTTACTCCTCGTGTAGCGGTTCACTATACAGGTTATACTCCACTGGTAGCGGGACAGTATGCATCTTTTCCTCCTTGTGTAGCGGATCACTATACAGGTTATACTCCGCTGGTAGCGGGGCAATATGCATGATTTACTCCTTGTGTAGCGGATCACTATACAGGTTATACTCCGCTGGTAGCGAGACAGTATGCATTTTTACTCCTAGTGTAGCGGATCACTATACAGGTTATACCTCACGTGTAGCGGGACAGTATGCATGTTTTACTCTTTGTGTAGTAGATCATTATACAGTATATACTCCACGTGTAGCGGGACAGTATGCTTGTTTACTCCTTGTGTAGCGGATCACAATACAGGTTATACTCCACGTGTAGCGGGACACTATGCATGTTTTAATTCTTGTGTAGCGGATCACTATACAGGTTATACTCCACGTGTAGCGGGACAGTATGCATGTTTACTCCTTGTGTAGCGGATCACTATACAGGTTATACCTCACATGTGGTGGTACAGTATGCATGTTTTACTTCTTGTGTGGCGGATCACTATGCAGGTTAGACTTCACGTGTAGCGGCACAGTATGCATGTAATACGCCCTGTGCAGCGGATCACTATACAGGATATACTACACGTATAGCGGGACAGTATGCATGTTTTACTCCCTGTGCAGCGGATCACTATACAGGTTATACTCCACTTGTAGTGGGAGAGTATGCATGTTTACTCTTTGTGTAGCGGATCATTATACAGGTTATACTCCTCGTGTAGCGGGACAGTATGCATGTTTATCTCCTAGTGTAGCGGATCATTATACAGGTTATACTTCACGTGTAGCGGATCACTATGCATGATTTACTTCTTGTGTAGCGGATCATTATACAGTTTATACTCCACGTGTAGCGGGACAGAATGCTCGTTTTACTCCTTGTGTAGCGGATCATTATGCAGGTTATACACCAAGTGAAGCGGGCCAGTATGCTTGTTTTACTCCTTGTGTAGCGGATCACAATACAGGTTATACTCCACGTTTAGCGGCACAGTATGCATTTTTTACTCCTTGTGTAGCGGATCACTATTCAGGTTATACTCCACGTGTAGCGGAACACGATTCATATTTTACTCCTTGTGTAGCGGATCATTATACAGGTTATAATTCACGTGTAGCGGGACACTATGTATGTTTACTCCTTGTGTAGCGATCCATTCACAGGTTATACTCCACGTGTAGCGGGAGAGTATGCATGTTTACTCCTTGTGTAGCGATCATTTCACAGGTTATTCGCCACGTGTAGCGGGACAGTATGCATGTTTTACTCCTAGTGTAGCGGATCACCATACAGATTATACTCCATGTGTAGCAGGACAGTATGCATGTTTTACTCCTATTGTAGCGGATCACTATAAAGATTATACTCCACGTGTAGCGGGACAGTATGCATGTTTTACTCCTTTTGAAGGGGATCACTATACAGGTTATTCTCCACGTGTAGCGGGACAGTATGCATGTTTTACTCCTAGTGTAGCGGATCACCATACAGATTATACTCCATGTGTAGCGGGACAGTATGCATATTTTACTCCTAGTTTTGCGGATCACAATACAGGTTATACTCCACGTGTAGTGGGACTTATGAATGTTTTACTCCTAGTGAACCGGATCACTATACAGGTTATACTCCACGTGTAGCGGGACAGTATTTAAGTTTTCCTCCTGGTGTAGCGGATCACTATACAGGTTATACCTCACCTGTAGTGGGACTTATGGATGTTTTACTCCTAGTGTAGCGGATCTCAATACAGGTTATACTCCACGTGTAGTGGGACTTATGAATGTTTTACTCCTTAGGTAGCGGAACACTATACAGGTTATACTCCACTGGTAGCGGGACAGTGTGCATGTTTTCCTCCTTGTGTAGCGGATCACAATACAGGTTATACTCCACGTGTAGCGGGACAGTATTCATGTTTACTCCATGAGTAGCGGTTCACTATACAGGTTATACTCCACGTGTAGCAAAACAGTATAAATGTTTACTCCTACTTTAGCGGATCACTATACGGGTTATACTCCGCGGGCAGCGGGAGAGTATGCATGTTTTACTATTGTGTAGCCGATCACCATACAGGTTATACTCCACTTGTAGTGGGACAGTATGCATGTTTTACTCCTTGTGTAGCGGATCACTATACAGGTTATACCTCATGTGTGGCGTTACAGTATGCATTTTTACTCCTTGTGTAGCGGATCACAATACAGGTTATACTCCACTTGTAGTGGGACAGTATGCATGTTTTACTCCTTGTGTAGCGGATCACTATACAGGTTATACCTCATGTGTGGCGTTACAGTATGCATTTTTACTCCTTGTGTAGCGGATCACTATACAGGTTATTCTCCACGTGTAGCGGGACAGTATGCATGTTTTACTCCTAGTGTAGCGGATCACCATACAGATTATACTCCATGTGTAGCAGGACAGTATGCATGTTTTACTCCTAGTATACCGACAGTAGTGGCTACGCGGGCTAAAGCGCTGCGTTAGGTCAAGTGGCCAAGCTCTCTGCCTACTCGGTAGACGCGTGGGTTCGAGCCCCACCGTCGGCTGTCCTTGAAATGGTTTTCCGTGGTTTCCCATTTTCAACACCAGGCAAATGCTGTGACAGTACCTTCTGACAGGCCACGGCCGCTTCCTTCCACATCCTTGACCAGTTTCATTCATCTTCATCCATTCCATCTCTCATCCCGACGCGCAGGTCACCAACGGGCGTCGACTAGAAAGACCTGCACTCGGCCTCTTAGGAGGCTACACGACAAAAAAAAACTCCTAGTGTAGCGGATCACTATACAAATTATACTCCACGTGCAGCGGGACAGTATGCATGTTTTACTCCTAGTGTAGCGGATCACCATACAGATTATACTCCATGTGTAGCGGGACAGTATGCATGTTTTACTCCTAGTGTAGCGGATCACAATACAGGTTATACTCCACGTGTAGTGGGACTTATGAATGTTTTACTCCTAGTGTACCGGATCACTATACAGGTTACACTCCACGTGTAGCGGGACAGTATGCAAGTTTTCCTCCTGGAGTAGCGGATCACTATACAGGTTATACCTCACCTGTAGTGGGACTTATGAATGTTTTACTCCTAGTGTAGTGGATCTCAATACAAGTTATACTCCACGTGTAGTGGGACTTATGAATGTTTTATTCCTAGTGTAGCGGAACACTATACAGGTTATACTCCACTGGTAGCGGGACAGTGTGTATGTTTTCCTCCTTGTGTAGCGGATCACAATACAGGTTATACTCCACGTGTAGCGGGACAGTATGCATGTTTACTCCATGTGTAGCGGATCACTATACAGGTTATACTCCACGTGTAGCAAAACAGAGTAAATGTTTACTCCTACTTTAGCGGATCAATATACGGGTTATACTCCGCGGGCATCGGGAGAGTATGCATGTTTTACTATTGTGTAGCCGATCACCATACAGGTTATACTCCACTTGTAGTGGGACTTATGAATGTTTTACTCCTTGTGTAGCGGATCACCATACAGGTTATACACCACGTGTAGCGGGACAGTATGCATGTTTTACTCCTTGTGAAGCCGCTCAATATATCGGTTATAATCCACGTGTAGCGGGACAGTATGCATGTTTTACTCCTTGTGTAGCGGATCACTATACAGGCTATACCACACGTGTGGCATTACAGTATGCATTTTTACTCCTTGTGTAACGGATCACAATACAGGTTATACTCCACGTGTAGCGGGACAGTATGCATGTTTTACTCTTTGTGTAGCAGATCATTAAACAGTTTATACTCCACGTGTAGCGGGACAGTATGCATATTTTACTCCTGGTGTAGCGGATCATTATACAGGTTATACCCCACGTGTAGCGGGTCAGTATGCATGTTTTACTCATGTTGTAGTGGACCCCTATACAGGTTATACTCCACGTGTAGCGGGACAGTATGCAAGTTGCACTCCCTGTGCAGCGGATCACTATACAGGTTATACTCCACTTGTAGTGGTACTTGTGAATGTTTTACTCCTTGTGTAGCGGATCATTATACAGGTTATACTCCACGTGTAGCGGGACAGTATGCATGTTTTACTCCTTGTGTAGAAGATCACTATACATGTTATACTCCACGTGTAGCGGGACAGTATGCATGTTTTACTCCTTGTGTAGCGGATCACTATACAGGTTATTCTCCACGTGTAGCGGGACAGTATGCATGTTTTACTCCTAGTGTAGCGGATCACCATACAGATTATACTCCATGTGTAGCAGGACAGTATGCATGTTTTACTCCTAGTGTAGCGGATCACTATACAGATTATACTCCACGTGTAGCGGGACAGTATGCAGGTTTTACTCCTTTTGTAGGGGATCACTATACAGGTTAATCTCCACATGTAGCGGGACAGTATGCAAGTTTTACTCCTAGTGTAGCAGATCACCATACAGATTATACTCCATGTGTAGCGGGACAGTATGCATGTTTTACTCCCAATGTAGCGGATCACAATACAGGTTATACTCCACGTGTAGTGGGACTTATGAATGTTTTACTCCTAGTGTACCGGATCACTATACAGGTTATACTCCACGTGTAGCGGGACAGTATGCAAGTTTTCCTCCTGGAGTAGCGGATCACTATACAGGTTATACCTCACCTGTAGTGGGACTTATGAATGTTTTACTCCTAGTGCAGCGGATCTCAATACAGGTTATACTCCACGTGTAATGGGACTTATGAATGTTTTACTCCTAGTGTAGCGGAACACTGTACAAGTTATACTCCACTGGTAGCGGGACAGTGTGCATGTTTTCCTCCTTGTGTAGCGGATCACTATACAGGTTATGTTCCGCGGGTAGCAGGGCAGTATGCATGTTTTACTCCTAGTGTAGCGGATCACTATACAGGTTATACTCCACTTGCAGTGGGACTAATCAATGTTTTACTCCTAGTGCAGTGGATCACCATAGAGGTTATACTCCACGTGTAGCGGGACAGTATGCAAGTTTTCCTTCTTGTGTAGCGGATCACTATACTGGTTATACTCCGCTGGTAGCGGGACAGTATACATGTTTTACTCCTTGTGTAGCGGATGACTATACAGGTTATACTCCTTGTGTAGCGGGACAGTATGCATGTTTTACTCCTAGTGTAGCGGATGACTATACAGGTTATACTCCACTGGTAGCTGGACAGTATACATGTTTTTTCCTCCTTGTGCAGCGGATGACTATACAGGTTATACTCCGCTGGTTGCGGGACAGTGTACCTGTTTAACTCCTAGTGTAGCGGATCACTATACAGGTTATAATCCACGTGTAGCGGGACAGTATGCATGTTTTACTCCTCGTGTAGCGGTTCACTATACAGGTTATACTCCACTGGTAGCGGGACAGTATGCATCTTTTCCTCCTTGTGTAGCGGATCACTATACAGGTTATACTCCGCTGGTAGCGGGGCAATATGCATGATTTACTCCTTGTGTAGCGGATCACTATACAGGTTATACTCCGCTGGTAGCGAGACAGTATGCATTTTTACTCCTAGTGTAGCGGATCACTATACAGGTTATACCTCACGTGTAGCGGGACAGTATGCATGTTTTACTCTTTGTGTAGTAGATCATTATACAGTATATACTCCACGTGTAGCGGGACAGTATGCTTGTTTACTCCTTGTGTAGCGGATCACAATACAGGTTATACTCCACGTGTAGCGGGACACTATGCATGTTTTAATTCTTGTGTAGCGGATCACTATACAGGTTATACTCCACGTGTAGCGGGACAGTATGCATGTTTACTCCTTGTGTAGCGGATCACTATACAGGTTATACCTCACATGTGGTGGTACAGTATGCATGTTTTACTTCTTGTGTGGCGGATCACTATGCAGGTTAGACTTCACGTGTAGCGGCACAGTATGCATGTAATACGCCCTGTGCAGCGGATCACTATACAGGATATACTACACGTATAGCGGGACAGTATGCATGTTTTACTCCCTGTGCAGCGGATCACTATACAGGTTATACTCCACTTGTAGTGGGAGAGTATGCATGTTTACTCTTTGTGTAGCGGATCATTATACAGGTTATACTCCTCGTGTAGCGGGACAGTATGCATGTTTATCTCCTAGTGTAGCGGATCATTATACAGGTTATACTTCACGTGTAGCGGATCACTATGCATGCTTTACTTCTTGTGTAGCGGATCATTATACAGTTTATACTCCACGTGTAGCGGGATAGAATGCTCGTTTTACTCCTTGTGTAGCGGATCATTATGCAGGTTATACACCAAGTGAAGCGGGCCAGTATGCTTGTTTTACTCCTTGTGTAGCGGATCACAATACAGGTTATACTCCACGTTTAGCGGCACAGTATGCATTTTTTACTCCTTGTGTAGCGGATCACTATACAGGTTATACTCCACGTGTAGCGGAACACGATTCATATTTTACTCCTTGTGTAGCGGATCATTATACAGGTTATAATTCACGTGTAGCGGGACACTATGTATGTTTACTCCTTGTGTAGCGATCCATTCACAGGTTATACTCCACGTGTAGCGGGAGAGTATGCATGTTTACTCCTTGTGTAGCGATCATTTCACAGGTTATTCGCCACGTGTAGCGGGACAGTATGCATGTTTTACTCCTAGTGTAGCGGATCACCATACAGATTATACTCCATGTGTAGCAGGACAGTATGCATGTTTTACTCCTATTGTAGCGGATCACTATAAAGATTATACTCCACGTGTAGCGGGACAGTATGCATGTTTTACTCCTTTTGAAGGGGATCACTATACAGGTTATTCTCCACGTGTAGCGGGACAGTATGCATGTTTTACTCCTAGTGTAGCGGATCACCATACAGATTATACTCCATGTGTAGCGGGACAGTATGCATATTTTACTCCTAGTTTTGCGGATCACAATACAGGTTATACTCCACGTGTAGTGGGACTTATGAATGTTTTACTCCTAGTGAACCGGATCACTATACAGGTTATACTCCACGTGTAGCGGGACAGTATTTAAGTTTTCCTCCTGGTGTAGCGGATCACTATACAGGTTATACCTCACCTGTAGTGGGACTTATGGATGTTTTACTCCTAGTGTAGCGGATCTCAATACAGGTTATACTCCACGTGTAGTGGGACTTATGAATGTTTTACTCCTTAGGTAGCGGAACACTATACAGGTTATACTCCACTGGTAGCGGGACAGTGTGCATGTTTTCCTCCTTGTGTAGCGGATCACAATACAGGTTATACTCCACGTGTAGCGGGACAGTATTCATGTTTACTCCATGAGTAGCGGTTCACTATACAGGTTATACTCCACGTGTAGCAAAACAGTATAAATGTTTACTCCTACTTTAGCGGATCACTATACGGGTTATACTCCGCGGGCAGCGGGAGAGTATGCATGTTTTACTATTGTGTAGCCGATCACCATACAGGTTATACTCCACATGTAGTGGGACAGTATGCATGTTTTACTCCTTGTGTAGCGGATCACTATACAGGTTATACCTCATGTGTGGCGTTACAGTATGCATTTTTACTCCTTGTGTAGCGGATCACAATACAGGTTATACTCCACGTGTAGCGGGACAGTATGCATGTTTACGCCATGTGTAGCGGATCACTATACAGGTTATACTCCACGTGTAGCAAAACAGTGTAAATGTTTACTCCTACTTTAGCGGATCACTATACGGGTTATACTCCGCGGGCAGCGGGAGAGTATGCACGTTTTACTATTGTGTAGCCGATCACTATACAGGTTATACTTCACTTGCAGTGGGATTTATGAATGTTTTACCATTTGTGTAGCGGATCACCATACAGGTTATACACCAGGTGTAGCGGGACAGTATGCTTCTTTTACTCCTTGTGTAACCGCTCAATAAACAGGTTATACTCCACGTGTAGCGGGACAGTATGCATGTATTACTCCTTGTGTAGTGGATCACTGTACAGGTTAAACCTCACGTGTGGCGGTACAGTATGCATTTTACTCCTTGTGTAGCGGATCACAATACAGGTTATACTCCACGTGTAGCGGGACAGAATGCATGTTTTACTCTTTGTGTAGCAGATCATTATACAGTTTATACTCCACGTGTAGCGGGACAGTATGCTTATTTTACTCCTGGTGTAGCGGATCATTATACAGGTTATACCCCACGTGTAGCGGGACAGTATGCATGTTTTACTCATTTTGTAGCGGACCACTATACAGGTTATACTCCACGTGTAGCGGGACAGTATGCAAGTTGTACTCCCTGTGCAGCGGATCACTATACAGGTTATATTCCACTTGTAGTGGGACTTAAGAATGTTTTCATCCTTGTGTAGAGGATCATTATACAGGTTATACTCCACGTGTAGCGGGACAGTATGCATGTTTTACTCCTTGTGTAGCGGATCACTATACAGGTTATTCTCCACGTGTAGCGGGACAGTATGCATGTTTTCTCCTAGTGTAGCGGATCACCATACAGATTATACTCCATGTGTAGCAGGACAGTATGCATGTTTTACTCCTAGTGTAGCGGATCACTATACAGATTATACTCCACGTGCAGCGGGACAGTATGAATGTTTTACTCCTTGAGTAGGGGATCACTATACAGGTTATTCTCCACGTGCAGCGGGACAGTATGCATGTTTTACTCCTAGTGTAGCGGATCACCATACAGATTATACTCCATGTGTAGCAGGACAGTATGCATGTTTTACTCCTAGTGTACCGACAGTAGTGGCTACGCGGGCTAAGGCGCTGCGTTAGGTCAAGAGGCCAAGCTCTCTGCTGACTCCGTAGACGCGTGGGTTCGAGCCCCACCGTCGGCTGTCCTTGAAATGGTTTTCCGTGGTTTCCCATTTTCAACACCCGGCAAATGCTGGGACAGTACTTTCTGACAGGCCACGGCCGCTTCCTTCCAAATCCTTGCCCAGTTTCATTCATCTTCATCCATTCCATCTCTCATCCCGACGCGCAGGTCGTCCATGGGCGTCGACAAGAAAGACCTGCACTCGGCCTCTTAGGAGGCTACACGACAAAAAAAAACCTCCTAGTGTAGCGGATCACTATACAGATTATACCCCACGTGCAGCGGGACAGTATGCATGTTTTACTCCTTGTGTAGCGGATCATTATACAGGTTATACTTCACGTGTAGCGGATCACTATGCATACTTTACTTCTTGTGTAGCGGATCATTATACAGTTTATACTCCACGTGTAGCGGGAGAGAATGCTCGTTTTACTCCTTGTGTAGCGGATCATTATACAAGTTATACACCAAGTGTAGCGGGCCAGTATGCATGTTTTACTCCTAGTGTAGCGGATGACTATACAGGTTATACTCCACTTGTAGCGGGACAGTGTGCATGTTTTACTCCTTGTGTAGCCGCTCAATATACAGGTTATACTCCAAGTGTAACGGGACAGTATGCATGTTTTCCTCCTTGTGTAGTGGATCACTATCCAGGTTATACCTCACGTGTGGCGGGACAGTATGCATGTTTTACTCCTAGTGTAGCGGATCACTATACAGGTAATACTCCACGTGTAGCGGGACACTATGCATGTTTTACTCCGTGTGTAGCGGATGACTATACAGGTTATACTCCATGTGTAGCGGGACAGTATGCATGTTTTACTCCTAGTGTAGCGGATCACCATACAGATTATACTCCACGTGTAGCGGGACAGTATGCATGTTTTACTCCTTGTGTAGCCGCTCAATATACAGGTTATACTCCACGTGTAGCGGAACAGTATGCATGTTTTACTCCTTGTGTAGCGGACCACTATACAGGTTATACCTCACGTGTGGCGATACAGTATGCATGTTTTACTCCTTGTGTAACGGATCACAATACAGGTTATATTCCACGTGTAGCGGGACAGTATGCATGTTTTACTCCTTGTGTAGCGGATCACTATACAGGTTATACCTCACGTGTGGCGGTACAGTATGCATGTTTTACTCCTTGTGTAGCAGATCACTATACAGGTTATACTCCACGTGTAGCGGGACACTATGCATGTTTTACTCCTTGTGTAGCTGATCACTATACAGGTTATACTCCAAGTGTAGCGGGACAGTATGCATGTTTTACTCCTTGTGTAGCGGATCACTATACATGTTATACCTCACTTGTGGCGGTACAGTATGCATGTTTTACTCCTTCTGTAGCGGATCACAATACAGGTTATACTCCAAGTGTAGCGGGTCGGTATGCATGTTTTACTCCTTGTGTAGGGGATCACTATACTGGTTATACTCCACGTGTAGCGGGACAGTATGCATGTTTAATCCTTGTGTAGCGAATCACTATACAGGTTATACTCCACGTGTAGCAGGACACTATGCATGTTTTACTCCTTGTGTAGCGGATCACTATACAGGTTATACTCCACGTGTAGCGGGACAGTATGCATGTTTACTCCTTGTGTAGCGGATCATTATACAGGTTATAATTCACGTGTTGCGGGACAGTATGCATGTTTACTCCTTGTGTAGCTGATCACAAAACAGGTTATACTCCACGTGTAGCGGGACACTATGCATGTTTTAATTCTTGTGTAGCGGATCACTATACAGGTTATACTCCACGTGTAGAGGGACAGTATGCATGTTTACTCCTTGTGTAGCGGATCACTATACAGGTTATACCTCACGTGTGGTGGTACAGTGTGCAGGTTTTACTTCTTGTGTAGCGGATCACTATACATGTCAGACTCCACGTGTAGCGGCACAGTATGCATGTAATACTCCCTGTGCAGCGGATCACTATACAGGTTATACTACACGTGTAGCGGGACAGTATGCATGTTTTACTCCCTGTGCAGCGGATCACTATACAGGTTATACTCCACTTGTAGTGGGAGAGTATGCATGTTTTACTCCTTGTGTAGCGGATCATTATACAAGTTATACTCCTCGTGTAGCGGGACAGTATGCATGTTTTACTCCTTGTGTAGCGGATCACTATACATGTTATTTTCCACGTGTAGCGGGACACTATGCATGTTTTACTCCTAGTGTAGCGGATCACTATACATGTTATACTCCACTTGAAGCGGGACACTATGCATGGTTTTCTCCTCGTGTAGCGGATCATTATACAGGTTATACTTCACGTACAGCGGATCACTATGATTGCTTTACTTCTTGTGCAGCGGATCATTATACAGTTTATACTCCACGTGTAGCGGGACAGAATGCTCGTTTTACTCCTTGTGTAGCGGATCATTATACAGGTTATACTTCACGTGTAGCGGATCACTATGCATGTTTTACTTCTTGTGTAGCGGATCAATATACAGTTTATACTCCACGTGTAGCGGGACAGAATGCTCGTTTTACTCCTTGTGTAGCGGATCATTATACAGGTTATACCTCACGTGTGGCGGTACAGTATGCATGCTTTACTCCATGTGTAGCGGATGACTATACAGTTTATACTCCACGTGTAGCGGGACAGTATGCATTTTTTACTCCTTGTGTAGCGGATCACAATACAGGTTATATTCCACGTGTAGCGGGACACTATGCATGTTTTACTTCTTGTGTAGCGGATCACTATACAGGTTAGACTCCACGTGTAGCGGGACAGTATGCATGTTTACTCCTTGTGTAGCGGATCACTATACAGGTTATACCAAACGTGTGGTGGTACAGTATGCATGTTTTACTTCTTGTGTAGCGGATGACTATACAGGTTAGACTCCATGTGTAGCGGCACAGTATGCATGTAATACTCCCTGTGCCGCGGATCACTATACAGGTCATACTAAACGTGTAGCGGGACATTATGCATGTTTTACTCCCTGTGCAGCAGATCACTATACAGGTTATACTCCACTTGTAGTGGGAGAGTATGATTGTTTTACTCCTTGTGTAGCGGATCATTATACAGGTTATACTCCTCGTGTAGCGGGACAGTATGCATGTTTTACTCCTTGTGTAGCAGATCATTATACATGTTATTCTCCACGTGTAGCGGGACACTATGCATGTTTCACTCCTAGTGTCGCGGATCACTATACATGTTATACTCCACTTGTAGCGGGACACTATGCATGTTTTTCTCCTTGTGTAGCGGATCATTATACAGGTTATACTTCACGTGTAGCGGATCACTATGCATGCCTTACATCTTGTGTAGCGGATCATTACACAGTTTATACTCCACGTGTAGCGGGACAGAATGTTCGTTTTACTCCTTGTGTAGCGGATCATTATACAGGTTATACACCAAGTGTAGCGGACCAGTATGCATGTTTTACTCCTTGTGTAGCGGATCACAATACAGTTTATACTCCAGGTGTAGCGGCACAGTATGCATTTTTTACTCCTTGTGGAGCGGATCACTATACAGATTATACTCCATGTGTAGCGGGACACATAGCATGTTTTACTCCTAGTGTAGCGGATCACAATACAGGTTATACTCCACGTGTAGTGGGACTTATGAATGTTTTACTCCTAGTGTACCGGATCACTATACAGGTTATACTCCACGTGTAGTGGGACTTATGAATGTTTTACTCCTAGTGTAGCGGAACACTATACAGGTTATACTCCACTGGTAGCGGGACAGTGTGCATGTTTTCCTCCTTGTTTAGCGGATCACAATACAGGTTATACTCCACGTGTAGCGGGACAGTATGCATGTTAACTCCATGTGTAGCGGATCACTATACAGGTTATACTCCACCTGTAGCAAAACAGAGTAAATGTTTACTCCTACTTTAGCGGATCACTATACGGGTTATACTCCGCGGGCAGCGGGAGAGTATGCATGTTTTACTATTGTGTAGCCGATCACCATACAGGTTATACTCCACTTGTAGTGGGACTTATGAATGTTTTACTCCTTGTGTAGCGGATCACCATACAGGTTATACACCACGTGTAGCGGGACAGTATGCATGTTTTACTCCTTGTGAAGCCGCTCAATATACTGGTTATACTCCACGTGTAGCGGGACTGTATGCATGTTTTACTCCTTGTGTAGCGGATCACTATACAGGTTATACCTCACGTGTGGCGTTACAGTATGCATTTTTACTCCTTGTGTAGCGGATCACAATACAGGTTATACTCCACGTGTAGCGGGACACTATGCATGTTTTATTTCTTGTGTAGCGGATCACTATACAGGTTATACTCCACGTATAACGGACAGTATGCATGTTTACTCCTTGTGTAGCGGATCACTATACAGGTTATACCTAACGTGTGGTGGTACAGTATGCATGTTTTACTTCTTGTGTAGCGGATCACTATACAGGTTAGACTCCACGTGTAACGGCACAGTATGCATGTAATACTCCCTGTGCAGCGGATCACTATACAGGTTATACTACACGTGTAGCGGGACAGTATGCATGTTTTACTCCCTGTGCAGCGGATCACTTTACAGGTTATACTCAACTTGTATTGGGAGAGTATGATTGTTTTACTCCTTGTGTAGCGGATCATTATACAGGTTATACTCCTCGTGTAGCGGGACAGTATGCATGTTTTACTCCTTGTGTAGCGGATCACTATACATGTTATTCTCCACGTGTAGCGGGACACAATGCATGTTTTACTCCTAGTGTAGCGGATCACTATACATGTTATACTCCACTTGTAGTGGGACACTATGCATGTTTTTCTCCTTGTGTAGCGGATCATTATACAGCTTATACTTCACGTGTAGCGGATCACTATGCATGCTTTACATCTTGTGTAGCGGATCATTATACAGTTTATACTCCACGTGTAGCGGGACAGAATGCTCGTTTTACTCCTTGTGTAGCGGATCATTATACAGGTTATAATTCACGTGTAGCGGGACACTATGTATGTTTACTCCTTGTGTAGCGATCAATTCACAGGTTATACTCCACTTGTAGCGGGACAGTATGACGGTTTTACTCCTTGTGTAGCGGGTCATTATACAGGTTATACTTCACGTGTAGCGGATCACTATGCATGCTTTACTTCTTGTGTAGCGGATCAATATACAGTTTATACTCCACGTGTAGCGGGACAGAATGCTCGTTTTACTCCTTGTGTAGCGGTTCATTATACAGGTTATACCTCACGTATGGCGGTACAGTATGCATGTTTTACTCCTTGTGCAGCGGATCACAATACAGGTTATACTCCACGTGTAGCGGGACAGTATGCATGTTTACGCCATGTGTAGCGGATCACTATACAGGTTATACTCCACGTGTAGCAAAACAGTGTAAATGTTTACTCCTACTTTAGCGGATCACTATACGGGTTATACTCCGCGGGCAGCGGGAGAGTATGCACGTTTTACTATTGTGTAGCCGATCACTATACAGGTTATACTCCACTTGCAGTGGGATTTATGAATGTTTTACCATTTGTGTAGCGGATCACTTTACAGGTTATACACCACGTGTAGCGGGACAGTATGCTTCTTTTACTCCTTGTGTAGCCGCTCAATATACAGGTTATACTCCACGTGTAGCGGGACAGTATGCATGTATTACTCCTTGTGTAGTGGATCACTGTACAGGTTAAACCTCACGTGTGGCGGTACAGTATGCATTTTACTCCTTGTGTAGCGGATCACAATACAGGTTATACTCCACGTGTAGCGGGACAGAATGCATGTTTTACTCTTTGTGTAGCAGATCATTATACAGTTTATACTCCACGTGTAGCGGGACAGTATGCTTATTTTACTCCTGGTGTAGCGGATCATTATACAGGTTATACCCCACGTGTAGCGGGACAGTATGCATGTTTTACTCATTTTGTAGCGGACCACTATACAGGTTATACTCCACGTGTAGCGGGACAGTATGCAAGTTGTACTCCCTGTGCAGCGGATCACTATACAGGTTATATTCCACTTGTAGTGGGACTTAAGAATGTTTTCATCCTTGTGTAGCGGATCATTATACAGGTTATACTCCACGTGTAGCGGGACAGTATGCATGTTTTATTCCTTGTGTAGCGGATCACTATACAGGTTATTCTCCACGTGTAGCGGGACAGTATGCATGTTTTCTCCTAGTGTAGCGGATCACCATACAGATTATACTCCATGTGTAGCAGGACAGTATGCATGTTTTACTCCTAGTGTAGCGGATCACTATACAGATTATACTCCACCTGCAGCGGGACAGTATGCATGTTTTACTCCTTGTGTAGGGGATCACTATACAGGTTATTCTCCACGTGCAGCGGGACAGTATGCATGTTTTACTCCTAGTGTAGCGGATCACCATACAGATTATACTCCATGTGTAGCAGGACAGTATGCATGTTTTACTCCTAGTGTACCGACAGTAGTGGCTACGCGGGCTAAGGCGCTGCGTTAGGTCAAGGGGCCAAGCTCTCTGCTGACTCGGTAGACGCGTGGGTTCGAGCCCCACCGTCGGCTGTCCTTGAAATGGTTTTCCGTGGTTTCCCATTTTCAACACACGGCAAATGCTGGGACAGTACTTTCTGACAGGCCACGGCCGCTTCCTTTCAAATCCTTGCCCAGTTTCATTCATCTTCATCCATTCCATCTATCATCCCGACGCGCAGGTCGTCCATGGGCGTCGACAAGAAAGACCTGCACTCGGCCTCTTAGGAGGCTACACGACAAAAAAAAAACCTCCTAGTGTAGCGGATCACTATACAGATTATACCCCACGTGCAGCGGGACAGTATGCATGTTTTACTCCTAGTGTAGCGGATCACCATACAGATTATACTCCAAGTGTAGCGGGACAGTATGCATGTCTTACTCCTAGTGTAGCGGATCACAATACAGGTTATACTCCACGTGTAGTGGGACTTATGAATGTTTTACTCCTAGTGTACCGGATCACTATACGGGTTATACTCCACGTGTAGCGGGACAGTATGCAAGTTTTCCTCCTGGTGTAGCGGATCACTATACAGGTTATACCTCACCTGTAGTGGGACTTATGAATGTTTTACTCCTAGTGTAGCGGATCTCAATACAGGTTATACTCCACGTGTGGTGGGACTTATGAATGTTTTACTCCTAGTGTAGCGGAAGACTATACGGGTTATACTCCACTGGTAGCGGGACAGTGTGCATGTTTTCCTCCTTGTGTAGCGGATCACAATACAGGTTATACTCCACGTGTAGCGGGACAGTATGCACGTTTACTCCATGTGTAGCGAATCACTATACAGGTTATACTCCACGTGTAGCAAAACAGAGTAAATGTTTACTCCTACTTGAGCGGATCACTATACGGGTTATACTCCGCGGGCAGCGGGAGAGTATGCATGTTTTACTATAGTGTAGCCGATCACCATACAGGTTATACTCCACTTGTAGTGGGACTTATGAATGTTTTACTCCTTGTGTAGCGGATCACCATACAGGTTATACACCACGTGCAGCGGGACAGTATGCATGTTTTACTCCTTGTGAAGCCGCTCAATATATAGGTTATACTCCACGTGTAGCGGGACAGTATGCATGTTTTACTCCTTGTGTAGCGGATCACTATACAGGTTATACCTCACGTGTGGCGTTACAGTATGCATTTTTACTCCTTGTGTAGCGGATCACAATACAGGTTATACTCCACGTGTAGCGGGACACTATGCAAGTTTTACTTCTTGTGTAGCGGATCACTATACAGGTAATACTCCACGTGTAGCGGGACAGTATGCAAGTTGTACTCCCTGTGCAGCGGATCACTATACAGGTTATACTCCACTTGTAGTGGTACTCATGAATGTTTTACTCCTTGTGTAGCGGATCATTATACAGGTTATACTCCACGTGTAGCGGGACAGTATGCATGTAATACTCCCTGTGCAGCGGATCACTATACAGGTTATACTACACGTGTAGCGGGACAGATTGCATGTTTACTCCTTGTGTAGCCGATCACTATATAGGTTATACCTAACGTGGTGTGGTACAGTATGCATGTTTTACTTCTTGTGTAGAGGACCACTATACAGGTTATACTCCACGTGTAGCGGGACAGTATGCAAGTTGTACTCCCTGTGCAGCGGATCACTATACAGGTTATACTCCACTTGTAGTGGTAGTTATGAATGTTTTACTCCTTGTGTAGCGGATCATTATACAGGTTATACTCCACGTGTAGCGGGACAGTATCCATGTTTTACTCCTTGTGTAGCGGATCACTATACATGTTATACTCCACGTGTAGCGGGACAGTATGCATGTCTTACTCCTTGTGTAGCGGATCACTATACAGGTTATTCTCCACGTTTAGCGGGACAGTATGCATGTTTAACTCCTAGTGTAGCGGATCACCATACAGATTATACTCCATGTGTAGCAGGACAGTATGCATGTTTTACTCCTAGTGTAGCGGATCACTATACAGATTATATTCCACGTGTAGCGGGACAGTATGCATGTTTTACTCCTTTTGTAGGGGATCAATATACAGGTTATTCTCCACGTGTAGCGGGACAGTATGCATGTTTTACTCCTAGTGAAGCGGATCACCATACAGATTATACTCCATGTGTAGCGGGACAGTATGCATGTTTTACTCCCAGTGTAGCGGATCACATTACAGGTTATACTCCACGTGTAGTGGGACTTATGAATGTTTTACTCCTAGTGTACCGGATCACTATACAGGTTATACTCCACGTGTAGCGGGACAGTATGCAAGTTTTCCTCCTGGTGTAGTGGATCACTATACAGGTTATACCTCACCTGTAGTGGGACTTATGAATGTTTTACTCCTAGTGTAGCGGATCTCAATACAGGTTATACTCCACTTGTAATGGAACTTATGAATGTTTTACTCCTAGTGTAGCGGAACACTATACAGGTTATACTCCACTGGTAGCGGGACAGTGTGCATGTTTTCCTCCTTGTGTAGCGGATCACTATACAGGTTATGCTCCGCGGGTAGCAGGGCAGTATGCATGTTTTACTCCTAGTGTAGCGGATCACTATACAGGTTATACTCCACTTGCAGTGGGACTAATGAATGTTTTACTCCTAGTGCAGTGGATCACCATGGAGGTTGTACTCCACGTGTAGCGGGACAGTTTGCATGTTTTCCTCCTAGTGTAGCGGATCACTAAACAGGTTATACTCCACTGTCAGCGGGACAGTATGCATGTTTTACTCCTAATGAAGCGGATCACTATACAGGGTTGTACTCCGCTGTTAGCGGGACAATGTGCATGTTTTACTCCTAGTGTAGCGGATAACTATACAGGTTATACTCCGCTGGTTGCGGGACAGTATACATGTTTTACTCCTAGTGTAGCGGATCACTATACAGGTTATACTCCACTGGTAGCGGGACAGTATGTATGTTTTCCTCCTTGTGTAGCGGATCACTATACTGGTTATACTCCGCTGGTAGCGGGACAGTATACATGTTTTACTCCTTGTGTAGCGGATGACTATACAGGATATACTCCATGTGTAGCGGGACAGTATGCATGTTTTACTCCTAGTGTAGCGGATGACTAAACAGGTTATACTCCACTGGTAGCGGGACAGTATGCATGTTTTTTCCTCCTTGTGTAGCGGATCATTATACAGGTTATACTCCGCTGGTTGCGGGACAGTTTACATGTTTTACTCCTAGTGTAGCGGATCACTATACAGGTTATAATCCACGTGTAGCGGGACAGTATGCATGTTTTACTCCTTGTGTAGCGGATCACTATACAGTTTATACTCCACTGGTAGCGGGACATTATGCATCTTTTCCTCCTTGTGTAGTGGATCACTATACAGGTTATTCTCCGCTGGTAGCGGGACAATATGCATGATTTACTCCTTGTGTAGCGGATCACTATACAGGTTATACTCCGCTGGTAGCGGGACAGTATGCATTTTTACTCCTAGTGTAGCGGATCACTATACAGGTTATACCTCACGTGTAGCGGGACAGTATTCATGTTTTACTCTTTGTGTAGCAGATCATTATACAGTATATACTCCACGTGTAGCGGGACAGTATGCATGTTTACTCCTTGTGTAGCGGATCACAATACAGGTTATACTCCACGTGTAGCGGGACACTATGCATGTTTTACTTCTTGTGTAGCGGATCACTATACAGGTTATACCTCACGTGTGGTGGTACAGTATGCATGTTTTACTTCTGGTGTAGCGGATCACTATACAGGTTATACCTCACGTGTGGCGATACAGTATGAATGTTTTACTCCTTGTGTAACGGATCACAATACAGGTTATACTCCACGTGTAAGTGGGACAGTATGCATGTTTTACTCCTTGTGTAGCGGATCACAATACAGGTTATACTCCACGTGTAGCGGGACACTATGCATGTTTTATTTCTTGTGTAGCGGATCACTATACAGGTTATACTCCACGTATAACGGGACAGTATGCATGTTTACTCCTTGTGTAGCGGATCACTATACAGGTTATACCTAACGTGTGGTGGTACAGTATGCATGTTTTACTTCTTGTGTAGCGGATCACTATACAGGTTAGACTCCACGTGTAACGGCACAGTATGCATGTAATACTCCCTGTGCAGCGGATCACTATACAGGTTATACTACACGTGTAGCGGGACAGTATGCATGTTTTACTCCCTGTGCAGCGGATCACTTTACAGGTTATACTCAACTTGTATTGGGAGAGTATGATTGTTTTACTCCTTGTGTAGCGGATCATTATACAGGTTATACTCCTCGTGTAGCGGGACAGTATGCATGTTTTACTCCTTGTGTAGCGGATCATTATACATGTTATTCTCCACGTGTAGCGGGACACTATGCATGTTTTACTCCTAGTGTAGCGGATCACTATACATGTTATACTCCACTTGTAGCGGGACACTATGCATGTTTTTCTCCTTGTGTAGCGGATCATTATACAGCTTATACTTCACGTGTAGCGGATCACTATGCATGCTTTACATCTTGTGTAGCGGATCATTATACAGTTTATACTCCACGTGTAGCGGGACAGAATGCTCGTTTTACTCTTTTGTTACGGATCATTATACAGGTTGTACACCAAGTGTAGCGGGCCAATATGCATGTTTTACTCCTTGTGTAGCGGATCACTATATAGATTATACTCCATGTGTAGCGGGACAGTATGCATGTTTTACTCCTAGTGTAGCGGATCACAATACAGGTTATATTCCACGTGTAGTGGGACTTATGAATGTTTTGCTCCTAGTGTACCGGATCACTATACAGGTTATACTCCACGTGTAGCGGGACAGTATTTAAGTTTTCCTCCTGGTGTAGCGGATCACTATACAGGTTATACCTCACCTGTAGTGGGACTTATGAATGTTTTACTCCTAGTGTAGCGGATCTCAATACAGGTTATACTCCACGTGTAGTGGGACTTATGAATGTTTTACTCCTAGTGTAGCGGAACACTATACAGGTTATACTCCACTGGTAGCGGGACAGTGTGCATGTTTTCCTCCTTGTGTAGCGGATCACAATTCAAGTTATACTCCACGTGTAGCGGGACAGTATGCATGTTTACTCCATGTGTAGCGGATCACTAAACAGGTTATACTCCACGTGTAGTAAAAGAGAGTAAATGTTTACTCCTATTTTAGCGGATCACTATACGGGTTATACTCCGCGGGCAGCGGGAGAGTATGCATGTTTTACTATTGTGTAGCCGATCACCATACAGGTTATACTCCACTTGTAGTGGGACTTATGAATGTTTTACTCCTTGTGTAGCGGATCACCATACAGGTTATACACCACGTGTAGCGGGACAGTATGAACGTTTTACTCCTTGTGAAGCCGCTCAATATACAGGTTATACTCCACGTGTAGCGGGACAGTATGCATGTTTTACTCCTTGTGTAGCGGATCACTATACAGGTTATACCTCACGTGTGGCGTTACGGTATGCATTTTTACTCCTTGTGTAGCGGATCACAATACAGGTTATACTCCACGTGTAGCGGGACACTATGCATGTTTTACTTCTTGTGTAGAGGATCACTATACAGGTTATACTCCAAGTGTAGCGGGACAGTATGCATGTTTTAATTCTTGTGTAGCGGATCACTATACAGGTTATACTCCAAGTGTAGCGGGACACTATGCATGTTTTAATTCTTGTGTAGCGGATCACTATACAGGTTATACTCCACGTGTAGCGGGACAGTATGCATGTTTACTCCTTGTGTAGCGGATCACTATACAGGTTATACCTAACGTGTGGTGGTACAGTATGCATGTTTTACTTCTTGTGTCGCGGATCACTATACAGGTTAGACTCCACGTGTAGCGGCACAGTATGCATGTAATACTCCCTGTGCAGCGGATCACTATACAGGTTATACTACACGTGTAGCGGGACAGTATGCATGGTTTACTCCCTGTGTAGCGGATCACTATTCAGGTTATACTCCACTTGTAGTGGGAGAGTATGATTGATTTACTCCTTGTGTAGCGGATCATTATACAGGTTATACTCCTCGTGTAGCGGGACAGTATGCATGCTTTACTCCTTGTGAAGCGGATCACTATACATGTTATTCTCCACGTGTAGCGGGACACTATTCATGTTTTACTCCTAGTGTAGCGGATCACTATACATGTTATACTCCACTTGTAGTGGGACACTATGCATGTTTTTCTCCTTGTGTAGCGGATCATTATACAGGTTATACCTCAGGTGTAGCGGATCACTATGCATGCTTTACATCTTGTGTAGCGGATCATTATACAGTTTATACTCCACGTGTAGCGGGACAGAATGCTCGTTTTACTCCTTGTGTAGCGGATCATTATACAGGTTATAATTCACGTGTAGCGGGACACTATGTATGTTTACTCCTTGTGTAGCGATCAATTCACAGGTTATACTCCACTTGTAGCGGGACAGTATGACGGTTTTACTCCTTGTGTAGCGGGTCATTATACAGGTTATACTTCACGTGTAGCGGATCACTATGCATGCTTTACTTCTTGTGTAGCGGATCAATATACAGTTTATACTCCACGTGTAGCGGGACAGAATGCTCGTTTTACTCCTTGTGTAGCGGTTCATTACACAGGTTATACCTCACGTATGGCGGTACAGTATGCATGTTTTACTCCTTGTGCAGCGGATCACAATACAGGTTATACTCCACGTGTAGCGGGACAGTATGCATGTTTACGCCATGTGTAGCGGATCACTATACAGGTTATACTCCACGTGTAGCAAAACAGTGTAAATGTTTACTCCTACTTTAGCGGATCACTATACGGGTTATACTCCGCGGGCAGCGGGAGAGTATGCACGTTTTACTATTGTGTAGCCGATCACTATACAGGTTATACTCCACTTGCAGTGGGATTTATGAATGTTTTACCATTTGTGTAGCGGATCACCATACAGGTTATACACCACGTGTAGCGGGACAGTATGCTTCTTTTACTCCTTGTGTAGCCGCTCAATATACAGGTTATACTCCACGTGTAGCGGGACAGTATGCATGTATTACTCCTTGTGTAGTGGATCACTGTACAGGTTAAACCTCACGTGTGGCGGTACAGTATGCATTTTACTCCTTGTGTAGCGGATCACAATACAGGTTATACTCCACGTGTAGCGGGACAGAATGCATGTTTTACTCTTTGTGTAGCAGATCATTATACAGTTTATACTCCACGTGTAGCGGGACAGTATGCTTATTTTACTCCTGGTGTAGCGGATCATTATACAGGTTATACCCCACGTGTAGCGGGACAGTATGCATGTTTTACTCATTTTGTAGCGGACCACTATACAGGTTATACTCCACGTGTAGCGGGACAGTATGCAAGTTGTACTCCCTGTGCAGCGGATCACTATACAGGTTATATTCCACTTGTAGTGGGACTTAAGAATGTTTTCATCCTTGTGTAGCGGATCATTATACAGGTTATACTCCACGTGTAGCGGGACAGTATGCATGTTTTACTCCTTGTGTAGCGGATCACTATACAGGTTATTCTCCACGTGTAGCGGGACAGTATGCATGTTTTCTCCTAGTGTAGCGGATCACCATACAGATTATACTCCATGTGTAGCAGGACAGTATGCATGTTTTACTCCTAGTGTAGCGGATCACTATACAGATTATACTCCACGTGCAGCGGGACAGTATGCATGTTTTACTCCTTGTGTAGGGGATCACTATACAGGTTATTCTCCACGTGCAGCGGGACAGTATGCATGTTTTACTCCTAGTGTAGCGGATCACCATACAGATTATACTCCATGTGTTGCAGGACAGTATGCATGTTTTACTCCTAGTGTACCGACAGTAGTGGCTACGCGGGCTAAGGCGCTGCGTTAGGTCAAGGGGCCAAGCTCTCTGCTGACTCGGTAGACGCGTGGGTTCGAGCCCCACCGTCGGCTGTCCTTGAAATGGTTTTCCGTGGTTTCCCATTTTCAACACCCGGCAAATGCTGGGACAGTACTTTCTGACAGGCCACGGCCGCTTCCTTCCAAATCCTTGCCCAGTTTCATTCATCTTCATCCATTCCATCTATCATCCCGACGCGCAGGTCGTCCATGGGCGTCGACAAGAAAGACCTGCACTCGGCCTCTTAGGAGGCTACACGACAAAAAAAAACCTCCTAGTGTAGCGGATCACTATACAGATTATACCCCACGTGCAGCGGGACAGTATGCATGTTTTACTCCTAGTGTAGCGGATCACCATACAGATTATACTCCAAGTGTAGCGGGACAGTATGCATGTCTTACTCCTAGTGTAGCGGATCACAATACAGGTTATACTCCACGTGTAGTGGGACTTATGAATGTTTTACTCCTAGTGTACCGGATCACTATACAGGTTATACTCCACGTGTAGCGGGACAGTATGCAAGTTTTCCTCCTGGTGTAGCGGATCACTATACAGGTTATACCTCACCTGTAGTGGGACTTATGAATGTTTTACTCCTAGTGTAGCGGATCTCAATACAGGTTATACTCCACGTGTGGTGGGACTTATGAATGTTTTACTCCTAGTGTAGCGGAAGACTATACGGGTTATACTCCACTGGTAGCGGGACAGTGTGCATGTTTTCCTCCTTGTGTAGCGGATCACAATACAGGTTATACTCCACGTGTAGCGGGACAGTATGCACGTTTACTCCATGTGTAGCGAATCACTATACAGGTTATACTCCACGTGTAGCAAAACAGAGTAAATGTTTACTCCTACTTGAGCGGATCACTATACGGGTTATACTCCGCGGGCAGCGGGAGAGTATGCATGTTTTACTATTGTGTAGCCGATCACCATACAGGTTATACTCCACTTGTAGTGGGACTTATGAATGTTTTACTCCTTGTGTAGCGGATCACCATACAGGTTATACACCACGTGCAGCGGGACAGTATGCATGTTTTACTCCTTGTGAAGCCGCTCAATATATAGGTTATACTCCACGTGTAGCGGGACAGTATGCATGTTTTACTCCTTGTGTAGCGGATCACTATACAGGTTATACCTCACGTGTGGCGTTACAGTATGCATTTTTACTCCTTGTGTAGCGGATCACAATACAGGTTATACTCCACGTGTAGCGGGACACTATGCAAGTTTTACTTCTTGTGTAGCGGATCACTATACAGGTTATACTCCACGTGTAGCGGGACAGTATGCAAGTTGTACTCCCTGTGCAGCGGATCACTATACAGGTTATACTCCACTTGTAGTGGTACTTATGAAAGTTTTACTCCTTGTGTAGCGGATCATTATACAGGTTATACTCCACGTGTAGCGGGACAGTATGCATGTAATACTCCCTGTGCAGCGGATCACTATACAGGTTATACTACACGTGTAGCGGGACAGATTGCATGTTTACTCCTTGTGTAGCCGATCACTATATAGGTTATACCTAACGTGGTGTGGTACAGTATGCATGTTTTACTTCTTGTGTAGAGGACCACTATACAGGTTATACTCCACGTGTAGCGGGACAGTATGCAAGTTGTACTCCCTGTGCAGCGGATCACTATACAGGTTATACTCCACTTGTAGTGGTACTTATGAATGTTTTACTCCTTGTGTAGCGGATCATTATACAGGTTATACTCCACGTGTAGCGGGACAGTATGCATGTTTTACTCCTTGTGTAGCGGATCACTATACATGTTATACTCCACGTGTAGCGGGACAGTATGCATGTCTTACTCCTTGTGTAGCGGATCACTATACAGGTTATTCTCCACGTTTAGCGGGACAGTATGCATGTTTAACTCCTAGTGTAGCGGATCACCATACAGATTATACTCCATGTGTAGCAGGACAGTATGCATGTTTTACTCCTAGTGAAGCGGATCACCATACAGATTATACTCCATGTGTAGCGGGACAGTATGCATGTTTTACTCCCAGTGTAGCGGATCACAATACAGGTTATACTCCACGTGTAGTGGGACTTATGAATGTTTTACTCCTAGTGTACCGGATCACTATACAGGTTATACTCCACGTGTAGCGGGACAGTATGCAAGTTTTCCTCCTGGTGTAGTGGATCACTATACAGGTTATACCTCACCTGTAGTGGGACTTATGAATGTTTTACTCCTAGTGTAGCGGATCTCAATACAGGTTATACTCCACGTGAAATGGAACTTATGAATGTTTTACTCCTAGTGTAGCGGAACACTATACAGGTTATACTCCACTGGTAGCGGGACAGTGTGCATGTTTTCCTCCTTGTGTAGCGGATCACTATACAGGTTATGCTCCGCGGGTAGCAGGGCAGTATGCATGTTTTACTCCTATTGTAGCGGATCACTATACAGGTTATACTCCACTTGCAGTGGGACTAATGAATGTTTTACTCCTAGTGCAGTGGATCACCATGGAGGTTGTACTCCACGTGTAGCGGGACAGTTTGCATGTTTTCCTCCTAGTGTAGCGGATCACTAAACAGGTTATACTCCACTGTCAGCGGGACAGTATGCATGTTTTACTCCTAATGAAGCGGATCACTATACAGGGTTGTACTTCGCTGTTAGCGGGACAATGTGCATGTTTTACTCCTAGTGTAGCGGATAACTATACAGGTTATACTCCGCTGGTTGCGGGACAGTATACATGTTTTACTCCTAGTGTAGCGGATCACTATACAGGTTATACTCCACTGGTAGCGGGACAGTATGTATGTTTTCCTCCTTGTGTAGCGGATCACTATACTGGTTATACTCCGCTGGTAGCGGGACAGTATACATGTTTTACTCCTTGTGTAGCGGATGACTATACAGGATATACTCCATGTGTAGCGGGACAGTATGCATGTTTTACTCCTAGTGTAGCGGATGACTATACAGGTTATACTCCACTGGTAGCGGGACAGTATGCATGTTTTTTCCTCCTTGTGTAGCGGATCATTATACAGGTTATACTCCGCTGGTTGCGGGACAGTTTACATGTTTTACTCCTAGTGTAGCGGATCACTATACAGGTTATAATCCACGTGTAGCGGGACAGTATGCATGTTTTACTCCTTGTGTAGCGGATCACTATACAGTTTATACTCCACTGGGAGCGGGACAGTATGCATCTTTTCCTCCTTGTGTAGTGGATCACTATACAGGTTATTCTCCGCTGGTAGCGGGACAATATGCATGATTTACTCCTTGTGTAGCGGATCACTATACAGGTTATACTCCGCTGGTAGCGGGACAGTATGCATTTTTACTCCTAGTGTAGCGGATCACTATACAGGTTATACCTCACGTGTAGCGGGACAGTATTCATGTTTTACTCTTTGTGTAGCAGATCATTATACAGTATATACTCCACGTGTAGCGGGACAGTATGCATGTTTACTCCTTGTGTAGCGGATCACAATACAGTTTACACTCCACGTGTAGCGGGACACTATGCATGTTTTACTTCTTGTGTAGCGGATCACTATACAGGTTATACCTCACGTGTGGTGGTACAGTATGCATGTTTTACTTCTGGTGTAGCGGATCACTATACAGGTTATACCTCACGTGTGGCGATACAGTATGAATGTTTTACTCCTTGTGTAACGGATCACAATACAGGTTATACTCCACGTGTAAGTGGGACAGTATGCATGTTTTACTCCTTGTGTAGCGGATCACTATACAGGTTATACCTCACGTGTGGCGGTAAAGTATGCATGTTTTATTCCTTGTGTAGCGGATCACTATACAGGTTATACTCCACGTGTAGCGGGACACTATGCATGTTTTACTCCTTGTGTAGCTGATCACTATACAGGTTATACTTCACGTGTAGCGGGACAGTATGCATGTTTTACTCCTTGTGTAGCCACTCAATATACAGGTTATACTCCAAGTGTAGCGGGACAGTATGCATGTTTTACTCCTTGTGTAGCGGATCACTATACATGTTATACCTCACGTGTGGCGGTACAGTATGCATGTCTTTCTCCTTCTGTAGCGGATCACAATACAGGTTATACTCCAAGTGTAGCGGGTAAGTATGCATGTTTTACTCCTTGTGTTGGGGATCACTATACAGGTTATACTCCACGTTCAGCGGGACAGTATGCATGTTTAATCATTGTGTAGCGGATCGCTATACAGGTTATACTCCACGTGTAGCGGGACACTATGCATGTTTTACTCCTTGTGTAGCGGATCACTATACAGGTTATACTCCACGTGTAGCGGGACAGTATGCATGTTTACTCCTTGTGTAGCGGATCACTATACAGGTTATACTCCACGTGTAGCGGGACAGTATGCATGTTTACTCCTTGTGTAGCGGATCACAATACAGGTAATACTCCACGTGTAGCGGGACACTATGCATGTTTTAATTCTTGGGAAGCGGATCACTATACAGGTTATACTCCACGTGTAGCGGGACAGTATGCATGTTTACTCCTTGTGTAGCGGATCACTATACAGGTTATACCTCACGTGTGGTGGTACAGTATGCATGTTTTACTTCTTGTGTAGCGGATCACTATTCAGGTTAGACTCCACGTGTAGCGGCACAGTATGCATGTAATACTCCCTGTGCAGCGGATCACTATACAGGTTATACTACACGTGTAGCGGGACAGTATGCATGTTTTACTCCCTGTGCAGCGGATCACTATACAGGTTATACTCCACTTGTATTGGGAGAGTATGCATGTTTTACTCCTTGTGTAGCGGATCATTATACAGGTTATACTCCTCGTGTAGCGGAACAGTATGCATGTTTTACTCCTTGTGTAGCGGATCACTATACATGTTATTCTCCACGTGTAGCGGGACACTATGCATGTTTTACTCCTAGTGTAGCGGATCACTATACATGTTATACTCCACTTGAAGCGGGACACTTTGCATGTTTTTCTCCTTGTGTAGCGGATCATTATACAAGTCATACTTCACGTGTAGCGGATCACTATGCATGCCATACTTCTTGTGCAGCGGATAATTATACAGTTTATACTCCACGTGTAGCGGGACAGAATGCTCGTTTTACTCCTTGTGTAGCGGATCATTATACAGGTTATACACCATGTGTAGAGGGCCAGTATGCATGTTTTACTCCTTGTGTAGCGGATCACAATACAGGTTATACTCCACGTGGAGCGGCAGAGTATGCATTTTTTACTCCTTTTGTAGCGGATCACTATACAGGTTATACTCCACGTGTAGCGGAACACGGTTCATATTTTACTCCGTGTGTAGCGGATCATTATACAGGTTATAATTCACGTGTAGCGGGACACTATGTATGTTTACTCCTTGTGTAGCGATCAGTTCACAGGGTATACTCCACGTGTAGCGGGAGAGTATGCATGTTTACTCCTTGTGTATCGATCATTTCACAGGTTATACTCCGCTTGTAGCGGGACAGTATGCCGGTTTTACACCTTGTGTAGCGGATCATTGTACAGGTTATACTTCACGTGTAGCGGATCACTATGCATGTTTTACTTCTTGTGTAGCGGATCAATATACAGTTTATACTCCACGTGTAGCGGGACAGAATGCTCGTTTTACTCCTTGTGTAGCGGATCATTATACAGGTTATACCTCACGTGGGGCGGTACAGTATGCATGCTTTACTCCATGTGTAGCGGATGACTATACAGGTTATACTCCACGTGTAGCGGGACAGTATGCATTTTTTACTCCTTGTGTAGCGGATCACAATACAGGTTATATTCCACGTGTAGCGGGACACTATGCATGTTTTACTTCTTGTGTAGCGGATCAGTATACAGGTTATACTCCACGTGTAGCGGGAGAGTATGCATGATTTACTCCTTGTGTAGCGGATCACTATACATGTTATACTCCACTTGTAGTGGGAGAGTATGATTGTTTTACTCCTTGTGTAGCGGATCATTATACAGGTTATACTCCTCGTGTAGCGGGACAGTATGCATGTTTTACTCCTTGTGTAGCAGATCACTCTACATGTTATTCTCCACGTGTAGCGGGACACTATTCATGTTTTACTCTTAGTGTAGCGGATCACTATACATGTTATACTCCACTTGTAGCGGGACTCTATGCATGTTTTTCTCCTTGTGCAGCGGATCATTATACAGGTTATACTTCACGTGTAGCGGATCACTATGCATGCTTTACATCTTGTGTAGCGGATCATTATACAGTTTATACTCCTCGTGTAGCGGGACAGAATGCTCGTTTTACTCCTTGTGTAGAGGATCATTATACAGGTTATAGTCCACTTGTAGTGGGACTTATGAATGTTTTACTCCTTGTGTAGCAGATCACCATACAGGTTATACACCACGTGTAGCGGGACAGTATGCATGTTTTACTCCTTGTGAAGCCGCTCAATATACAGGTTATACTCCACGTGTAGCGGGACAGTATGCATGTTTTACTCTTTGTGTAGCGGATCACTATACAGGTTATACCTCACGTGTGGCGTGCAGTATGCATTTGTACTCCTTGTGTAGCGGATCACAATACAGTTTATACTCCACGTGTAGCGGGACACTATGCATGTTATACTTCTTGTGTAGCGGATCACTATACAGGTTATACTCCACGTGTAGCGGGACAGTATGCATGTTTACTCCTTGTGTAGCGGATCAATATACAGGGTATACCTAACGTGCGGTGGTACAGTAAGCATGTTTTACTTCTTGTGTAGCGGATCACTATACAGGTTAGAATCCACGTGTAGTGGCACAGTATGCATGTAATACTCCCTGTGCAGCGGATCACTATACAGGTTATACTACACGCGTAGCGGGACAGTATGCATGTTTTACTCCCTGTGCAGCGGATCACTATACAGGTTATACTCCACTTGTAGCGGGAGAGTATGATTTTTTTACTCCTTGTGTAGCGGATCATTATACAGGTTATACTCCTCGTGTAGCGGGACAGTATGCATGTTTTACTCCTTGTGTAGCGTATCACTATACATGTTATTCTCCACGTGTAGCGGGACACTATGCATGTTTTACTCCTAGTGTAGCCGATCACTATACATGTTATACTCCACTTGTAGCGGGACACTATGCAAGTTTTTCTCCTTGAGTAGCGGATCATTATACAGGTTATACTTCACGTGTAGCGGATCACTATGCATGCTTTACATCTTGTGTAAAGGATCATTATACAGTTTATACTCCACGAGTAGCGGGACAGAATGCTCGTTTTACTCCTTGTGTAGCGGATCATTATACAGGTTATACACCAAGTGTAGCGGGCCAGTATGCATGTTTTACTCGTTGTGTAGCGGATCAAAATACAGGTTATACTCCACGTGTAGCGGCATAGTATGCATTTTTTACTCCTTGTGTAGCGGATCACTATACAGATTATACTCCATGTGTAGTGGGACAGTATGCATGTTTTACTCCTAGTGTAGCGGATCACAATACAGCTTATATTCCACTTGTAGTGGGACTTATGAATGTTTTACTCCTAGTGTAGCGGAATACTATACAGGTTGTACCTCACTGGTAGTGGGACAGTGTGCATGTTTTCCTCCTTGTGTAGCGGATCACAATACAGGTTATACTCCACGTGTAGCGGGACAGTATGCATGTTTACTCCATGTGTAGCGGATCACTATACAGGTTATACTCCACGTGTAGCAAAATAGAGTAAATGTTTACTCCTACTTTAGCGGATCACTATACGGGTTATACTTCGCGGGCAGCGGGAGAGTATGCATGTTTTACAATTTTGTAGCCGATCACCATACAGGTTATACTCCACTTGTAGTGGGACTTATGAATGTTTTACTCCTTGTGTAGCGGATCACCATACAGGTTATACACCACGTGTAGCGGGACAGTATGCATGTTTTACTCCTTGTGAAGCCGCTCAATATACAGGTTATACTCCTCGTGTAGCGGGACAGCATGCATGTTTTACTCCTTGTGTAGCGGATCACTATACAGGTTATACCTCACGTGTGGCGTTACAGTATGCATTTTTACTCCTTGTGTAGCGGATCACAATACAGGTTATACACCACGTGTAGCGGGACAGTATGCATGTTTTACTCCTTGTGAAGCCACTCAATATACAGGTTATACTCCACGTGTAGCTGGACAGTATGCATGTTTTACTCCTTGTGTAGCGGATCACTATACAGGTTATTCCTCACGTGTGGCGTTACAGTATGCATTTTTACTCCTTGTGTAGCGGATCACCATACAGGTTATACACCACGTGTAGCGGGACAGTATGCATGTTTTACTTCTTGTGTAGCGGATCACTATACAGGTTAGACTCCACGTGTAGCGGCACAGTATGCATGTAATACTCCCTGTGCAGCGGATCACTATACAGGTTATACTCCAATTGTAGTGGGAGAGTATGATTGTTTTACTCCTTGTGTAGCGGATCATTATACAGGTTATACTCCTCGTGTAGCGGGACAGTATGCATGTTTTACTCCTTGTGAAGCGGATCAATATACATGTTATTCTCCACGTGTTGCGGGACACTATGCATGTTTTACTCCTAGTGTATCGGATCACTATACATTTTATACTCCACTTGTAGCGGGACACTATGCATGTTTTTCTCCTTGTGTAGCGGATCATTATACAGGTTATACACCACGTGTAGCGGGACAGTATGCATGTTTTACTTCTTGTGTAGCGGATCACTATACAGGTTAGACTCCACGTGTAGCGGCACAGTATGCATGTAATACTCCCTGTGCAGCGGATCACTATACAGGTTATACTCCAATTGTAGTGGGAGAGTATGATTGTTTTACTCCTTGTGTAGCGGATCATTATACAGGTTATACTCCTCGTGTAGCGGGACAGTATGCATGTTTTACTCCTTGTGAAGCGGATCAATATACATGTTATTCTCCACGTGTTGCGGGACACTATGCATCTTTTACTCCTAGTGTATCGGATCACTATACATTTTATACTCCACTTGTAGCGGGACACTATGCATGTTTTTCTCCTTGTGTAGCGGATCATTATACAGTTTATACTCCACGTGTAGCGGGACAGAATGCTCGTTTTACTCCTTGTGTAGCGGATCATTATACAGGTTATAAACCAAGTGTAGCGGGCCAGTATGCATGTTTTACTCCTTGTGCAGCGGATCACAATAGAGGTTATACTCCACGTGTAGCGGCACAGTATGCATTTTTTACTCCTAGTGTAGCGGATCACTATACAGGTTATACTCCACGTGTAGCGGAACATGATTCATATTTTACTCCTTGTGTAGCGGATCATTATACAGGTTATAATTCACGTGTAGCGGGACACAATATATGTTTACTCCTTGTGTAGCGATCAATTAACAGGTTATACTCCACGTGTAGCGGGAGAGTATGCATGTTTACTCCTTGTGTAGCGATCATTTCACAGGTTATACTCCACTTGTAGCGGGACAGTATAACGGTTTTACTCCTTGTGTAGCGGATCATTATACAGGTTATACTTCACGTTTAGCGGATCACTATGCATGCTTTACTTCTTGTGTAGCGGATCAATATACAGTTTATACTCCACGTGTAGCGGGATAGAATGCTCGTTTTACTCCTTGTGTAGCGGTTCATTATACAGGTTATACCTCACGTATGGCGGTACAGTATGCATGTTTTACTCCTTGTGTAGCGGATGACTATACAGGTTATACTCCACGTGTAGCGGGACAGTATGCATATTTTACTCCTTGTGTAGCGGATCACAATACAGGATATACTCCACGTGTAGCGGGACAGTATGCATGTTTACTCCATGTGTAGCGGATCACTATACAGGTTATACTCCACGTGTAGCAAAACAGTATAAATGTTTACTCCTACTTTAGCGGATCACTATACGGGTTATACTCCGCAGGCAGCGGGAGAGTTTGCACGTTTTACTATTGTGTAGCCGATCACTATACAGGTTATACACCACGTGTAGCGGGACAGTATGCTTGTTTTACTCCTTGTGTAGCCACTCAATATACAGGTTATACTCCACGTGTAGCGGGACAGTATGCATGTATTACTCCTTGTGTAGCGGATCACTATACAGATTATACCTCACGTGTGGCGGTACAGTATGCATTTTTACTCCTTGTGTAGCGGATCACAATACAGGTTATACTCCACGTGTAGCGGGACAGAATGCATATTTTACTCTTTGTGTAGCAGATCATTATATAGTTTATACTCCACGTGTAGCGGGACAGTATGCATATTTTACTCCTGGTGCAGCGGATCACTATACATGTTATACTCCACTTGTAGTGGGACTTATGAATGTTTTAATCCTTGTGTAGCGGATCATTATACAGGTTATACTCCACGTGTAGCGGGACAGTATGCATGTTTTACTCCTTGTGTAGCGGATCACTATACAGGTTATTCTCCACGTGTAGCGGGACAGTATGCATGTTTTACTCCTAGTGTAGCGGATCACCATACAGATTATACTCCATGTGTAGCAGGACAGTATGCATGTTTTACTCCTAGTGTACCGACAGTAGTGGCTACGCGGGATAAAGCGCTGCGTTAGGTCAAGGGGCCAAGCTCTCTGCCTACTCGGTAGACGCGTGGGTTCGAGCCCCACCGTCGGCTGTCGTTGAAATGGTTTTCCGTGGTTTCCCATTTTCAACACCAGGCAAATGCTGTGACAGTACCTTCTGAGAGGCCACGGCCGCTTCCTTCCACATCCTTGACCAGTTTCATTCATCTTCATCCATTCCATCTCTCATCCCGTCGCGCAGGTCACCAACGGGCGTCGACTAGAAAGACCTGCACTCGGCCTCTTAGGAGGCTACACGACAAAAAAAAAACTCCTAGTGTAGCGGATCACTATACAGATTATACTCCACGTGCAGCGGGACAGTATGCATGTTTTACTCCTAGTGTAGCGGATCACCATACAGATTATACTCCATGTGTAGCGGGACAGTATGCATGTTTTACTCCTAGTGTAGCGGATCACAATACAGGTTATACTCCACGTGTAGTGGGACTTATGAATGTTTTACTCCTAGTGTACCGGATCACTATACAGGTTACACTCCACGTGTAGCGGGACAGTATGCAAGTTTTCCTCCTCGTGTAGCGGATCACTATACAGGTTATACCTCACCTGTAGTGGGACTTATGAATGTTTTACTCCTAGTGTAGTGGATCTCAATACAAGTTATACTCCACGTGTAGTGGGACTTATGAATGTTTTATTCCTAGTGTAGCGGAACACTATACAGTTTATACTCCACTGGTAGCGGGACAGTGTGTATGTTTTCCTCCTTGTGTAGCGGATCACAATACAGGTTATACTCCACGTATAGCGGGACAGTATGCATGTTTACTCCATGTGTAGCGGATCACTATACAGGTTATACTCCACGTGTAGCAAAACAGAGTAAATGTTTACTCCTACTTTAGCGGATCACTATACGGGTTATACTCCGCGGGCAGCGGGAGAGTATGCATGTTTTACTATTGTGTAGCCGATCACCATACAGGTTATACTCCACTTGTAGTGGGACTTATGAATGTTTTACTCCTTGTGTAGCGGATCACCATACAGGTTATACACCACGTGTAGCGGGACAGTATGCATGTTTTACTCCTTGTGAAGCCGCTCAATATATCGGTTATACTCCACGTGTAGCGGGACAGTATGCATGTTTTACTCCTTGTGTAGCGGATCACTATACAGGCTATACCTCACGTGTGGCATTACAGTATGCATTTTTACTCCTTGTGTAACGGATCACAATACAGGTTATACTCCACGTGTAGCGGGACAGTATGCATGTTTTACTCTTTGTGTAGCAGATCATTATACAGTTTATACTCCACGTGTAGCGGGACAGTATGCATATTTTACTCCTGGTGTAGCGGATCATTATACAGGTTATACCCCAAGTGTAGCGGGTCAGTATGCATGTTTTACTCATGTTGTAGTGGACCCCTATACAGGTTATACTCCACGTGTAGCGGGACAGTATGCAAGTTGCACTCCCTGTGCAGCGGATCACTATACAGGTTATACTCCACTTGTAGTGGTACTTGTGAATGTTTTACTCTTTGTGTAGCGGATCATTATACAGGCTATACTCCACGTGTAGCGGGACAGTATGCATGTTTTACTCCTTGTGTAGAAGATCACTATACATGTTATACTCCACGTGTAGCGGGACAGTATGCATGTTTTACTCCTTGTGTAGCGGATCACTATACAGGTTATTCTCCACGTGTAGCGGGACAGTATGCATGTTTTACTCCAAGTGTAGCGGATCACCATACAGATTATACTCCATGTGTAGCAGGACAGTATGCATGTTTTACTCCTAGTGTAGCGGATCTCTATACAGATTATACTCCACGTGTAGCGGGAAAGTATGCAGGTTTTACTCCTTTTGTAGGGGATCACTATACAGGTTAATCTCCACGTGTAGCGGGACAGTATGCAAGTTTTACTCCTAGTGTAGCAGATCACCATACAGATTATACTCCATGTGTAGCGGGACAGTATGCATGTTTTACTCCCAATGTAGCGGATCACAATACAGGTTATACTCCACGTTTAGTGGGACTTATGAAAGTTTTACTCCTAGTGTACCGGATCACTATACAGGTTATACTCCACGTGTAGCGGGACAGTATGCGAGTTTTCCTCCTGGAGTAGCGGATCACTATACAGGTTATACCTCACCTGTAGTGGGACTTATGAATGTTTTACTCCTAGTGCAGTGGATCTCAATACAGGTTATACTCCACGTGTAATGGGACTTATGAATGTTTTACTCCTAGTGTAGCGGAACACTATACAGGTTATACTCCACTTGCAGTGGGACTAATCAATGTTTTACTCCTAGTGCAGTGGATCACCATAGAGGTTATACTCCACGTGTAGCGGGACAGTATGCAAGTTTTCCTCCTTGTGTAGCGGATCACTATACTGGTTATACTCCGCTGGTAGCGGGACAGTATACATGTTTTACTCCTTGTGTAGCGGATGACTATACAGGTTATACTCCATGTGTAGCGGGACAGTATGCATGTATTACTCCTAGTGTAGCGGATGACTATACAGGTTATACTCCACTGGTAGCGGGACAGTATACATGTTTTTTCCTCCTTGTGCAGCGGATCACTATACAGGTTATACTCCGCTGGTTGCGGGACAGTGTACATGTTTAACTCCTAGTGTAGCGGATCACTATACAGGTTATAATCCAAGTGTAGCGGGACAGTATGCATGTTTTACTCCTCGTGTAGCGGTTCACTATACAGGTTATACTCCACTGGTAGCGGGACAGTATGCATCTTTTCCTCCTTGTGTAGCGGATCACTATACAGGTTATACTCCGCTGGTAGCGGGGCAATATGCATGATTTACTCCTTGTGTAGCGGATCACTATACAGGTTATACTCCGCTGGTAGCGGGACAGTATGCATTTTTACTCCTAGTGTAGCGGATCACTATACAGGTTATACCTCACGTGTAGCGGGACAGTATGCATGTTTTACTCTTTGTGTAGCAGATCATTATACAGTATATACTCCACGTGTAGCGGGACAGTATGCTTGTTTACTCCTTGTGTAGCGGATCACAATACAGGTTATAGTCCACGTGTAGCGGGACACTATGCATGTTTTACTTCTTGTGTAGCGGATCACTATACAGGTTATACTCCACGTGTAGCGGGACAGTATGCATGTTTACTCCTTGTGTAGCGGATCACTATACAGGTTATACCTCACATGTGGTGGTACAGTATGCATGTTTTACTTCTTGTGTGGCGGATCACTATGCAGGTTAGACTTCACGTGTAGCGGCACAGTATGCATGTAATACTCCCTGTGCAGCGGATCACTATACAGGATATACTACACGTATAGCGGGACAGTATGCATGTTTTACTCCCTGTGCAGCGGATCACTATACAGGTTATACTCCACTTGTAGTGGGAGAGTATGCATGTTTACTCTTTGTGTAGCGGATCATTATACAGGTTATACTCCTCGTGTAGCGGGACAGTATGCATGTTTATCTCCTAGTGTAGCGGATCATTATACAGGTTATACATCACGTGTAGCGGATCACTATGCATGCTTTAGTTCTTGTGTAGCGGATCATTATACAGTTTATACTCCACGTGTAGCGGGACAGAATGCTCGTTTTACTCCTTGTGTAGCGGATCATTATGCAGGTTATACACCAATTGAAGCGGGCCAGTATGCTTGTTTTACTCCTTGTGTAGCGGATCATAATACAGGTTATACTCCACGTTTAGCGGCACAGTATGCATTTTTTACTCCTTGTGTAGCGGATCACTATACAGGTTATACTCCACGTGTAGCGGAACACGATTCATATTTTACTCCTTGTGTAGCGGATCATTATACAGGTTATAATTCACGTGTAGCGGGACACTATGTATGTTTACTCCTTGTGTAGCGATCCATTCACAGGTTATACTCCACGTGTAGCGGGAGAGTATGCATGTTTACTCCTTGTGTAGCGATCATTTCACAGGTTATTCGCCACGTGTAGCGGGACAGTATGCATGTTTTACTCCTAGTGTAGCGGATCACCATACAGATTATACTCCATGTGTAGCAGGACAGTATGCATGTTTTACTCCTATTGTAGCGGATCACTATAAAGATTATACTCCACGTGTAGCGGGACAGTATGCATGTTTTACTCCTTTTGAAGGGGATCACTATACAGGTTATTCTCCACGTGTAGCGGGACAGTATGCATGTTTTACTCCTAGTGTAGCGGATCACCATACAGATTATACTCCATGTGTAGCGGGACAGTATGCATATTTTACTCCTAGTTTTGCGGATCACAATACAGGTTATACTCCACGTGTAGTGGGACTTATGAATGTTTTACTCCTAGTGTACCGGATCACTATACAGGTTATACTCCACGTGTAGCGGGACAGTATTTAAGTTTTCCTCCTGGTGTAGCGGATCACTATACAGGTTATACCTCACCTGTAGTGGGACTTATGGATGTTTTACTCCTAGTGTAGCGGATCTCAATACAGGTTATACTCCACGTGTAGTGGGACTTATGAATGTTTTACTCCTAGTGTAGCGGAACACTATACAGGTTATACTCCACTGGTAGCGGGACAGTGTGCATGTTTTCCTCCTTGTGTAGCGGATCACAATACAGGTTATACTCCACGTGTAGCGGGACAGTATTCATGTTTACTCCATGAGTAGCGGTTCACTATACAGGTTATACTCCACGTGTAGCAAAACAGTATAAATGTTTACTCCTACTTTAGCGGATCACTATACGGGTTATACTCCGCGGGCAGCGGGAGAGTATGCATGTTTTACTATTGTGTAGCCGATCACCATACAGGTTATACTCCACTTGTAGTGGGACTTATGAATGTTTTACTCCTTGTGTAGCGGATCACCATACTGGTCATACACCACGTGTAGCGGGACAGTATGCATGTTTTGCTCCTTGTGAAGCCGCTCAATATACAGGTTTACTCCACGTGTAGCGGGACAGTATGCATGTTTTACTCCTTGTGTAGCGGATCACTATACAGGTTATACCTCACGTGTGGCGTTACAGTATGCATTTTTACTCCTTGTGTAGCGGATCACAATACAGGTTATACTCCACGTGTAGCGGGACAGTATGCATGTTTTACTATTTGTGTAGCAGATCATTATACAGTTTATACTCCACGTGTAGCGGGACAGTATGCATATTTTACTCCTGGTGTAGCGGATCATTATACAGGTTATACCCCACGTGTAGCGGGACAGTATGCATGTTTTACTCATGTTGTAGCGGACCATTATACAGGTTATACTCCACGTGTAGCGGGACAGTATGCAAGTTGTACTCCCTGTGCAGCGGATCACTATACAGGTTATACACCACTTGTAGTGGTATTTATGAATGTTTTACTCCTTGTGTAGCGGATCATTATACAGGTTATACTCCACGTGTAGCGGGACAGTATGCATGTTTTACACCTAGTGTAGCGGATCACCATACAGATTATACTCCATGTGTAGCAGGACAGTATGCATGTTTTAATCCTAGTGTAGTGGATCACTATACAGATTATACTCCACGTGTAGCGGAACAGTATGTATGTTTTACTCCTTTTGTAGGGGTTCACTATACAGGTTATTCTCCACGTGTAGCGGGACAGTATGCATGTTTTACTCCTAGTTTAGCGGATCACAATACAGGTTATACTCCACGTGTAGTGGGACTAAAGAATGTTTTACTCCTAGTGTACCGGATCACTATAAAGTTTATACTACACGTGTAGCGGGACAGTATGCAAGTTTTCCTCCTAGTGTAGCGGATCTCAATACAGGTTATACTCCACGTGTAGTGGGACTTATGAATGTTTTACTCCTAGTGTAGCGGAACACTATACAGGTTATACTCCACTGGTAGCGGGACAGTGTGCATGTTTTCCTCCTTGTGTAGCGGATCACTATACAGGTTATACTCCACTTGCAGTGGGACTTATGAATGTTTTACTCCTAGTGCAGTGGATCACCATAGAGGTTGTACTCCACGTGTAGCGGGACAGTGTGCATGTTTTCCTCCTAGTGTAGCGGATCACTAAACAGGTTATACTCCACTTGTAGCGGGACAGTATGCATGTTTTACTCCTAATGAAGTGGATCACTATACAGGGTTGTACTCCGCTGTTAGCGGGACAGTGTGCATGTTTTACTCCTAGTGTAGCGGATCACTATACAGGTTATACTCTATGTGTAGCGGGACAGTATGCATGTTTTACTCCTTGTGTAGCGGATCACTATACAGGTTATACTCCACTGGTAGCGGGACAGTATTTATGTTTTCCTCCTTGTGTAGCGGATCACTAGAGTGGTTATACTCCGATGGTAGAGGGAGAGTATACATGTTTTACTCCTTTTGTAGCGGATGACTATACAGGTTATACTCCATGTGTAGCGGGACACTATGCAAGGTTTTACTCCTAGTGTAGCGGATGACTATACAGGTTATACTCTTTGTGTAGCGGGACAGTATGCATGTTTTTTCCTCCTTGTGTAGCGGATCACTATACAGGTTATACTCCACTGGTAGCGGGACAGTATGCATGTTTTCCTCCTTGTGTAGCGGATCACTATACTGGTTATACTCCGATGGTAGCGGGACAGTATACATGTTTTCCTCCTTGTGTAGCGGATCACTATACAGGTTATACTCCACTGGTAGCGGGGCAGTATGCATGTTTTACTCCTTGTGTAGCGGATCACCATACAGATTATACTCCATGTGTAGCAGGACAGTATGCATGTTTTACTCCTAGTATACCGACAGTAGTGGCTACGCGGGCTAAAGCGCTGCGTTAGGTCAAGGGGCCAAGCTCTCTGCCTACTCGGTAGACGCGTGGGTTCGAGCCCCACCGTCGACTGTCCTTGAAATGGTTTTCCGTGGTTTCCCATTTTCAACACCAGGCAAATGCTGTGACAGTACCTTCTGACAGGCCACGGCCGCTTCCTTCCACATCCTTGACCAGTTTCATTCATCTTCATCCATTCCATCTCTCATCCCGACGCGCAGGTCACCAACGGGCGTCGACTAGAAAGACCTGCACTCGGCCTCTTAGGAGGCTACACGACAAAAAAAAACTCCTAGTGAAGCGGATCACTATACAAATTATACTCCACGTGCAGCGGGACAGTATGCATGTTTTACTCCTAGTGTAGCGGATCACCATACAGATTATACTCCATGTGTAGCGGGACAGTATGCATGTTTTACTCCTAGTGTAGCGGATCACAATACAGGTTATACTCCACGTGTAGTGGGACTTATGAATGTTTTACTCCTAGTGTACCGGATCACTATACAGGTTACACTCCACGTGTAGCGGGACAGTATGCAAGTTTTCCTCCTGGAGTAGCGGATCACTATACAGGTTATACCTCACCTGTAGTGGGACTTATGAATGTTTTACTCCTAGTGTAGTGGATCTCAATACAAGTTATACTCCACGTGTAGTGGGACTTATGAATGTTTTATTCCTAGTGTAGCGGAACACTATACAGGTTATACTCCACTGGTAGCGGGACAGTGTGTATGTTTTCCTCCTTGTGTAGCGGATCACAATACAGGTTATACTCCACGTGTAGCGGGACAGTATGCATGTTTACTCCATGTGTAGCGGATCACTATACAGGTTATACTCCACGTGTAGAAAAACAGAGTAAATGTTTACTCCTACTTTAGCGGATCAATATACGGGTTATACTCCGCGGGCATCGGGAGAGTATGCATGTTTTACTATTGTGTAGCCGATCACCATACAGGTTATACTCCACTTGTAGTGGGACTTATGAATGTTTTACTCCTTGTGTAGCGGATCACCATACAGGTTATACACCACGTGTAGCGGGACAGTATGCATGTTTTACTCCTTGTGAAGCCGCTCAATATATCGGTTATACTCCACGTGTAGCGGGACAGTATGCATGTTTTACTCCTTGTGTAGCGGATCACTATACAGGCTATACCTCACGTGTGGCATTACAGTATGCATTTTTACTCCTTGTGTAACGGATCACAATACAGGTTATACTCCACGTGTAGCGGGACAGTATGCATGTTTTACTCTTTGTGTAGCAGATCATTATACAGTTTATACTCCACGTGTAGCGGGACAGTATGCATATTTTACTACTGGTGTAGCGGATCATTATACAGGTTATATCCCACGTGTAGCGGGTCAGTATGCATGTTTTACTCATGTTGTAGTGGACCCCTATACAGGTTATACTCCACGTGTAGCGGGACAGTATGCAAGTTGCACTCCCTGTGCAGCGGATCACTATACAGGTTATACTCCACTTGTAGTGGTACTTGTGAATGTTTTACTCCTTGTGTAGCGGATCATTATACAGGTTATACTCCACGTTTAGCGGGACAGTATGCATGTTTTACTCCTTGTGTAGAAGATCACTATATATGTTATACTCCACGTGTAGCGGGACAGTATGCATGTTTTACTCCTTGTGTAGCGGATCACTATACAGGTTATTCTCCACGTGTAGCGGGACAGTATGCATGTTTTACTCCTAGTGTAGCGGATCACCATACAGATTATACTCCATGTGTAGCAGGACAGTATGCATGTTTTACTCCTAGTGTAGCGGATCACTATACAGATTATACTCCACGTGTAGCGGGACAGTATGCAGGTTTTACTCCTTTTGTAGGGGATCACTATACAGGTTAATCTCCACATGTAGCGGGACAGTATGCAAGTTTTACTCCTAGTGTAGCAGATCACCATACAGATTATACTCCATGTGTAGCGGGACAGTATGCATGTTTTACTCCCAATGTAGCGGATCACAATACAGGTTATACTCCACGTGTAGTGGGACTTATGAATGTTTTACTCCTAGTGTACCGGATCACTATACAGGTTATACTCCACGTGTAGCGGGACAGTATGCAAGTTTTCCTCCTGGAGTAGCGGATCACTATACAGGTTATACCTCACCTGTAGTGGGACTTATGAATGTTTTACTCCTAGTGCAGCGGATCTCAATACAGGTTATACTCCACGTGTAATGGGACTTATGAATGTTTTACTCCTAGTGTAGCGGAACACTGTACAAGTTATACTCCACTGGTAGCGGGACAGTGTGCATGTTTTCCTCCTTGTGTAGCGGATCACTATACAGGTTATGCTCCGCGGGTAGCAGGGCAGTATGCATGTTTTACTCCTAGTGTAGCGGATCACTATACAGGTTATACTCCACTTGCAGTGGGACTAATCAATGTTTTACTCCTAGTGCAGTGGATCACCATAGAGGTTATACTCCACGTGTAGCGGGACAGTATGCAAGTTTTCCTCCTTGTGTAGCGGATCACTATACTGGTTATAATCCGCTGGTAGCGGGACAGTATACATGTTTTACTCCTTGTGTAGCGGATGACTATACAGGTTATACTCCATGTGTAGCGGGACAGTATGCATGTTTTACTCCTAGTGTAGCGGATGACTATACAGGTTATACTCCACTGGTAGCGGGACAGTATACATGTTTTTTCCTCCTTGTGCAGCGGATGACTATACAGGTTATACTCCGCTGGTTGCGGGACAGTGTACCTGTTTAACTCCTAGTGTAGCGGATCACTATACAGGTTATAATCCACGTGTAGCGGGACAGTATGCATGTTTTACTCCTCGTGTAGCGGTTCACTATACAGGTTATACTCCACTGGTAGCGGGACAGTATGCATCTTTTCCTCCTTGTGTAGCGGATCACTATACAGGTTATACTCCGCTGGTAGCGGGGCAATATGCATGATTTACTCCTTGTGTAGCGGATCACTATACAGGTTATACTCCGCTGGTAGCGGGACAGTATGCATTTTTACTCCTAGTGTTGCGGATCACTATACAGGTTATACCTCACGTGTAGCGGGACAGTATGCATGTTTTACTCTTTGTGTAGCAGATCATTATACAGTATATACTCCACGTGTAGCGGGACAGTATGCTTGTTTACTCCTTTTGTAGCGGATCACAATACAGGTTATACTCCACGTGTAGCGGGACACTATGCATGTTTTAATTCTTGTGTAGCGGATCACTATACAGGTTATACTCCACGTGTAGCGGGACAGTATGCATGTTTACTCCTTGTGTAGCGGATCACTATACAGGTTATACCTCACATGTGGTGGTACAGTATGCATGTTTTACTTCTTGTGTGGCGGATCACTATGCAGGTTAGACTTCACGTGTAGCGGCACAGTATGCATGTAATACGCCCTGTGCAGCGGATCACTATACAGGATATACTACACGTATAGCGGGACAGTATGCATGTTTTACTCCCTGTGCAGCGGATCACTATACAGGTTATACTCCACTTGTAGTGGGAGAGTATGCATGTTTACTCTTTGTGTAGCGGATCATTATACAGGTTATACTCCTCGTGTAGCGGGACAGTATGCATGTTTATCTCCTAGTGTAGCGGATCATTATACAGGTTATACTTCACGTGTAGCGGATCACTATGCATGCTTTACTTCTTGTGTAGCGGATCATTATACAGTTTATACTCCACGTGTAGCGGGACAGAATGCTCGTTTTACTCCTTGTGTAGCGGATCATTATGCAGGTTATACACCAAGTGAAGCGGGCAGTATGCTTGTTTTACTCCTTGTGTAGCGGATCACAATACAGGTTATACTCCACGTTTAGCGGCACAGTATGCATTTTTTACTCCTTGTGTAGCGGATCACTATACAGGTTATACTCCACGTGTAGCGGAACACGATTCATATTTTACTCCTTGTGTAGCGGATCATTATACAGGTTATAATTCACGTGTAGCGGGACACTATGTATGTTTACTCCTTGTGTAGCGATCCATTCACAGGTTAGACTTCACGTGTAGCGGCACAGTATGCATGTAATACGCCCTGTGCAGCGGATCACTATACAGGATATACTACACGTATAGCGGGACAGTATGCATGTTTTACTCCCTGTGCAGCGGATCACTATACAGGTTATACTCCACTTGTAGTGGGAGAGTATGCATGTTTACTCTTTGTGTAGCGGATCATTATACAGGTTATACTCCTCGTGTAGCGGGACAGTATGCATGTTTTACTCCTAGTGTAGCGGATCACCATACAGATTATACTCCATGTGTAGCAGGACAGTATGCATGTTTTACTCCTATTGTAGCGGATCACTATAAAGATTATACTCCACGTGTAGCGGGACAGTATGCATGTTTTACTCCTTTTGAAGGGGATCACTATACAGGTTATTCTCCACGTGTAGCGGGACAGTATGCATGTTTTACTCCTAGTGTAGCGGATCACCATACAGATTATACTCCATGTGTAGCGGGACAGTATGCATATTTTACTCCTAGTTTTGCGGATCACAATACAGGTTATACTCCACGTGTAGTGGGACTTATGAATGTTTTACTCCTAGTGTACCGGATCACTATACAGGTTATACTCCACGTGTAGCGGGACAGTATTTAAGTTTTCCTCCTGGTGTAGCGGATAACTATACAGGTTATACCTCACCTGTAGTGGGACTTATGGATGTTTTACTCCTAGTGTAGCGGATCTCAATACAGGTTATACTCCACGTGTAGTGGGACTTATGAATGTTTTACTCCTAGTGTAGCGGAACACTATACAGGTTATACTCCACTGGTAGCGGGACAGTGTGCATGTTTTCCTCCTTGTGTAGCGGATCACAATACAGGTTATACTCCACGTGTAGCGGGACAGTATTCATGTTTACTCCATGAGTAGCGGTTCACTATACAGGTTATACTCCACGTGTAGCAAAACAGTATAAATGTTTACTCCTACTTTAGCGGATCACTATACGGGTTATACTCCGCGGGCAGCGGGAGAGTATGCATGTTTTACTATTGTGTAGCCGATCACCATACAGGTTATACTCCACTTGTAGTGGGACAGTATGCATGTTTTACTCCTTGTGTAGCGGATCACTATACAGGTTATACCTCACGTGTGGCGTTACAGTATGCATTTTTACTCCTTGTGTAGCGGATCACAATACAGGTTATACTCCACGTGTAGCGGGACAGTATGCATGTTTTACTATTTGTGTAGCAGATCATTATACAGTTCATACTCCACGTGTAGCGGGACAGTATGCATATTTTACTCCTGGTGTAGCGGATCATTATACAGGTTATACCCCACGTGTAGCGGGACAGTATGCATGTTTTACTCATGTTGTAGCGGACCATTATACAGGTTATACTCCACGTGTAGCGGGACAGTATGCAAGTTGTACTCCCTGTGCAGCGGATCACTATACAGGTTATACACCACTTGTAGTGGTATTTATGAATGTTTTACTCCTTGTGTAGCGGATCATTATACAGGTTATACTCCACGTGTAGCGGGACAGTATGCATGTTTTACTCCTAGTGTAGCGGATCACCATACAGATTATACTCCATGTGTAGCAGGACAGTATGCATGTTTTAATCCTAGTGTAGTGGATCACTATACAGATTATACTCCACGTGTAGCGGAACAGTATTCATGTTTTACTCCTTTTGTAGGGGATCACTATACAGGTTATTCTCCACGTGTAGCGGGACAGTATGCATGTTTTACTCCTAGTGTAGCGGATGACAATACAGGTTATACTCCACGTGTAGTGGGACTTAAGAATGTTTTACTCCTAGTGTACCGGATCACTATAAAGGTTATACTACACCTGTAGCGGGACAGTATGCAAGTTTTCCTCCTGGTGTAGCGGATCACTTTACAGGTTATACCTCACCTGTAGTGGGTTTTATGAATGTTTTACTCCTAGTGTAGCGGATCTCAATACAGGTTATACTCCACGTGTAGTGGGACTTATGAATGTTTTACTCCTAGTGTAGCGGAACACTATACAGGTTATACTCCACTGGTAGCGGGACAGTGTGCATGTTTTCCTCCTTGTGTAGCGGATCACTATACAGGTTATACTCCACTTGCAGTGGGACTTATGAATGTTTTACTCCTAGTGCAGTGGATCACCATAGAAGTTGTACTCCACGTGTAGCGGGACAGTGTGCATGTTTTCCTCCTAGTGTAGCGGATCACTAAACAGGTTATACACCACTTGTAGCGGGACAGTATGCATGTTTTACTCCTAATGAAGTGGATCACTATACAGGGTTGTACTCCGCTGTTAGCGGGACAGTGTGCATGTTTTACTCCTAGTGTAGCGGAACGCTATACAGGTTATACTCTATGTGTAGCGGGACAGTATGCATGTTTTACTCCTTGTGTAGCGGATCACTATACAGGTTATACTCCACTGGTAGCGGGACAGTATTTATGTTTTCCTCCTTGTGTAGCGGATCACTATAGTGGTTATACTCCGATGGTAGAGGGAGAGTATACATGTTTTACTCCTTTTGTTGCGGATGACTATACAGGTTATACTCCATGTGTAGCGGGACAGTATGCATGTTTTACTCCTAGTGTAGCGGATGACTATACAGGTTATACTCTTTGTGTAGCGGGACAGTATGCATGTTTTTTCCTCCTTGTGTAGCGGATCACTATACAGGTTATACTCCACTGTTAGCGGGACAGTATGCATGTTTTCCTCCTTGTGTAGCGGATCACTATACTGGTTATACTCCGATGGTAGCGGGACAGTATACATGTTTTCCTCCTTGTGTAGCGGATCACTATACAGGTTATACTCCACTGGTAGCGGGACAGTATGCATGTTTTACTCCTTGTGTAGCGGATCACTATACAGGTTATTCTTTACGTGTAGCGGGACAGTATGCATGTTTTACTCCTAGTGTAGCGGATCACCATACAGATTATACTCCATGTGTAGCAGGACAGTATGCATGTTTTACTCCTAGTGTACCGACAGTAGTGGCTACGCGGGCTAAAGCGCAGCGTTAGGTCAAGGGGCCAAGCTCTCTGCCTACTCGGTAGACGCGTGGGTTCGAGCCCCACCGTCGGCTGTCCTTGAAATGGTTTTCCGTGGTTTCCCATTTTCAACACCAGGCAAATGCTGTGACAGTACCTTCTGACAGGCCACGGCCGCTTCCTTCCACATCCTTGACCAGTTTCATTCATCTTGATCCATTCCATCTCTCATCCCGACGCGCAGGTCACCAACGGGCGTCGACTAGAAAGACCTGCACTCGGCCTCTTAGGAGGCTACACGACAAAAAAAAACTCCTAGTGTAGCGGATCACTATACAGATTATACTCCACGTGCAGCGGGACAGTATGCATGTTTTACTCCTAGTGTAGCGGATCACCATACAGATTATACTCCATGTGTAGCGGGACAGTATGCATGTTTTACTCCTAGTGTAGCGGATCACAATACAGGTTATACTCCACGTGTAGTGGGACTTATGGATGTTTTACTCCTAGTGTACCGGATCACTATACAGGTTACACTCCACGTGTAGCGGGACAGTATGCAAGTTTTCCTCCTGGTGTAGCGGATCACTATACAGGTTATACCTCACCTGTAGTGGGACTTATGAATGTTTTACTCCTAGTGTAGTGGATCTCAATACAAGTTATACTCCACGTGTAGTGGGACTTATGAATGTTTTATTCCTAGTGTAGCGGAACACTATACAGGTTATACTCCACTGGTAGCGGGAACGTGTGTATGTTTTCCTCCTTGTGTAGCGGATCACAATACAGGTTATACTCCACGTGTAGCGGGACAGTATGCATGTTTACTCCATGTGTAGCGGATCACTATACAGGTTATACTCCCCGTGTAGCAAAACCGAGTAAAAGTTTACTCCTACTTTAGCGGATCACTATACGGGTTATACTCCGAGGGCAGCGGGAGAGTATGCATGTTTTACTATTGTGTAGCCGATCACCATACAGGTAATACTCCACTTGTAGTGGGACTTATGAATGTTTTACTCCTTGTGTAGCGGATCACTATACAGGTTATACACCACGTGTAGCGGGTCAGTATGCATGTTTTACTCATGTTGTAGTGGACCCCTATACAGGTTATACTCCACGTGTAGCGGGACAGTATGCAAGTTGCACTCTCTGTGCAGCGGATCACTATACAGGTTATACTCCACTTGTAGTGGTACTTGTGAATGTTTTACTCCTTGTGAAGCCGCTCAATATATCGGTTATACTCCACGTGTAGCGGGACAGTATGCATGTTTTACTCCTTGTGTAGCGGATCACTATACAGGCTATACCTCACGTGTGGCATTACAGTATGCATTTTTACTCCTTGTGTAACGGATCACAATACAGGTTATACTCCACGTGTAGCGGGACAGTATGCATGTTTTACTCTTTGTGTAGCAGATCATTATACAGTTTATACTCCACGTGTAGCGGGACAGTATGCATATTTTAGTCCTGGTGTAGCGGATCATTATACAGGTTATACCCCACGTGTAGCGGGTCAGTATGCATGTTTTACTCATGTTGTAGTGGACCCGTATACAGGTTATACTCCACGTGTAGCGGGACAGTATGCAAGTTGCACTCCCTGTGCAGCGGATCACTATACAGGTTATACTCCACTTGTAGTGGTACTTGTGAATGTTTTACTCCTTGTGTAGCGGATCATTATACAGGTTATACTCCACGTGTAGCGGGACAGTATGCATGTTTTACTCCTTGTGTAGAAGATCACTATACATGTTATACTCCACGTGTAGCGGGACAGTATGCATGTTTTACTCCTTGTGTAGCGGATCACTATACAGGTTATTCTCCACGTGTAGCGGGACAGTATGCATGTTTTACTCTTTGTGTAGCACATCATTATACAGTTTATACTCCACGTGTAGCGGGACAGTATGCATATTTTACTCCTTGTGTAGCGGATCATTATACAGGTTATACTCCACGTGTAGCGGGACAGTATGCATGTTTTACTCCTTGTGTAGAAGATAACTATACAAGTTATACTCCACTGGTAGCGGGACAGTGTGCATGTTTTCCTCCTTGAGTAGCGGATCACTATACAGGTTATGCTCCGCGGGTAGCAGGGCAGTATGCATGTTTTACTCCTAGTGTAGCGGATCACTATACAGGTTATACTCCACTTGCAGTGGGACTAATCAATGTTTTACTCCTAGTGCAGTGGATCACCATAGAGGTTATACTCCACGTGTAGCGGGACAGTATGCAAGTTTTCCTCCTTGTGTAGCGGATCACTATACTGGTTATATTCCGCTGGTAGCGGGACAGTATACATGTTTTACTCCTTGTGTAGCGGATGACTATACAGGTTACACTCCATGTGTAGCGGGACAGTATGCATGTTTTACTCCTAGTGTAGCGGATGACTATACAGGTTATACTCCACTGGTAGCGGGGCAGTATACATGTTTTTTCCTCCTTGTGCAGCAGATCACTATACAGGTTATACTCCGCTGGTTGCGGGACAGTGTACATGTTTAACTCCTAGTGTAGCGGATCACTATACAGGTTATAATCCACGTGTAGCGGGACAGTATGCATGTTTTACTCCTCGTGTAGCGGATCACTATACAGGTTATACTCCACTGGTAGCGGGACAGTATTTATGTTTTCCTCCTTGTGTAGCGGATCACTATAGTGGTTATACTCCGATGGTAGCGGGAGAGTATACATGTTTTACTCCTTTTGTAGCGGATGACTATACAGGTTATACTCCATGTGTAGCGGGACAGTATGCATGTTTTACTCCTAGTGTAGCGGATGACTATACAGGTTATACTCTTTATGTAGCGGGACAGTATGCATGTTTTTTCCTCCTTGTGTAGCGGATCACTATACAGGTTATACTCCACTGGTAGCGGGACAGTATGCATGTTTTCCTCCTTGTGTAGCGGATCACTATACTGGTTATACTCCGATGGTAGCGGGACAGTATACATGTTTTACTCCTTGTGTAGCGGATCACTATACAGGTTATACTCCGCTGGTTGCGGGAGAGTATACATGTCTTACTCCTAGTGTAGCGGATCACTATACAGGTTATAATCCACGTGTAGCGGGACAGTATGCATGTTTTACTCCTAGTGTAGCGGATCACCATACAGATTATACTCCATGTGTAGCAGGACAGTATGCATGTTTTACTCCTAGTGTACCGACAGTAGTGGCTACGCGGGCTAAAGCGCTGCTTTAGGGCAAGGGGCCAAGCTCTCTGCCTACTCGGTAGACGCGTGGGTTCGAGCCCCACCGTCGGCTGTCCTTGAAATGGTTTTCCGTGGTTTCCCATTTTCAACACCAGGCAAATGCTGTGACAGTACCTTCTGACAGGCCACGGCCGCTTTCTTCCACATCCTTGACCAGTTTCATTCATCTTCATCCATTCCATCTCTCATCCCGACGCGCAGGTCACCAACGGGCGTCGACTAGAAAGACCTGCACTCGGCCTCTTAGGAGGCTACACGACAAAAAAAACTCCTAGTGTAGCGGATCACTATACAGATTATACTCCACGTGCAGCGGGACAGTATGCATGTTTTACTCCTAGTGTAGCGGATCACCATACAGATTATACTCCATGTGTAGCGGGACAGTATGCATGTTTTACTCCTAGTGTAGCGGATCACAATACAGGTTATACTCCACGTGTAGTGGGACTTATGAATGTTTTACTCCTAGTGTACCGGATCACTATACAGGTTACACTCCACGTGTAGCGGGACAGTATGCAAGTTTTCCTCCTGGTGTAGCGGATCACTATACAGGTTATACCTCACCTGTAGTGGGACTTATGAATGTTTTACTCCTAGTGTAGTGGATCTCAATACAAGTTATACTCCACGTGTAGTGGGACTTATGAATGTTTTATTCCTAGTGTAGCGGAACACTATACAGGTTATACTCCACTGGTAGCGGGACAGTGTGTATGTTTTCCTCCTTGTGTAGCGGATCACAATACAGGTTATACTCCACGTGTAGCGGGACAGTATGCATGTTTACTCCATGTGTAGCGGATCACTATACAGGTTATACTCCACGTGTAGCAAAACAGAGTAAATGTTTACTCCTACTTTAGCGGATCACTATACGGGTTATACTCCGCGGGCAGCGGGAGAGTATGCATGTTTTACTATTGTGAAGCCGATCACCATACAGGTTATACTCCACTTGTAGTGGGACTTATGAATGTTTTACCCCTTGTGTAGCGGATCACCATACAGGTTATACACCACGTGTAGCGGGACAGTATGCATGTTTTACTCCTTGTGAAGCCGCTCAATATATCGGTTATACTCCACGTGTAGCGGGACAGTATGCATGTTTTACTCCTTGTGTAGCGTATCACTATACAGGTTATACCTCACGTGTGGCATTACAGTATGCATTTTTACTCCTTGTGTAACGGATCACAATACAGGTTATACTCCACGTGTAGCGGGACAGTATGCATGTTTTACTCTTTGTGTAGCAGATCATTATACAGTTTATACTCCACGTGTAGCGGGACAGTATGCATATTTTACTCCTGGTGTAGCGGATCATTATACAGGTTATACCCCACGTGTAGCGGGTCAGTATGCATGTTTTACTCATGTTGTAGTGGACCCCTATACAGGTTATACTCCACGTGTAGCGGGACAGTATGCAAGTTGCACTCCCTGTGCAGCGGATCACTATAGAGGTTATACTCCACTTGTAGTGGTACTTGTGAATGTTTTACTCCTTGTGTAGCGGATCATTATACAGGTTATACTCCACGTGTAGCGGGACAGTATGCATGTTTTACTCCTTGTGTAGGAGATCACTATACATGTTATACTCCACGTGTAGCGGGACAGTATGCATGTTTTACTCCTTGTGTAGCGGATCACTATACAGGTTATTCTCCACGTGTAGCGGGACAGTATGCATGTTTTACTCCTAGTGTAGCGGATCACCATACAGATTATACTCCATGTGTAGCAGGACAGTATGCATGTTTTACTCCTAGTTTAGCGGATCACTATACAGATTATACTCCACGTGCAGCGGGACAGTATGCAGGTTTTACTCCTTTTGTAGGGGATCACTATACAGGTTAATCTCCACATGTAGCGGGACAGTATGCAAGTTTTACTCCTAGTGTAGCAGATCACCATACAGATTATAGTCCATGTGTAGCGGGACAGTATGCATGTTTTACTCCCAATGTAGCGGATCACAATACAGGTTATACTCCACGTGTAGTGGGACTTATGAATGTTTTACTCCTAGTGTACCGGATCACTATACAGGTTATACTCCACGTGTAGCGGGACAGTATGCAAGTTTTCCTCCTGGAGTAGCGGATCACTATACAGGTTATACCTCACCTGTAGTGGGACTTATGAATGTTTTACTCCTAGTGCAGTGGATCTCAATACAGGTTATACTCCACGTGTAATGGGACTTATGAATGTTTTACTCCTAGTGTAGCGGAACACTATACAAGTTATACTCCACTGGTAGCGGGACAGTGTGCATGTTTTCCTCCTTGTGTAGCGGATCACTATACAGGTTATACTCCGCTGGTAGCGGGGCAATATGCATGATTTACTCCTTGTGTAGCGGATCACTATACAGGTTATACTCCGCTGGTAGCGGGACAGTATGCATTTTTACCCCTAGTGTAGCGGATCACTATACAGGTTATACCTCACGTGTAGCGGGACAGTATGCATGTTTTACTCTTTGTGTAGCAGATCATTATACAGTATATACTCCACGTGTAGCGGGACAGTATGCTTGTTTACTCCTTGTGTAGCGGATCACAATACAGGTTATACTCCACGTGTAGCGGGGCACTATGCATGTTTTACTTCTTGTGTAGCGGATCACTATACAGGTTATACTCCACGTGTAGCGGGACAGTATGCATGTTTACTCCTTGTGTAGCGGATCACTATACAGGTTATACCTCACATGTGGTGGTACAGTATGCATGTTTTACTTCTTCTGTGGCGGATCACTATGCAGGTTAGACTTCACGTGTAGCGGCACAGTATGCATGTAATACTCCCTATGCAGCGGATCACTATACAGGATATACTACACGTATAGCGGGACAGTATGCATGTTTTACTCCCTGTGCAGCGGATCACTATGCAGGTTATACTCCACTTGTAGTGGGAGAGTATGCATGTTTACTCTTTGTGTAGCGGATCATTATACAGGTTATACTCCTCGTGTAGCGGGACAGTATGCATGTTTATCTCCTAGTGTAGCGGATCATTATACAGGTTATACTTCACGTGTAGCGGATCACTATGCATGCTTTACTTCTTGTGTAGCGGATCATTATACAGTTTATACACCAAGTGAAGCGGGCCAGTATGCTTGTTTTACTCCTTGTGTAGCGGATCACAATACAGGTTATACTCCACGTTTAGCGGCACAGTATGCATTTTTTACTCCTTGTGTAGCGGATCACTATACAGGTTATACTCCACGTGTAGCGGAACACGATTCATATTTTACTCCTTGTGTAGCGGATCATTATACAGGTTATAATTCACGTGTAGCGGGACACTATGTATGTTTACTCCTTGTGTAGCGATCCATTCACAGGTTATATTCCACGTGTAGCGGGAGAGTATGCATGTTTACTCCTTGTGTAGCGATCATTTCACAGGTTATTCTCCACGTGTAGCGGGACAGTATGCATGTTTTACTCCTAGTGTAGCGGATCACCATACAGATTATACTCCATGTGTAGCAGGACAGTGTGCATGGTTTACTCCTATTGTAGCGGATCACTATACAGATTATACTCCACGTGTAGCGGGACAGTATGCATGTTTTACTCCTTTTGTAGGGGATCACTATACAGGTTATTCTCCACGTGTAGCGGGACAGTATGCATGTTTTACTCCTAGTGTAGCGGATCACCATACAGATTATACTCCATGTGTAGCGGGACAGTATGCATATTTTACTCCTAGTTTTGCGGATCACAATACAGGTTATACTCCACGTGTAGTGGGACTTATGAATGTTTTACTCCTAGTGTACCGGATCACTATACAGGTTATACTCCACGTGTAGCGGGACAGTATTTAAGTTTTCCTCCTGGTGTAGCGGATCACTATACAGGTTATACCTCACCTGTAGTGGGACTTATGGATGTTTTACTCCTAGTGTAGCGGATCTCAATACTGGTTATACTCCACGTGTAGTGGGACTTATGAATGTTTTACTTCTAGTGTAGCGGAACACTATACAGGTTATACTCCACTGGTAGCGGGACAGTGTGCATGTTTTCCTCCTTGTGTAGCGGATCACAATACAGGTTATACTCCACGTGTAGCGGGACAGTATTCATGTTTACTCCATGAGTAGCGGTTCACTATACAGGTTATACTCCACGTGTAGCAAAACAGTATAAATGTTTACTCCTACTTTAGCGGATCACTATACGGGTTATACTCCGCGGGCAGCGGGAGAGTATGCATGTTTTACTATTGTGTAGCCGATCACCATACAGGTTATACTCCACTTGTAGTGGGACTTATGAATGTTTTACTCCTTGTGTAGCGGATCACCATACTGGTTATACACCACGTAAAGCGGGACAGTATGCATGTTTTGCTCCTTGTGAAGCCGCTCAATATACAGGTTATACTCCACGTGTAGCGGGACAGTGTGCATGTTTTACTCCTTGTGTAGCGGATCACTATACAGGTTATACCTCACGTGTGGCGTTACAGTATGCATTTTTACTCCTTGTGTAGCGGATCACAATACAGGTTATACTCCACGTGTAGCGGAACAGTATGCATGTTTTACTATTTGTGTAGCAGATCATTATACAGTTTATACTCCACGTGTAGCGGGACAGTATGCATATTTTACTCCTGGTGTAGCGGATCATTATACAGGTTATACCCCACGTGTAGCGGGACAGTATGAATGTTTTACTCCTTGTGTAGCGGATCATTATACAGGTTATACTCCACGTGTAGCGGGACAGTATGCATGTTTTACTCCTAGTGTAGCGGATCACCATACAGATTATACTCCATGTGCAACAGGACAGTATGCATGTTTTAATCCTAGTGTAGCGGATCACTATACAGATTATACTCCACGTGTAGCGGGACAGAATGCATGTTTTACTCCTTTTGTAGGGGATCACTATACAGGTTATTCTCCACGTGTAGCGGGACAGTATGCATGTTTTACTCCTAGTGTAGCGGATCACAATACAGGTTATACTCCACGTGTAGTGGGACGTAAGAATGTTTTACTCCTAGTGTACCGGATCACTATACAGGTTATACTACACGTGTAGCGGGACAGTATGCAAGTTTTCCTCCTGGTGTAGCGGATCACTATACAGGTTATACCTCACCTGTAGTGGGACTTATGAATGTTTTACTCCTAGTGTAGCGGATCTCAATACAGGTTATACTCCACGTGTAGTGGGACTTATGAATGTTTTACTCTTAGTGTAGCGGAACACTATACAGGTTATACTCCACTGGTAGCGGGACAGTGTGCATGTTTTCCTCCTTGTGTAGCGGATCACTATACAGGTTATACTCCACTTGCAGTGGGACTTATGAATGTTTTACTCCTAGTGCAGTGGATCACCATAGAGGTTGTACTCCACGTGTAGCGGGACAGTGTGCATGTTTTCCTCCTAGTGTAGCGGATCACTAAACAGGTTATACTCCACTTGTAGCGGGACAGTATGCATGTTTTACTCCTAATGAAGTGGATCACTATACAGGGTTGTACTCCGCTGTTAGTGGGACAGTGTGCATGTTTTACTCCTAGTGTAGCGGATCACTATACAGGTTATACTCTATGTGTAGCGGGACAGTATGCATGTTTTACTCCTTGTGTAGCGGATCACTATACAGGTTATACTCCACTGGTAGCGGGACAGTATTTATGTTTTCCTCCTTGTGTAGCGGATCACTATAGTGGTTATACTCCGATGGTAGCGGGAGTGTATACATGTTTTACACCTTTTGTAGCGGATGACTATACAGGTTATACTCCATGTGTAGCGGGACAGTATGCATGTTTTACTCCTAGTGTAGCGGATGACTATACAGGTTATACTCTTTGTGTAGCGGGACATTATGCATGTTTTTCCTCCTTGTGTAGCGGATCACTATACAGGTTATACTCCACTGGTAGCGGGACAGTATGCATGTTTTCCTCCTTGTGTAGCGGATCACTATACTGGTTATACTCCGATGGTAGCGGGACAGTATACATGTTTTACTCCTTGTGTAGCGGATGACTATACAGGTTATACTCCATGTGTAGCGGGACAGTATGCATGTTTTACTCCTAGTGTAGCGGATGACTATACACGTTATACTCCACTGGTAGCGGGACAGTATGCATGTTTTTTCCTCCTTGTGTAGCGGATCACTACACAGGTTATACTCCGCTGGTAGCGGGACAATATGCATGATTTACTCCTTGTGTAGCGGATCACTATACAGGTTATACCCGCTGGTAGCGGGACAGTATGCATTTTTACTCCTAGTAGAGCGGATCACTATACAGGTTAAACCTCACGTGTAGCGGGACAGTATGCTTGTTTTACTCCTTGTGTAGCGGATCACTATACAGGTTATACTCCGCGGGTAGCGGGAGAGTATGCATGTTTTACTCCTTGTGTAGGGGATCACTATTCAGGTTATACTCACGTGTAGCGGGACAGTATGCATGTTTTACTCTTTGTGTAGCAGATCATTATACAGTTTATACACCACGTGTAGCGGGACAGTATGCATGTTTTACTCCTTGTGTAGGGGATCACTATACAGGTTATACTCCACTGGTAGCGGGACACAATGCACGTTTTACTCCTTGTGTAGCGGATCACTATACAGGTTATACTCCACGTGTAGCGGGACAGTATGCATGTTTACTCCTTGTGTAGCTGATCACTATACAGGTTATACTCCACGTGTAGCAGGACAGTATGAATGTTTACTCCTTGTGTAGCGGATCACAATACAGGTTATACTCCTCTGGTAGCGGGACAGTATGCATATTTTCCTACTTATGTAGCCGATCACTATACAGGTTATACTCCGCTGGTAGCGGGACAATATCCATGATTTACTCCTTTGTAGCGGATCACTATACAGGTTATACTCCACTGGTAGCGGGACAGTATGCATCTTTTCCTCCTTGTGTAGCGGATCACTATACAGTTTATACTCCGCTGGTAGCGGGACAATATGCATGATTAACTCCTTGTGTAGCGCATCACTATACAGGTTATACTCCGCTGGTAGCGGGACAGTATGCATTTTTACTCCTAGTGTAGCGGATCACTATACAGGTTATACCTCACGTGTAGCGGGACAATATGCTTGATTTACTCCTTGTGTAGCGGATCACTATACAGGTTATACTCCGCGGGTAGCGGGACAGTATGCATGTTTAACACCTTGTGTAGGGGATCACTATTCAGGTTATACTCACGTGTAGCGGGACAGTATGCACGTTTTACTCTTTGTGTAGCAGATCATTATACAGTTATACAGTTTATACTCCACGTGTAGCGGGACAGTATGCATGTTTTACTCCTTGTGTAGGCGATCACTATACAGGTTATACTCCACGTGTAGAGGGACAGTATGCATGTTTACTCCTTGTGTAGCGGATCACTATACAGGTTATACTCCACGTGTAGCGGGACACTATGCACGTTTTACTCCTTGTGTAGCGGATCACTATACAGGTTATTCTCCACGTGTAGAGGGACAGTATGCATGTTTACTCCTTGTGTAGCTGATCACTATACAGGTTATACTCCACTGGTAGCGGGACAGTATGCATCTTTTCCTCCTTGTGTAGCCGATCACTATACAGGTTATACTCCGCTGGTAGCGGGACAATATGCATGATTTATTCCTTGTGTAGCGGATCACTATACATGTTATACTCCACGTGTAGCGGGACAGTATGCATTTTTACTCCTAGTGTAGCGGATCACTATACAGGTTATACCTCACGTGTAGCGGGACAGTATGCATGTTTTACTCCTTGTGTAGCAGATCATTATACAGTATATACTCCACGTGTAGCGGGTTAGTATGCATGTTTACTCCTTGTGTAGCGGATCACAATACAGGTTATAATCCACGTGTAGCGGGACACTATGAATGTTTTACTTCTTGTGTAGCGGATCACTATACATGTTATACTCCACGTGTAGCGGGACAGTATGCATGTTTACTCCTTGTGTAGCGGATCACTATACAGGTTATACCTCACGTGTGGTGGTACAGTATGCAAGTTTTACTTCTTGTGTAGCGGATCACTAAACAGGTTAGACTTCACGTGTAGCGGCACAGTATGCATGTAATACTCCCTGTTCAGCGGATCACTATACAGGTTATACTACACTTGTAGTGGGAGAGTATGCATGTTTTACTCTTTGTGTAGCGGATCATTATACAGGTTATACTTCACGTGTAGCGGGACAGTATGCATGTTTTACTCTTTTGTAAGGGATCACTATACAGGTTATTCTCCACGTGTAGCGGGACAGTATGCATTTTTACTCCTAGTGTAGCGGATCACTATACATGTTATACCCCACTTGTAGCGGGACACTATGCATGTTTATCTCCTAGTGTAGCGGATCATTATACAGGTTATACTTCACGTGTAGCGGATCACTATGCATGCTTTACTTCTTGTGTAGCGGATCATTATACAGTTTATACTCCACGTGTAGCGGGACAGAATGCTCGTTTTACTCCTTGTTTAGCGGATCATTATGCAGGTTATACACCAAATGAAGCGGGCCAGTATCCTTGTTTTACTCCTTGTGTAGCGGTTCACAATACAGGTTATACTCCACGTGTAGCGGGACACTATGCATGTTTTACTCCTTGTGTAGCGGAACACCATACAGATTATACTCCATGTGTAGCAGGACGGTATGCATGTTTTACTCCTAGTGTAGCGGATCACTATACAGATTATACTCCACGTGTAGCGGGACAGTATGCATGTTTTACTCTTTTGTAAGGGATCACTATACAGGTTATTCTCCACGTGTAGCGGGACAGTATGCATGTTTTACTCCTAGTGTAGCGGATCACCATACAGATTATACTCCATGTGTAGCGGGACAGTATGCATGTTTTACTCCTTGTGTAGGGGATCACTATACAGGTTATACTCCACTGGTAGCGGGACACAATGCACGTTTTACTCCTTGTGTAGCGGATCACTATACAGGTTATACTCCACGTGTAGCGGGACAGTATGCATGTTTACTCCTTGTGTAGCTGATCACTATACAGGTTATACTCCACGTGTAGCAGGACAGTATGAATGTTTACTCCTTGTGTAGCGGATCACAATACAGGTTATACTCCACTGGTAGCGGGACAGTATGCATATTTTCCTACTTATGTAGCCGATCACTATACAGGTTATACTCCGCTGGTAGCGGGACAATATCCATGATTTACTCCTTGTGTAGCGGATCACTATACAGGTTATACTCCACTGGTAGCGGGACAGTATGCATCTTTTCCTCCTTGTGTAGCGGATCACTATACAGTTTATACTCCGCTGGTAGCGGGACAATATGCATGATTAACTCCTTGTGTAGCGGATCACTATACAGGTTATACTCCGCTGGTAGCGGGACAGTATGCATTTTTACTCCTAGTGTAGCGGATCACTATACAGGTTATACCTCACGTGTAGCGGGACAATATGCTTGATTTACTCCTTGTGTAGCGGATCACTATACAGGTTATACTATGCGGGTAGCGGGACAGTATGCATGTTTAACACCTTGTGTAGGGGATCACTATTCAGGTTATACTCACGTGTAGCGGGACAGTATGCATGTTTTACTCTTTGTGTAGCAGATCATTATACAGTTTATACTCCACGTGTAGCGGGACAGTATGCATGTTTTACTCCTTGTGTAGGCGATCACTATACAGGTTATACTCCACGTGTAGAGGGACAGTATGCATGTTTACTCCTTGTGTAGCGGATCACTATGCAGGTTATACTCCACGTGTAGCGGGACACTATGCACGTTTTACTCCTTGTGTAGCGGATCACTATACAGGTTATTCTCCACGTGTAGAGGGACAGTATGCATGTTTACTCCTTGTGTAGCTGATCACTATACAGGTTATACTCCACTGGTAGCGGGACAGTATGCATCTTTTCCTCCTTGTGTAGCCGATCACTATACAGGTTATACTCCGCTGGTAGCGGGACAATATGCATGATTTATTCCTTGTGTAGCGGATCACTATACATGTTATACTCCGCTGGTAGCGGGACAGTATGCATTTTTACTCCTAGTGTAGCGGATCACTATACAGGTTATACCTCACGTGTAGCGGGACAGTATGCATGTTTTACTCCTTGTGTAGCAGATCATTATACAGTATATACTCCACGTGTAGCGGGTTAGTATGCATGTTTACTCCTTGTGTAGCGGATCACAATACAGGTTATAATCCACGTGTAGCGGGACACTATGAATGTTTTACTTCTTGTGTAGCGGATCACTATACATGTTATACTCCACGTGTAGCGGGACAGTATGCATGTTTACTCCTTGTGTAGCGGATCACTATACAGGTTATACCTCACGTGTGGTGGTACAGTATGCAAGTTTTACTTCTTGTGTAGCGGATCACTAAACAGGTTAGACTTCACGTGTAGCGGCACAGTATGCATGTAATACTCCCTGTTCAGCGGATCACTATACAGGTTATACTACACTTGTAGTGGGAGAGTATGCATGTTTTACTCTTTGTGTAGCGGATCATTATACAGGTTATACTCCTCGTATAGCGGGACAGTATGCATGTTTTACTCCTTGTGTAGCGGATCACTATACATGTTATTCTCCACGTATAGCGGGACACTATGCATGTTTTACTCCTAGTGTAGCGGATCACTATACATGTTATACCCCACTTGTAGCGGGACACTATGCATGTTTATCTCCTAGTGTAGCGGATCATTATACAGGTTATACTTCACGTGTAGCGGATCACTATGCATGCTTTACTTCTTGTGTAGCGGATCATTATACAGTTTATACTCCACGTGTAGCGGGACAGAATGCTCGTTTTACTCCTTGTTTAGCGGATCATTATGCAGGTTATACACCAAATGAAGCGGGCCAGTATGCATGTTTTACTCCTTGTGTAGCGGTTCACAATACAGGTTATACTCCACGTGTAGCGGGACACTATGCATGTTTTACTCCTAATGTAGCGGATCACCATACAGATTATACTCCATGTGTAGCAGGACGGTATGCATGTTTTACTCCTAGTGTAGCGGATCACTATACAGATTATACTCCACGTGTAGCGGGACAGTATGCATGTTTTACTCTTTTGTAAGGGATCACTATACAGGTTATTCTCCACGTGTAGCGGGACAGTATGCATGTTTTACTCCTAGTGTAGCGGATCACCATACAGATTATACTCCATGTGTAGCGGGACAGTATGCATGTTTTACTCCTAGTGTAGCGGATCACAATACAGGTTATACTCCACGTGTAGTGGGACTTATGAACGTTTTACTCCTAGTGTACCGGATCACTATTCAGGTTATACTCCACGTGTAGCGGGACAGTGTGCAAGTTTTCCTCCTGGTGTAGCGGATCACTAAACAGGTTATACCTCACCTGTAGAGGGACTTATGAATGTTTTACTCCTAGTGTAGCGGATCTCAATACATGTTATACTCCACGTGTAGTGGGACTTATGAATGTTTTAATCCTAGTGTAGGGGAACACTATACTGGTTATACTCCACTGGTAGCGGGACAGTATGCATGTTTTACTCTTTGTGTAGCGGATCATTATACAGGTTATACTCCTCGTGTAGCGGGACAGTATGCATGTTTTACTCCTTGTGTAGCGGATCATTATACAGGTTATAATTCACGTGTAGCGGGACACTTTGTATGTTTACTCCTTGTGTAGCGATCAATTCACAGGTTATACTCCACGTGTAGCGTGAGAGTATGCATGTTTACTCCTTGTGTAGCGATCATTTCACAGGTTATTCTCCACGTGTAGCGGGACAGTATGCATGTTTTACTCCTAGTGTAGCGGATCACTATACAGGTTATACCTCACGTGTAGCGGGACAGTATGCATGTTTTACTCCTTGTGTAGGGGATCACTATACAGGTTATACTCCACTGGTAGCGGGACACTATGCACGTTTTACTCCTTGTGTAGCGGATCACTATACAGGTTATACTCCACGTGTAGCGGGACAGTATGCATGTTTACTCCTTGTGTAGCTGATCATTATACAGGTTATAATCCACGTGTAGCGGGACAGTATGAATGTTTACTCCTTGTGTAGCGGATCACAATACAGGATATACTCCACTGGTAGCGGGACAGTATGCATCTTTTCCTCCTTGTGTAGCCGATCACTATACTGGTTATACTCTGCTGGTAGCGGGACAATATGCATGATTTACTCCTTGTGTAGCGGATCACAATACAGGTTATACTCCACGTGTACCGGGACAGTATGCATGTTTTACTCTTTGTGTAGCAGATCATTATACAGTTTATACTCCACGTGTAGCGGGACAGTATGCATATTTTACTCCTGGTGTAGCGGATCATTATACAGGTTATACCCCACGTGTAGCGGGACAGTATGCATATTTTACTCATGTTGTAGCGGACCACTATACAGGTTATGCTCCACGTGTAGCGGGACAGTATGCAAGTTGTACTCCCTGTGAAGCGGATCACAATACAGGTTATACTCCACTTGTAGTGGTACTTATGAATGTTTTACTCCTTGTGTAGCGGATCATTATACAGGTTATACTCCACGTGTAGCGGGACAGTATGCATGTTTTACTCCTAGTGTAGCGGATCACTATACAGATTATATTCCACGTGTAGCGCGACAGTATTCATGTTTTACTCCTTTTGTAGGGGATCACTATACAGGATATTCTCCACGTGTAGCGGGACAGTATGCTAGTTTTATTCCTATTGTAGCGGATAACCATACAGATTATTCTCCATGTGTAGCGGGACAGTATGCATGTTTTACTCCTAGTGTAGCGGATCACAATACAGGTTATACTCCACGTGTAGTGGGACTTATGAATGTTTTACTCCTAGTGTACCGGATCACTATACAGGTTATACTCCTCGTGTAGCGGGACAGTATGCAAGTTTTCCTCCTGGTGTAGCGGATCACTATACAGGTTATACCTCACCTGTAGTGGGACTTATGAATGTTTTACTCCTAGTGTAGCGGATCTCAATACAGGTTATACTCCACGTGTAGTGGGACTTATGAATGTTTTACTCCTAGTGTAGCGGAACACTATACAGGTTATACTCCACTGGTAGCGGGACAGTGTGCATGTTTTCCTACTTGTGTAGCGGATCACTATACAGGTTATACTCCGCGGGTAGCAGGGCAGTATGCATGTTTTACTCCAAGTGTAGCGGATCACTATACAGGTTATACTCCACTTGCAGTGGGACTTATGAATGTTTTACTCCTAGTGCAGTGGATCACCATAGAGGTTGTACTCCACGTGTAGCGGGACAGTGTGCATGTTTTCCTCCTAGTGTAGCGGATCACTAAAGAGGTTATACTCCACTTGTAGCGGGACAGTATGCATGTTTTACTCCTAATGCAGCGGATCACTATACAGGGTTGTACTCCGCTGTTAGCGGGTCAGTGTGCATGTTTTACTCCTAGTGTAGCGGATCACTATACAGGTTATACTCTATGTGTAGCGGGACAGTATGCATGTTTTACTCCTTGTGTAGCGGATCACTATACAGGTTATACTCCACCTGTAGCGGGACAGTATGCATATTTTCCTCCTTGTGTAGCGGATCACTATACTGATTATACTCCGTTGGTAGCGGGACAGTATACATGTTTTACTCCTTTTGTAGCGGATGACTATACAGGTTATACTCCATGTGTAGCGGGACAGTATTCATGTTTTACTCCTAGTGTAGCAGATGACTATACACGTTATACTCCACTGGTAGCGGGACAGTATGCATGTTTTTTCCTCCTTGTGTAGCGGACCACTATACAGGTTATACTCCGCTGGTAGCGGGACAGTATACATGTTTTACTCCTAGTGTAGCGGATCACTATACAGGTTTTACTCCACGTGTAGCGGGACAGTATGCATGTTTTACTCCTTGTGTAGCGGATCACTATACAGGTTATACTCCACTTGTAGCGGGACAGTATGCATCTTTTCCTCCTTGTGTAGCGGATCACTACACAGGTTATACTCCGCTGGTAGCGGGACAATATGCATGATTTACTCCATGTGTAGCGGATCACTATACAGGTTATACTTCGCTGGTAGCGGGACAGTTACATTTTTACTCCTAGTAGAACGGATCACTATACAGGTTATACCTCACGTGTAGCGGGACAGTATGCTTGTTTTACTCGTTGTGTAGCGGATCACTATACAGGTTATAATCCGCGGGTAGCGGGACAGTATGCATGTTTTACTCCTTGTGTAGGGGATCACTATTGAGGTTATACTCACGTGTAGCGGGACAGTATGCATGTTTTACTCTTTGTGTAGCAGATCATTATACAGTTTATACTCCACGTGTAGCGGGACAGTATGCATGTTTTACTCCTTGTGTAGGGGATCACTATACAGGTTATACTCCACTGGTATCGGGACAGTATGCATTTTTACTCCTAGTGTAGCAGATCACTATACAGGTTATACCTCACGTGTAGCGGGACAGTATGCTTGTTTTACTCCTTGTGAAGTGGATCACTATACAAGTTATACTCCGCTGGTAGCGGGACAGTATGCATCTTTTCCTCCTTGTGTAGCGGATCACTATACAGGTTATACTCCGCTGGTAGCGGGACAATATGCATGATTTACTCCTTGTGTAGCGGATCACTATACAGGTTATACTCCACTGGTAGCGGGACAGTACGCATTTTCACTCCTAGTGTAGCGGATCACTATACTGGTTATACCTCACGGGTAGCGGGACAGTATGCTTGTTTTACTCCTTGTGTAGCGGATCACTATACAGGTTATACTCCGCGGGTAGCGGGACAGTATGCATGTATTACTCCTTGTGTAGGGGATCACTATTCAGGTTATACTCACGTGTAGCGGGACAGTTTGCATGTTTTACTCTTTGTGTAGCAGATCATTGTACAGTTTATACTCCACGTGTAGCGGGACAGTATGCATGTTAACTCCTTGTGTAGCGGATCACTATACAGGTTATACTCCACGTGTAGCGGGACACTATGCACGTTTTACTCCTTGTATAGCGGATCACTATACAGGTTATACTCCACGTGTAGCGGGACAGTATGCATGTTTACTCCTTGTGTAGCGGATCACTATACAGGTTAAACTCCACGTGTAGCGGGACAGTATGCATGTTTACTCCTTGTGTAGCGGATCACAATACAGGTTATACTCCACGTGTAGCGGGACACTATGCATGTTTTTCTTCTTGTGTAGCGGATCACTATACAGGTTATACTCCACGTGTAGCGGGACAGTATGCATGTTTACTCCTTGTGTAGCGGATCACTATACAGGTTATACCTCACGTGTGGTGGTACAATATGCATGTTTTACTCCTTGTGTAGTGGATCACTATTCAGGTTATACTCACGTGTAGCGGGACAGTTGGCATGTTTTACTCTTTGTGTAGCAGATCATTATACAGTTTATACTCCACGTGTAGCGGCACAGTATGCATGTAATACTCCTTGTGTAGCGGATCACTATGCAGGTTAGACTCCACGTGTAGCGGCACAGTATGCATGTAATACTCCCTGTGCAGCGGATCACTATACAGGTTATACTAAACGTGTAGCGGGACAGTATGTATGTTTTACTCCCTGTGCAGCGGATCACTATACAGGTTATACTCCACTTGTAGTGGGAGAGTATGCATGTTTTACTCCTTCTGTAGCGGATCATTATACAGCTTATACTCCTCGTGTAGCGGGACAGTATGCATGTTTTACTCCTTGTGTAGCGGATCACTATACATGTTATTCTCCACGTGTAGCGGAACACTATGCATGTTTTACTCCTAGTGTAGCGGATCACTATACATGTTATACTCCACTTGTAGCGGGACACAATGCATGTTTTTCTCCTTGTGTAGCGGACTATTATACAGGTTATACTTCACGTGTAGCGGATCACTATGCATGCTTTACTTCTTGTGTTGCGGATCATTATACAGTTTATACTCCACGTGTAGCGGGACAGAATGCTCGTTTTACTCCTTGTGTAGTGGATCATTATACAGGTTATACTCCACGTGTAGCGACACAGTATGCATTTTTACTCCTTGTGTAGCGGATCACTATACAGGTTATACTCCACGTGTCGCGGAACACGATTCATATTTTACTCCTTGTGTAAAGGATCATTATACAGGTTATAATTCACGTGTAGCGGGACACTATGTATGTTTACTCCTTGTGTAGCGATCAATTCACAGGTTATACTCCACGTGTAGCGGGACAGAATGCTCGTTTTACTCCTTGTGTAGCGGATCACTATACAGGTTATTCTCCACGTGTACCGGGACAGTATGCATGTTTTACTCGTAGTGTAGCGGATCTCCATACAGATTATACTCCATGTGTAACAGGACAGAATGCATGTTTTACTCCTAGTGTAGCGGATCATTATACAGATTATACTCCACGTGTAGCGGGACAGTATGCATGTTTTACTCCTTTTGTAGGGGATCACTATACTGGTTATTCTCCACGTGTAGCGGGACAGTATGCATGTTTTACTCCTAGTGTAGCGGATCACCATACAGATTATACTCCATGTTTAGCGGGACAGTATGCATGTTTTACTCCTAGTGTAGCGGATCACAATACAGGTTATACTCCACGTTTATTGGGACTTATGAATGTTTTTCTCCTAGTGTACCGGATCTCTATACAGGTTATACTCCACGTGTAGCGGGACAGTATGCATGTTTTACTCCTTTTGTAGGGGATCACCATACAGATTATACTCCATGTGTAGCGGGACAGTATGCATGTTTACTCCTAGTGTAGCGGATCACCATACAGATTATACTCCATGTGTAGCGGGACAGTATGCATGTTTTACTCCTAGTGCAGCGGATCACTATACAGATTATACTCCACGTGTAGCGGGACAGTATGCATGTTTTACTCCTTTTGTAGGGGATCACTATACTGGTTATTCTCCACGTGTAGCGGGCATTATGCATGTTTTACTCCTAGTGTAGCGGATCACCATACAGATTATACTCCATGTGTAACAAGACAGTATGCATGTTTTACTCCTAGTGTAGCGGATCACTATACAGATTATACTCCACGTGTAGCGGGACAGTATGCATGTTTTCCTCCTTTTGTAGGGGATCACTATACTGGTTATTCTCCACGTGTAGCGGGACAGTATGCATGTTTTACTCCTAGTGTAGCGGATCACCATACAGATTATACTCCATGTGTAGCGGGACAGTATGCATGTTTTACTCCTAGTGTAGCGGATCACAATACAGGTTATACTCCACGTGTAATGGGACTTATGAATGTTTTACTCTTAGTGTACCGGATCACTATACAGGTTATACTCCACGTGTAGCGGGACAGTATGCATGTTTTACTCCTTTTGTAGGGGATCACCATACAGATTATACTCCATGTGTATCGGGACAGTATGCATGTTTTACTCCTAGTGTAGCGGATCACCATACAGATTATACTCCATGTGTAGCGGGACAGTATGCATGTTTTACTCCTAGTGCAGCGGATCACTATACAGGTTATACTCCAATTGCAGTGGGACTTATGAATGTTTTACTCCTAGTGCAGTGGATCACCATAGAGGTTGTACTCCACGTGTAGCGAGACAGTGTGCATGTTTTCCTCCTAGTGTAGCGGATCACTAAACAGGTTATACTCCACTGGTAGCGGGACAGTATGCATGTTTTACTCCTAATGAAGCGGATCACTATACAGGGTTGTACTCCGCTGTTAGCGGGACAGTGTGCATGTTTTACTCCTAGTGTTGCGGATCACTATACAGGTTATACTTTATGTGTAGCGGGACAGTATGCATGTTTTACGCCTTGTGTAGCGGATCACTATACAGGTTATACTCCACTGGTAGCGGGACAGTATGCATCTTTTCCTCCTTGTGTAGCGGATCACTATACTGGTTATAATCCGCTGGTAGCGGGACAGTATACATGTTTTACTCCTTGTGTAGCGGATGACTATACAGGTTATACTCCATGTGTAGCGGGACAGTATGCATGTTTTACTCCTAGTGTAGCGGATGACTATACAGGTTATACTCCACTGGTAGCGGGAGAGTATGCATGTTTTTTCCTCCTTGTGTAACGGATCACTATAGAGGTAAATACTCCGCTGGTAGCGGGACAGTATACATGTTTTACTCCTTGTGTAGCGTATCACTATACAGGTCATACTCCACGTGTAGCGGGACCGTATGCATGTTTTACTCCTTGTGTAGCGGATCACTATACAGGTTATACTCCACTGGTAGCGGGACAGTATCCTTCTTTTCCTCCTTGTGTAGCGGATCACTATACAGTTTATACCCCGCTGGTAGCGGGACAATATGCATGATTTACTCCTTGTGTAGCGGATCACTATACAGGTTATACCCCGCTGGTAACGGGACAGTATGTATTTTTACTCCTAGTGTAGCGGATCACTATACAGGTTATACCTCACGTGTAGCGGGACAGTATGCTTGTTTTACTCCTTGTGTAGCGGATCTCTATACAGGTTATACTCCGCGGGTAGCGGGACAGTATGCTTGTAATACTCCCTGTGCAGCGGATCACTATACAGGTTATACTCCACTTGTAGCGGGACAGTATGCATGTTTTTCTCCTTGTGTAGGCGATCACTATACAGGTTATACTCCACGTGTAGCGGGACAGTATGCATGTTTACTCCTTGTGTAGCGGATCACAATACAGGTTATACTCCACGTGTAGCGGGACACTATGCATGTTTTACTTCTTGTGTAGCGGATCACTATACAGGTTATACTCCACGTGTAGCGGGACAGTATGCATGTTTACTCTTTGTGTAGCGGATCACTATACAGGTTATACCTCACGTGTGGAGGTACAGTATGCATGTTTTACTTCTTGTGAAGCGGATCACTATACAGGTTAGACTCCACGTGTAGCGGCACAGTATGCATGTAATACTCCCTGTGCAGCGGATCACTATACAGGTTATACTACACGTGTAGCGGGACAGTATGCATGTTTTACTCCCTGTGCAGCGGATCACTATGCAGGTTATACTCCACTTGTACTGGGAGAGTATGCATATTTTACTCCTTGTGTAGCGGATCATTATACAGGTTCTACTCCTCGTGTAGCGGGACAGTATGCATGTTTTACTCCTTGTGTAGCGGATCACTATACATGTTATTCTCCACGTGTAGCGGGACACTATGCATGCTTTACTCCTAGTGTAGCGGATCACTGTATATGTTATACTCCACTTGTAGCGGGACACTATGCATGTATTTCTCCTTGTGTAGCGGATCATTATACAGGTTATAATTCACGTGTAGCGGATCACTATGCATGGTTTACTTCTTGTGTAGCGGATCAATATAGAGTTTATACTCCACGTGTAGCGGGCCAGAATGCTCGTTTTACTCCTTGTGTAGCGGATCATTATACAGGTTATACCTCACGTGTGGCGGTACAGTATGCATGTTTTACTCCATGTGTAGCGGATGACTATACAGGTTATACTCCACGTGTAGCGGGACAGTATGCATTTTTTACTCCTTGTGTAGCGGATCACAATACAGGTTATACTCCACGTGTAGCGGACCACTATGCATGTTTTACTTCTTGTGTAGCGGATCACTATACAGGTTATACTCCACGTGTAGCGGGACAGTATGCATGTTTACTCCTTGTGTAGCGGATCACGATACAGGTTATAATTAACGTGTAGCGGCACAGTATGCATGTAATACTCACTGTGCAGCGGATCACTATACAGGTTATACTACACGTGTAGCGGGACAGTATGAATGTTTTACTCCCTGTGCAGCGGATCACTATACATGTTATACTTCACTTGTAGTGGGAGAGTATGATTGTTTTACTCCTTGTGTAGCGGATCATTATACAGGTTATACTCCTCGTGTAGCGGGACGGTATGCATGTTTTACTCCTTGTGTAGCGGATCACTATACATGTTATTCTCCACGTGTAGCGGGACACTATGCATGTTTTACTCCTAGTGTAGCGGATCACTATACATGTTATACTCGACTTGTAGCGGGACACTATACATGTTTTTCTCCTTGTGTAGCGGATCATTATACAGGTTATACTTCACGTGTAGCGGATCACTATGCATGCTTTACTTCTTGTGTAGCGGATCATTATACAGTTTATGCTCCACGTGTAGCGGGACAGAATGCTCGTTTTACTCCTTGTGTAGCGGATCATTATACAGGTTATACACCAAGTGTAGCGGGCCAGTAAGCATGTTTTACTCCTTGTGTAGCGGATCACAATACAGGTTATACTCCACGTGTAGCGGCACAGTATGCATTTTTTACTCCTTGTGTAGCGGATCACTATACAGGTTATACTCCACGTGTAGCGGAACACGATTCATATTTTACTCCTTGTGTAGCGGATCATTATACAGGTTATAATTCACGTGTAGCGAGATACTATGTATGTTTACTCCTTGTGTAGCGATCATTTCACAGGTTATACTCCACGTGTAGCGGGAGAGTATGCATGTTTACTCCTTGTGTAGCGATCATTTCACAGGTTATACTCCGCTTGTAGCGGGACAGTATGCCGGTTTTACTCCTTGTGTAGCGGATCATTATACAGGTTATACTTCACGTGTAGCGGATCACTATGCATGCTTTACTTCTTGTGTAGCGGATCAATATACAGTTTATACTCCACGTGTAGCGGGACAGAATGCTCGTTTTACTCCTTGTGTAGCGGATCATTATACAGGTTATGCCTCACGTGTGGCGGTACAGTATGCATGTTTTACTCCATGTGTAGCGGATGACTATACAGGTTATACTCCACGTGTAGCGGGACAGTATGCATTTTTTACTCCTTATGTAGCGGATCACCATACAGGTTTTACACCACGTGTAGCGGGACAGTATGCTTGTTTTACTCTTTGTGTAGCCGCTCAATATACAGGTTATACTCCACGTGTAGCGGGACAGTATGCATGTTTTTCTCCTTGTGTAGAGGATCACTATACAGGTTATACCTCTCGTGTGGCGGTACAGTATGCGTTTTTACTCCTTGTGTAGCGGATCACCATACTGGTTATACTCCACGTGTAGCGGGACGGTATGCATGTTTTACTCTTTGTGTAGCAGATCATTATACAGTTTATACTCCTCGTGTAGCGGGACGGTATGCAAGTTTTACTCCTTGTGTAGCGGATCATTATACATGTTATACCCCACGTGTAGCGGAACAGTATGCATGTTTTACTCATTTTGTAGCGGACCACTATACAGGTTATACTATACGTGTAGCGGGACAGTATGCAAGTTGTACTCCCTGTGCAGCGGATCACTATTCAGGTTATACTCCAATTGTAGTGGGACTTATGAATGTTTTACTCCTTGTGTAGCGGATCATTATACAGGTTATACTCCACGTGTAGCGGGACAGTATGCTTGTTTTACTCCTTGTGTAGCGGATCACTATACAGGTTATTCTCCACGTGTAGCGGGACAGTATGCATGTTTTACACCTAGTGTAGCGGATCACCATACAGATTATACTCCATGCGTAGAAGGACGGTATACGTGTTTTACTCCTAGTGTAGCGCATCACTATACAGATTATACTCCACGTGCAGCGAGACAGTATGCATGTTTTATTCCTAGTGTAGCGGATCACAATACAGATTATACTCCATGTGTAGCGGGATAGTAAGCATGTTTTACTCCTAGTGTAGCGGATCACAATACAGGTTATACTCCACGTGTAGTGGGACTTATGAATGTTTTACTCCTAGTATACCGGATCACTATACAGGTTATACTCCACGTGTAGCGGGACAGTATGCAAGTTTTCCTCCTGGTGTAGCGGATCACTATACAGGTTATACCTCACCTGTAGTGGGATTTATGAATGTTTTACTCCTAGTGTAGCGGATCTCAATACAGGTTATACTCCACGTGTAGTGGGACTTATGAATGTTTTACTCCTAGTGTAGCGGAACACTATACATGTTATACTCCACTGGTAGCGGGACAGTGTGCATGTTTTCCTCCTTGTGTAGCGGATCACAATACAGGTTATACTCCACGTGTAGCAAAACAGTAAAAATGTTTACTCCTACTTAAGCGGATCACTATACGGGTTATACTCCGCGGGCAGCAGGAGAGTATGCATGTTTTACTATTGTGTAGCCGATCACCATACAGGTTATTCTCCACTTATAGTGGGACTTATGAATGTTTTACTCCTTGTGTAGAGGATCACTATACAGGTTATACCTCACGTGTTGCGGTACAGTATGCATTTTACTCCTTGTGTAGCGGATCACAATACAGGTTATACTCCACGTGTAGCGGGACAGTATGCATGTTTTACTCTTTGTGTAGCAGATCATTATACAGTTTATACTCCTCGTGTAGCGGGACAGTATGCATATTTTACTCCTGGTGTAGCGGATCATTATACAGGTTATACCCCACGTGTAGCGGAACAGTATGCATGTTTTACTCATTTTGTAGCGGACCACTATACAGGTTATGCTATACGTGTAGCGGGACAGTATGCAAGTTGTACTCCCTGTGCAGCGGATCACTATTCAGGTTATTCTCCACGTGTAGCGGGACAGTATGCATGTTTTACTCCTTGTGTAGCGGATCACTATACAGGTTATTCTCCACGTGTAGCGGGACAGTATGCATGTTTTACTCCTAGTGTAGCGGATCACCATACAGATTATACTCCATGCGTAGCAGGACGGTATGCGTGTTTTACTCCTAGTGTTCGGATCACTATACAGATTATACTCCACGTGCAGCGGGACAGTATGCATGTTTTACTCCTTGTGTAGGGCATCACTATACAGGTTATTCTCCACGTGTAGCGGGACAGTATGCATGTTTTACTCCTAGTGTAGCAGATCACCATACAGATTATACTCCATGTGTAGCAGGACAGTATGCATGTTTTACTCCTAGTGTAGCGGATCACTATACAGATTATACTCCACGTGCAGCGGGACAGTATGCATGTTTTTCTCCTAGTGTAGCGGATCACCATACAGATTATACTCCATGTGTAGCGGGACAGTAAGCATGTTTTACTCCTAGTGTAGCGGATCACATTACAGGTTATACTCCACGTGTAGTGGGACTTATGAATGTTTTACTCCTAGTGTACCGGATCACTATACAGGTTATACTCCACGTGTAGCGGGACAGTATGCAAGTTTTCATCCTGGTGTAGCGGATCACTATACAGGTTATACTCCACGTGTAGCGGGACAGTGTGCATGTTTTCCTCCTTGTGTAGCGGATCACAATACAGGTTATACTCCACGTGTAGCGGGACAGTATGCATGTTTACTCCATGTGTAGCGGATCACTATACAAATTATACTCCACGAGTAGCAAAATAGTATAAATGTTTTCTCCTACTTTAGCGGATCACTATACGGGTTATACTCCGCGGGCAGCGGGAGAGTATGCATGTTTTACTATTGTGTAGCCGATCACCATACAGGTTATACTCCACTTGTAGTGGGACTTATGAATGTTTTACTCCTTGTGTAGCGGATCACCATACAGGTTATACACCACGTGTAGCGGGACAGTATGCATGTTTTACTCCTTGTGAAGCCGGTCAATATACAGGTTATACTCCACGTGTAGCGGGACAGTATGCATGTTTTACTCCTTGTGTAGCGGATCACCATACAGGTTATACCTCACGTGTGGCGTTACAGTATGCATTTTTACTCCTTGTGTAGCGGATCACAATACAGGTTATACTCCACGTGTAGCGGGACAGTATGCATGTTTTACTCTTTGTGTAGCGGATCATTATACAGGTTATACCCCACGTGTAGCGGGACAGTATGCATGTTTTACTCATGTTGTAGCGGACCACTATACAGGTTATACTCCACGTGTAGCGGGACAGTATGCAAGTTGTACTCCCTGTGCAGCGGATCACTATACAGGTTATACTCCACTTGTAGTGGTACTTATGAATGTTTTACTCCTTGTGTAGCGGATCATTATACAGGTTATACTCCACGTGTAGCGGGACAGTATGCATGTTTTACTCCTTGTGTAGCGGATCACTATACAGGTTCTTCTCCACGTGTAGCGGGACAGTATGCATGTTTTACTCCTAGTGTGGCGGATCACCATACAGATTATACTCCATGCGTAACAGGACGGTATGCGTGTTTTACTCCTAGTGTAGCGGATCACTATACTGTACAGCCTGCCAGGGTTCTGCATCCCCTGGAGGACATCCCCCCATCATCTATTTAAATCACCCTTAACTGGCAAATCTGGTAAGGCCAGAACATATCTATTGACACCGCAATGGCAGCTAGCCAGTATGGGAAGCTTGACCAATAATTGCATCACTACCACAAACAGCGACACACAAACTAACTAGGTCATCTAGGCAGCAGTATGCTGACAGAACAACGCCGAAAGCTATAAAAGAGAGCCTTATGTAGGACAAAGCCCTCTCCATTACCAGTCTTACAGTGCAGCGGCCGCAGGCTATCGACGTTATCATCAGAGGTGAGTCAGACGTGTTCAGATCTCCTGTATTTGTAACCTTTACCCACAGATTTTACTGTTACATTGTGACCATTATTACATTCCCTGTAAGTGACTCATAATTCAACATCACAGACCTTTAAACACTTGGTCAACACACTACACCCGTCTTACTATTTATACGCCTCTTTACATCCCAACGCCCTTCCTTATTCCCGTCGCGGCTAGCCGTGACATACGTAGCCCAACAGTGCTAACACAGGTATCATTGTATTTCTCGCGGTGGCTCGACTGCTAAGACCAGCGAGCGCCACATAGCTGACACGAGCACGTTCAGTTATATAACAAGCCAGTCAGCTGGAAGACCAGCGCGTTGACCTATACGCCAAACTCCATCCCCTAAAACACTCCTACGTTATTTATAGGAGCCCCCTAACACTAAACAACACTCTACACTGGTCAGCTTGCCCGACTACGGGAAGCTACCCCCTTTTAGACACCTTCTTCTAAATCAACACAATAACTCTTCCGTTTTAGATCCTGCTACCCCCAAATAAGGGATCTAAAACAGATGGTGGAGGCCGGGTACTACGCACAGTAGAACAGGACTCAACCAACGAGCCCTCGTAATAAAAACGACCCCTTCCGTACCGCAAAATGCCAAGCAAAATTGTGATTTTTTTTCCTGGACGAGAGCAGCATTTTTGCTCTGTACTACTTACACAGGGATTTTTTTTTCTCCCAAACCAACCCCCCAGCCCCAGAAGGAATCAGAGAGAATAAGAATACACTGACAAACAGGCACAGTTTTTTTTTCCTTCCTAGAAGACGCATACATTTCATTTAGAATGGCACCTCATACAGAAAGCCACAGAGGCAGTAGGGGTACGCCAATATTATTAGCATTATTGCTCAGATGCCAGAGGCACATATAAAGCCGGCAAACACAAATACGGGCACTATAAATAAAAATCGGGGCAATGCAGGGCAAACAGCCATACACCCCGTCAGTGGGTAGGACAGCGCGATTAAGATGCGCACATACGCTCTTGAATCACATACATGAACACCTCAATAGGATCCATATCCAAAGGCACGGAATACACGACCAATTAATCACCACATATGGTCCCGTAATAAATAATGCAACCCTCGACAGGTTGAGGGTGCACTACACGATTTTACACACCCAGTACAGGGAGTTAATTCGCGAGCAAGCGTTTCTCCAACTAGCGGCCACAAAACTATACAGAGTACAAGCACACTGATACAACAATTTGCCAACAGGCCATGAGCCTCCAGGCAGTGCGCCCAAATTTGGGGCGAACATAAGGAGCTCCGGGCTCACTAAGCCATTTTCGAGTACATGGCAGGGCCACCAGCCCAGCCGAGAGAGGACATAAGCGTAGATACGCTAACTCGACAATTTGCGAGGATGTCCCTCTCGCCATGTACGGCCACACATGAGAAGGAGTTCACCGTGGCCACAGTCCAGAAGACGGCCAGGTTAGGCTCCAATAGGCTACAAGCACAAAGTTACACAAACACACGTCCTTCAGCTCCGGATCGGAAGGCAATTTTGCCAAACCGAGGGGCAGAGCCTAGAACAACCCCCTCGGAACAAAGGGACGAGAGGGAGTTGAAGCCAGGACCCTCAGACACATATGATATGACAGGGAGACAACGGGACGTAACCACGTCATGGGCTGAGGACGTAGAGCCCGCCCTACAGCACATTGAGCCTACACACACCCACACAGATAGGCAAACGCAATGGCAGGAGTCTGCCGTGGCTACAGGCCAGAAAGCGGTCAGGCTACACGCCACCACATTGCCAGGGCAGAAACAGGCAGTTAAGCGGCCTTTACCGCCAGTTCAAAGGGCAAGTTTGCCAGAACGAAGGCGAACACCGGCATTAGCACCCCAGGTGCGAATGCATAAGAGGGTGTTGCATTCAGTCCCTCAGCATGCACGATACACGCCTGCACATTGTGACCACGCACTCACACACGGTACACGGGGTACAGGAAAGGTGTTATTACCTACCCCACAAAACCACTCAGGCAAAAGCACACACACCCCCGTTAACTCTACTAGGATAGCGCAGAGCGCATTTAGGCCCTCGCAAACAGGCACACTCAAACCTACAGACACGCGCTACGGTGGAAGTAGGCCCAGGCTTACTTTGCTACAAAATCCCCCGAAAAATGGCAAAGAAGCGCCTCAGTGGATTTCAGGGGCCTATAATCTCATAGCAGGGCAGAACCCTTCACCTTTCCGAGCAAGGACGCTCGGACCGGAGTAACGACTTCCACCAGGGACACAGAAACAAGCTAATATCACTTGAACCTATAGTAGGGACATACATACAGACTCACTAACGAAAACGGCATATTTTTTTCCCACGTATATGCAGTACAACATGGCTAAATCAAGGATGTATAATTCTAAATCCTTCTTGATTTTTATTTTGGGCACCTAGCATTTTTTTTCTCAGGCCATCAATGGTTACTGAACATAGGGTCCATATTATAACTTGGATAACGTAAAGTGCTAATATCCAAAGCCAAGTAGAAGCCCATCAGGTGAGCTACGCGGCTTAAGGCCGGAAAGAGATATTCCGAACACAGCTTAAGCAATAAAACACAGCATAGAGCTTAAGCGGGTCTTTCTAGGTGGAAATGACTAAATGTTCTATGTTCCGGCCCAACAGTTTGATAGATTCCCTTGTGACGGGTGAGAACCCTTATTGTAACAAGAATAAAGAATCTCAAACTATTTTTTTCAAAAGAGGTAGATTTCCCTGAGACGTAACTAGATTACTATAGTGCCAACGTCACCTACTAGGTGGATAATACGATCAGGACCTACTTACCATTTTTAAGCATTTTTTTTCATAGTGTTTACGACACAATTTTGACAGACTATCGCCATCGGGCAACCTGCTTTAATCAGCATAAGGCAGGGTGCAGGCGACATACAATATATCTTCTATACCTCTTCAAAGTGCTCTCTTAATACGGAGCGGGGCATAGCTCATTTTTTTTCTCTTCTCTGCCTCAGTCATTAGGCCCGATGAAGGAAAAATTGGCCAAGTTGAACTATATATATTGCATACATAGGCACACGTGACACGTTACACTGCCTGTAATATGACTTTTTTCTCATTTCCACAACAGCACGCAAGCTAAAACGCTAACACACCGTAGGATGAAAATCCCAGACTTTGGGAAACCCTGCACATTTTTGGAAATCACACAATAGTACAAGAAATAGCCTTCGAACCTCACTGACCGCACCGGGATACGATCCTAACACTACCAAACTGTCCCGGAGACACAACCTGAATAGTGCCAGAAACAATTACTCTGGGTAAAAGACGGTCTCCAAACCCGCAACCTTCTGAATGCCAGGAACATAAGGTCGGATAGCTATCCAGTTCTAGAATAGAAAAATAGGAAGCTAAAACAGATTGGGACAGTTCCACTAACAGAGGGTTATAAATGATAAACAACAAAATCACCTCCGGCACATAGTCACCAAACACGCGACTAGCGGCCCGGAGACACTCGTGTATAACGACATTTTGAACAAGGGATAGGAATATACTTGACCCACGTTACAAGTCAACACAACACTTGGGAACACAAAGGTAGTTAATAGAAGGTTCTTTTGCATTACGAAGAGCCTGCCCGCAATTACAAGAGACAGCGATCAAGTTCCCACATACGCGTGCCGGAAACAAGAGCATGGACAGAACATAAAACAAATGAGAGCTCACGACATTGTAATTCTACACTGTCAGCGATAAGGCACGCATGACTGGCTGACCTTCACGCATACAGACGAACTAAGCCTGCTCCAAGTGGACAGGAAAGACGCGTTCATTCACGGCAGATTCAAACACCTCAGAACTCCACAAATTACACTACGAGGGGAATCCAAAAACATACAAACTCCTCACAGGTATGCATACTTTCATTTGCGCATTGCACATAGACGGGGAACGTGCCATAATACGGACGGCACAAATACCGTCGTAACAAGCCTTTGCAGCACCCCCGGTCCGAACCCATGATCACACACCACGCTCGTACCAAAAACTAACTATCCAACGGTATTTTTGGTACGAGAGACACAAGCAAAAATCACACTGAGGACACCTCAATTCCTGAAACACAACGCAGACATATAACACAGAGAATTACATAGATCACGGGTTCAAATCCCAGCGAAAATCGGACACCAGGAAAACAGCTATCCAGGCTTCCAATCACACTGAAATTAGCCCATACAACCACACAACCAGATAATACCACATTTCCTTCGGCCAAAGGCCACGCACAGAATTTCAGTGACACCTGACAGGGAAAATAGACTTCCCAGAAACAAGTATAGAAATTTCATAAGACAAAGGTCTTACGGAATAGTGACCACACAATAGTATTAGCAAATAGTACGAATTGCTACATTAGTCCGCCAGGAATCTAGAACAATGACAACACTCGCATACGTGCAGGAAAGCACATGCCGGCGGATGACTTACATAACATCCCAGCCTGACATTACACATACAAACTGCTGACTTGCAGACGTCGTCACATTGCAATACCGCTGGTGACAAGACACTATTGTTTATCGGCATTGACCATGACATTACAAACATTAAGCAATCATAATGCCAACACATTTTTAACACTGCTTAAACATTTATGACATTTAGCAATAGACAAGACGTGACAGATCGGAACTTATCTTGGGCCCATAGGAGCACGTTCGCAAAGACGTTGGCAGGCCACGGGCGCCTTCTGCCCATACACGCGATACATATTACGACTTAGCCTGTAACAGACCAACCGTCCGCGTGGTGTAGCGGAACATAGTCACACACACACACATGCGCTCAACAATTAGGAGCGAACACAGACAGGTGCTCTGAGAAAACAAGACCTCCCCTCTAATAACTTCTTTTCTCGATTGTCAGTCATAGGAATCATTACAGGCGATTAGGACATGACCAGGCATACTACGACCACTGGTCACATTCACACTACAAATGGCTGACCAGATTAGGTCGTGAAGCTTTACTATCCCAAGGCGCGAATAGAAAGCCAACATGGACCAAGGGAGGATGACAGGAGAACAGGCTACCAGCGTACCACCTTACTCCCTTCCAATAACCTTCTCACGTCCAACATAACCAACGCAGACACATGAACACGACCAAAACAGCTACACTACATTACAGAGTATACACAAGGGGTTGATAGACTTCATGCGTCTAAAGAGAAGGCCTACTACGCCTTGGATCACGATGCTACCACCTGAGTATTAGGGGTGGGTCGGCAAACATTGTGTGTGTGTGTTAGGTAGTCAGCCCGAAGGCTGGTTGGATCCTCAAAAGCACCGCCGTTACGTTATGTGAGTAGATACCCACAAAAACCCAAGGCAGCGCTATATTGAGGCGTTCTAGGCAAGAAGAGGAGTGAAGTAGTTTGCCATTGCTTTCCTCACTGAGTCAGAACAGTAGTCCTAACCCTATGAGTAGAACCTTTCACAGCATTCACAGGCACTGACTGTGCCCTGAATGCCATTACTAAGCACCACCCATACCTCAGTAGCTTCCATATAATCACAGCCATGAGTGAGACTGAGACATCGGTGAAAAGCCACCTTTTACTCTAGCCTGTGCCAACTGACAAATGCAAATGTACTGTATTCATCAAGAGATGGCATTAAATAAGCATAATGCGCATCTCCAAATGAGAGATGAGGCCACAATTATATATATTAACCATTCTTTGTTAATTAAATACTCCCGCATGACAGGAATATATTAGTATTATGCCTCAACCTACACCTATCCGTACATGAGTGCAGACGCCTCATATCCAGATACATGCATGAGTATCCCATCCATTTACCAGGGGTATTACTATCAAACCTGCATGGAATTTTCATATCTTTGCAATCCCGGGAATTACCTGCCCCAGTCCACTCATTGAAGGAGCAATCCTAGTAGCATTACCGGCTCAAGGCCACCATTTATTTGAGCCCAAAGATGCATAACCTCTTCCTACCATGCTTTCAGCCCACTCTACAAATAACTACCCCCAGAGCCTAATAACAGGGTACCTGACGTCATAGACCCTACTAACACCTCCATAAAGGGTTAACAGAGCATTATCGCTGGAAAGCTGACGTAGCAATGGTAGACCAGAAGTAGTCTATGTACTTAGAAGCTATACAACCCCACAACACTTGGAAAATTTTACATTTTTACATAAAAATACATTATTTACACAGGTTACGCCTCTATTTTTTTTTCTCTCCATAAAAAGGAATCTGATACACTCTGATGGATGATAGCGGCACAAGCCGAAGGCCAGAGGCACCACACTGGGGGCAGAGCTGGGGTAGGCGATGATGACCCTTACCCCAGTTGGCTCAACAAATCACTGACCCGACCGAACAGACGAACCACGTAAGGTCAAAGCATTCGTGACCTGGCACGGGCAAACATCGAGATCTAGGGGTGCATATAGCTTATCCCCCTTGTCGGAGACGGTTACACCCACTATGTGCCACGGTCGTCGAAGCCAAGACCTGCAGGGAGACTTTCTGAGAATGGCGGGAGAAATAGCTCACTCAGCGCCGGACTCGAGAGCTATCCCTAGAGACGACCCCATTATGACTAGACTTCTAGTTAAATTTAAGTAGCTACGGCTTCCATAGCGGGAAGCAAGGCTCCTGTGCGTTGGAGTGAAATACATAATACTGCGGCCGATAAAGGCAAAAAGAAATATTAATGCGAGAAGCATACCACTGCGGCCGATAAAGGCGAAGATATTCTTATACTGCGAAAAGCAGACTACGATTGCCGACGAAGGCAAAGATAATATTATGCCATTGGACGACAATGTCCAATGCCCACATAAATGGCGACGCATCGGGCAACCAATGGGCATTAAGAGAGGGGCATTGCGAGCACCTCATAAGGGTTAAGTGGGCGGCCCAACTACGACAACGATGAACGATAACGGTAATGAGTAGGAAGGTACAGCGGGCGAAACGGTTTGCTTAGTGGCACCGTAAGCCGCCTGCGACTAGATTAGTACTAGTAATAGACGTCGACACCTAGAATTAAGGGAACGGAATCCAGCGATCCTAGAGACAACCGGTGTTTCTAGGACTCGTGCGGGTGGTGTCCTGAGGAAGTAAATTGCCTCAGGCGATCGTTCTGGTCCAAATTTAGCTGTAAGACGGTTGCATTTGACACGCAACCTAGGATTAAGCAAATTTATTAACCGCTGTTGCCAGGTAATGGCACAGCACATTTCGGCATTAGATTAAGGCCACCCTATCGGCTTAGAAATAGCATTTTTTTAGACCATAATTAAAATAGATAGCGTTAAGTAACGCCGTTCGGCGCCTGATGACCCACAAACCCGGCATCAGGGTAAGTCCGACAACTCATGACAACTCATGACAACTCATGATAACTATTGATAATTCATTATAATACAGCATAAGTCTACATTTAAGGCAATTTTTTTTAATATATATATTAAGGTAAAATTTCGGCACTTGGTGACTTAAAATCCGTTACCAAGGTAAGCCCGACAACACTAGGCTAAGATAGGTTAACATAGGCTAACCTAGAAGTAAGTTAGACTTCAGTGGCGCCACACTTAATTTTATAAATTAAGCGCTGCCACGAAAATGTCATATATAATATATTGTAATGTATTGTCATGTATTGCTAACAACTAATCCGCTTTCCCAAACACAGGAAACCCAGGGAGCAACGCGTCCACAGATATATACAACAGAAAAAGAGTTGCCATTAATACATTTTTTTACATATAGCAAGGAGCATGAGCATGTCTATTGTAAATATACTTCCCACACCAAATTACACATACCCTTATCTCTGTCACACAAACACACTACTCCTCATCATTTTTCAGTCGCGCCAATAAGGTGACGGCACCGCGATCAGCGACGTAAGGTGACGTGGGGCACCGAGCGACGCTGACGCAAACACACGTATGGATACGCTTCAATAACAAGCAATATACGGTAGCCAGGGTCGGTGCAGAGATTGTGAGCACCTACCCTCGCTGCCAAGGTGAATTTTTCCACCCACGGGGAAAATTTGCGACAGGTAAGGTTAACGGCATGACCACTAACCCACAGCTATAGGTGAGAGGTACCTACAGCTCAGCGAATAGCAAAGTGAAGGGAGAATGAGTCGACAGAGGAGAGCGCTACAGAAGGCCTAGAGAATGGGACGAGGTACCAGGCTCATGAGCAAACCGGTCTAGTAATAAGGTTATTATTTTATGTTATATCATGGTTGTAAAATAAAATGTAAACCCAAAGCGTACACAAATATATATTAATGCTCAAGTGTACGCCTACGCACATAAACTTATAATATGTCACGCCATTCAACACTGCCATAATGGCAACACTGAATACACGGTTTTGTTTTTTCCTTTCTACTCTACTAACGCCCAAATTTGTGAGGGTGTTCCGTTTTATCCCAAACCAATAAATGCACTTTGAATATTTCCCTTAAATTATACCCTGGAACACCCATTTTTTCTATTCTCTTCTATCTTTCTCTTAGCAGGGAGCACTTTTTCCCCAAAATAAAGCCAGACGACACAATTCCTCGTCTAGCTGGGAGTAGTAAGCGTTTGCTACACTCCAAATATTGCATCATCATGACCAGAAATTGCGTAATCCTGATGACGTCATGGGTCCTTAGAGCGAGCACGTGGTCCAGGAGCGAGCATGTGCAGTGCACGTGTTAGCGTGGGAAGAGGTTGACCTTTTGGCTTGTTTGTGCGATGATGATAAAAAGTTAATGGGTGTTGACGTCATGGGGGTTGTTTATTAGGATTTTAACTGTCATCTGACACCCGTGCGACTGTGAGCATGTGTGCCAGTGCGAGCAATCCACACATGTGGTGTGCAGCTGTTATGTTTTTTTGCTCGCGATTGAACCCTCGTCGTATCGGCCCCGAACCTGATATCTCGCACTCGTAGTAATGCCCCCCTCTTTTCCTATAGCCTCATTATTTAAATAAAATACCAAAACAAAAGGTCATTCGCGGGTAGTGGGGTAGTGTATGTTCTCTTGCAAGTCGCGTGTGTGCTTGAATACGTATGGCTATGTTGGGAAAATGTTTGGTGGTGGGCGAGGACTAGGGTTGAGTGAGGGCTCGTTTAAATGCTATTTTTCCCGCTCTATTTGATGGTGAGGTAATTTTTTAAAATGGGTGGAATTTGGAAACGCAATTTGAGGTAAACGTGCGTTTTTGACATTTTGGCGAATTTAATGAGCTTGTAAGGCTAGAACGATGTGTTATTTAGGAATGGTGTGACGTCCTCTTTGCTATGAATGCGTGTCGGTATATATATATATTTTTTAAATTGTTGTTTTTGAAATTGGTGCTATTTTGGAAACGGTGAAGATGAGAGAAAAGTTTGTTTGAAGTCAATGAAAGGTCCCTATGCCCTCTAGGCTGACAGCAAGTTTGAAGTGTGTAGGACAAAACAAAATGATAGCCTACTTTCTGGCGAACATTGGCGATGATTCGCGAACGCATGGTCGGATTTGAGCATATAGGGTGTCGTAGGACTTGTGGTGAACCACCCCTTGCTATGGACGGGAGTATATCCACCCCAAAATAAATCTACCCTTACCCGGAGGTTAAGTAGTGGTTATTTTTGTATGCATGCGCACTTGAGGGCTTTTGTAAGAGAGCGGAATTTTTAAATGATTCTTTATAGATGAGGCTTTTTAAAAAATTTATTAAAAAAACAAAAAACTAATAGGTCATTCGCTTTTTAGTATCTCGCTAACCAATAATGCGATTTAAACATATGGGGTGTCATAGGACTCGTAGTGAATTCTCCTTTTGTATGAATGAGGTATGTCAACCCCCAAAATAAAAACTACCCTTACCTGAGGTGAAAGAGCAATTTTTGTATGTATGCACACCGGTGGCTTTTGTCAAAAGGGCCTAACTACACATTTGTTAATATTTTCTGAACCCAGGATGGGATTTTGCCATAGGCAGTAACCTAGCACTTGGGATGACACCTCGTTTTTGAAAGTATGATTCATTTTTTTTATTTTTTGTCAAAAGGGCCTAACTACACTTTTGTTAATATCTCGTGAACCAATCATGCTAGGGACTTGTATGAGGGGTCCTAGCACTTGGGGCGACGTCCCCCTTTGTGGGGTGAAACTACCCCCCCCAAAATTGAAAACTCAATATCTTGGAAACTATGAAACCTAAAATTAGGCGTGATAGCTTTAAAAATAGGTGATGACATAGGCTTTTACCTGGATTGGTCATTTCACCCCTAAAACAGTAAATAGTCATGTTATGGGGAAAAAACGTGTTAAACACCTAAAAATGATAAATGAAACTAAGATCTTTTGTTTTTGATGAAAAATAGCAGGGGGGTGAAAACTACCCCCAAATTGAAAAATCGATACCTTGGAAACTAAGAACCGTAAAATTATGTGTAATAGCTTAAAAAATTCGTTGTGACATAGGCTTTTACCTGGATAGATGATGTCACCCCTAAAACAGTAAATAGTGATTTTACAGTGGGGAAAAAGGTCTTAAACGGGTAAAAATGATAATTGAACCTAAGATCTTTTGTTTTTGATGAAAAATAGCACGGGGGTGAAAACTACCCCCAAATTGAAAAATCGATACCTTGGAAACTAAGAACCGTAAAATTATGTGTAATAGCTTAAAAAATTCGTTGTGACATAGGCTTTTACCTGGATAGATGATGTCACCCCTAAAACAGTAAGTACTGATTTTACAGTGGGGAAAAAGGTCTTAAACGGGTAAAAATGATAATTGAACCTAAGATCTTTTGTTTTTCATGAAAAATAGTAGGGGGGTGAAAACTACCCTCAAATTGAAAAAATCGATATCTTGCAAACTAAGAACCCTAAAATTAGGTTTGATAGTTGAAAAATAGGTGATGACATACGCTTTTACCTCGATAGATTATTTCACTCATAAAACAGGGAATAGTAATGTTACAGGAGAAAAAGGTATTAAACACTTAAAAGCATAAGAGTTTTTTGAAACCATGCTTTTTAATGAATGTGTGTTTGGAGGATGACAGCTTGCAAATTAATATTATTATTATTATTTGTATTATTATTATTAGGTAATTATGGATTAATGTGTTTATAGCTAATGAATAAGGCTACAGAGTTGTATCAGGTGTTGTACAAATCAGGATGGCCAAACCGTTGCCATTCCCCATGAATATACCCAAAAGAGCCAAAACGTTAAGGTTATCGACCTGTGATTTTATAAAACTAATTATCGGAGAGGGTGAAGTAAGATGTTGTTTTGGACTGACAGTGGCTAACCCTTTCCCATGATTTATGAATTGACCCAAAATGTTTTACCTGACAAGACTGAGTGTACCTGTTGCAGCCTTTAGAAAATCGAACCCGGACCTGTGTGGTGACAGTCGAGTTATATTAATGATGCTTTTTGAACAAACACAGTCTTGCATACTATCGCTGGGTTGAATCTGCACAGAGACACTGGCTTTGTTTGTGTAATGAGTCTTGGTGATAAGAACACGATGCTCTTGCCAGCAAGTTTCATATTACTCGTCTGCTTGATGGTGGACGTGATTCGCACCGTGTTAACGTACATGACTTGATAGTTGTTAGGTAAGGGTTGACAAGGCTCAATGAACCTTATTGCAACCTTAAGATGAATATGAATTTCTTGGTATAGTCGGGGTTGCAAGCCAAGGCCTTAGGGTAGACAACCAACTATGTTAAACACTACACTGTGAGATGGTCAAATGATAATGTAACAGAACATATAGAAAAGTTTTATGTAGTTTAACGAATTGACTAAGAGCCATACCATGAGAGGTATAGGTAATTGAAATTGAATCCTTAGCTGTTGACCCTACTACATGTAAGCTATAGCAATGCCCACCTATAAGCTATCATGTTAGAAAAAGAAATGTATGGGTTGTTTTAAACGGAGAATGATTGTGTTTACTGTGAAACACAAATCTGAATTTAAAAATAGTTTATGTCCTACATGATGTTTGAACTCTCTTTTTATTTATTCTGAATTTAAAAATAGTTTATGTCCTACATGATGTTTGAACTCTCTTTTTATTTATACTTTAGACAAACGCTAACATAGTTGTAATTCAGAAGCCATGGCTGCCTCCTTTCCAATCCTACACCGTACACTGAAGTTAAAGTTAATAATGATCACGTTACAGGCAGCCAGTTTCAAAGCCATGAGAAATAAGTGAACAAAGTATACAATTCTTGACCCAGCCGGGAAATCAACATGGTGTTGTTTCAAACAAAAGACAAGCGTTCTATAAACTTGACCACCAAGCTGTCCTATCGACCCCTAATTGTTTGGCTGATGGTGAAAATAAAATTAAATGTAAACTATAACTAAAACTAACTACACACTTATAACTAGAAAAATGAAATGTAAGACAAAAGGATAACAGGACAAATAAAGGACAGAAGGAATAAATAATGCCCCTCAACCCTCAAGAATGTGGATTGATGAACTTGAAAGGAAGGAGAGCCATAAAAGGTAGATATGAAAGTAAAAGAGGAGAGAGTCCCGCTCCAGAGGTAATCGATAAAAGGAGGAAAACTGGGCCCAGCTCAGGAATCCCTTGTGGTCGCAAACTTCCAAACTCATCAGCCGTAAGCCCCTGAGGGTGTAGGCATATCCAGGGTGCACCACAAGTGGTGGGGCTACATACACCCTACCTTTAGTGTGGCTTGTGCAATAGGCAGGAAATAACATAAAAATAAAAAGAAGGCTGCCTCCTCACACAAGGAGGGTATCAGAAAAATAAACAAGGGTCAATTAAGTCGGAAAATAAAGAGACTCCCTAAGCCTTGGATAGCCTAATAATGTCGGAGTCGGTAGAGAACAAGAGTTGACCAAGTGTGGTCGACAGGAAAGAAGACAGACAGGAGCCTAGCACAAGTCAGTGGGAACAATGACGGATTCAGCTGGGGCTCCATGGTCGTCGACCTACATTACACTAGATGAAAGCCCTTGTTTGGGGGTGGTGGAAAATAAACACCTCTTTTGTTTTAAATCACTGGCTTTAAGGACGGTAACAAATGGCATGCCATTATAATGCGATACTGGTCCTAGGGATATGCAAAATTGTATTAGATACTCAGCTAATAATAGTGTACATGACCCCTTATTATTTTCCCTAATTACAGTACATGGGAATGATGAGCATGATTTCCAAGCCCCTAAGTAAGACAAAAACATATTATTTCCATTCCCAAACAGTTGGGGCGAGGTGAGGCGAGTTTTCTAAACGTCAAACACATGTGGTTTTCCACTTTTACTCCAGGTAAATGCCATGTTTGCCCACAGACAAGTGCAAAGAAAATCGAAACATGTTATGTTTGGATCAATTCCTTACCTACATGACAACATGTACTTGAAATAACAAGTAATGAGCATTCTATGTTAACAATAGTGAGATGCTTGCAAACTGCCAATGCTTAGAGCTCATTAGCGGCTTCTAAGGGAGGCAAGGAGTACACTTACTTGAAAAACTAACAAGAGGAGTGTTCGATTTTCCCACAACACCCAATCTGAAAGTAAATATAAATGACTATGCACTTAAGTCCATAACCACCTCCTTACCATTCCTACCCTTCATAGTCAAAGGCACACATTAATACAGCCATCACAGTGACAGAGGTTATTTGTAAAATATCTAAATATCTGAGATTTATCTTGAAATTGACCAGAATTTTGTAAAATCCACAAAATTTACCGCAAATTTAGCAAATTCCACCAAATTTCAGCAAAATCCAACAAATCACTACCAGATTTATTGAAATGCCATTGAATTATTAAAGAATGGTTTGAACTAGCTCAAATTTATATAAAATTACCCGAATATTGATGAAAATTCACCAAATTCTACCAAATTTAGCCAAGAGGTCTACAAACCATGAAATTTAACCATTTTTTTTTTAAATTCACAACATATACTCGAAAATTCCATAATATTCCCTTTGCGTGTATATTTTTTTAGTTGTTGTTTCGTTTCCCACACTCCCTGCAGACAAATACCTGAACATGGCTTTATTCTAGACTAGGAGCTCCACATTCGACATGATAGCTGAGTTTCATCTCCCATAAACTCGTCTCTGAGGTGGGTGCCAGAAAAGGCGTCCAGCTGTAAAAACCACACCCTCACATAGACTTTCATAACTTCTTACGTTGAGGTTCATAACACTACGTTGATTGATTTATCGGTTTCCTTTTCACAATTCCTGTCTATACATTCCTCTTGAAGGTTGCAAGATGCGTGCAAGGTTCCTAAAATGCAATTCAATTTAATAAATACCTTAAGATGGTTTGATTTGTTTAATGATATGGTGTTAATACTATTTTTAGGTCTTGACTGGCTTTGCAATAAGAATTGACTAACCAAACATGAGTTACCTATCAGGGAAACATTTTGGCCACTATGTTGGCTATTGACCAATGAGTTTAGCTGTTTATCATTTTTTTCATCATAAACAACAGAGGCTTAAACGTATAGATAAACCGTGTGACCATGTTTGTTAAACAAGACAATATACCAGAGACAATTAGGATACTTATGTAGAGTTTACCAAAAATAATGTTGTGTAACAGTAAATGCTAGTCAACAGTTATACACTTCTAAAAAAAATCATCATACAATACCTGAGAGCTCTTCTAAAATTATTGATGTGTAACATGTTTCCACTAACTTGCTATGTATTTTTTGGCTTGGGGGTGATTTTCAAGAAATGCAAATGGAACTGAAATGCAATACAAACAATGAGCGCGCCTGGTGGCTGAGATTGATACCATGACGTACTGTCGGTTATGTAGCTATGTGGAATGTATATCAAATATGGTTTACTTCAAGGTCTGGAGATCCCTACAATTCCTACAATAAATGATCTTGAAATGGTCATCCTATGGTGTGAAAATATTTATTAGGTATATATATATATTTACTGAAAAACAATTATGATTTATTAAATGTTTATATGTTTACAGTATTGTTATTTAATGTAAGCACTTGAGGCACTACCGACCAAAATACAGCACTATCTGCAATATGTATTGCATACTTGAAGGTTTGGTGGTCCCATTAAAGGTATTCCTACAATAAATGATTTTCAAGTTGTCATTCTATGACGTGAAAATATTTAATATATGATATTTGCTAACAGAATATGCCACTGGAATTATTTTACAAGTAGTTATTTTAATGACAACAGAGTTCACTGTTAATAACAGAGAGCCCTATGTGGAATGTAGGATAACATGTAACATAATATACGTGATATGTCACAACTGTAAGGCTTGTGATTTTTTTAAGATGCCTTTATACCTATATTAATCACTCAGTTTACAAGACTGATAACTGTAATGCTACGGAAAAATCATAACAAATCAAAAATGTGCATTGGAAAACCAAAAAGTGGTTGAGCAAATATACAGTCAACATGCAAAAAAAACAAGAAATATATACAAATTGTGTTAATTAATTTAATTCAAATATATATATTTTTACAATAGGTATACACACACACACACACACACACACACACACATACAGAATACAGCTCTTTTTTGTTCATGTTTGCCTGCTACAGTTTTTAAATATAACACTTGCTGAACATTATTTTAGGGGTGGGGGTGTTGCTACGTTGACCAATTACACAATAATACCAGCTTTACGAAGTTCATCTTCTATTTTTAACAGCTCTTCCTCATAACCAATATGACCAGCCTGTTTACAGGCATGCAAGAGCTGTAGACGTTCGACTAATATATTAGGATCGTTCCATTTGCTATTTTTTATGAATGGTTTCAAATACTCGGGAAGCAGTCCATCATTTTCACCATCAACATCATTATCATCCTCATCATTATAATCATCTTCATAATGATCATCATCATCCTCGTCATCTTTACCATCATAATTTCCACATGTGTCCACAGTCTGTTCAATGGTTTGAGTTCCCTTTGATAGTGTTGAAAGCTTCTTTTTAGATGTACTAGAGTGCTTTAACAATATGTTATTATTATCACCATCTTCATCCTTTTCATCTTCCCCAACCAACTTCTTGATGGGGTATGTTGTCTCTGATAGAGTTGAGGGCTTTTGAGATGTGTGTGTGTGTGTCTGATCATGGGTTTTACTGGAGGTCTTAAAGGTTTCTCATTAAATAACTCGCTAACAGCATGAGTGCGTTGTAGTGCCCCATATTAATGCCAACTCTTATAATTATAAGCAGCAGCAGGGTAGGTTAGGTTATGTTAGGATTGGTGAAGTTAGGTTAGGTGAGGTTGGGGCAGGTTAGGTTAGGTTAGGTTATGACTAAGTTTGTTATGCTTAGTTGTTTTAGAAAAACACTACATTGGCTCTCATATTTGCTTCCATATTTTCTTTGCACTTTCAATTGTCTTGAATTGTGTATTTACTTTTGCCGGCATATTTGTTGACATATTTGTTAGCATATTTGCTCCCACTTTTTATATTTGCTTTGCTCCCACATTTCATCCCATATATGCTCCCACTTTTTGCTTCCCAATTTTTGCTCACAGTTTTTGCTCCCACATTCATCCCATATATGCTCCCACTTTTTGCTTCCCAATTTTTGCTCACAGTTTTTGCTCCCACATTTGCTCCCACTTTCGCTGACACTTTTTACCCCCACTTTTGCTCCCTCTTTTTGCATCTATATATGCTCCCACATTAATCTATTGTTGTTATTTCCAAGTTGTCTTTACTAGAAATTAGTTTATGCTTGACAGTTGATATGGAAGTATCAGTGACTAGGTATGGTAAGCCTTATGCATACTATAAAGGTTATTCATATATTGTGAAACGAAGCAATAAAAATGGAACTGTTATTTGGCGCTGTTCAAAGCAACGATCGAAACAGTGTCGAGGAATGCTTAAGACAAGAGAATTGGACATACTTTCTTCAAACAGTCATGATTGTAAACTTAATAATCATGCTAGTGTAAATGTAAGGAAAACTCAAACCGAAGCAAAAAACCAAGTCCAAGAAAAAAATAGTGCTGCTCAAGATAATATTAACCTCGGGTTTAATACACTACAACGCACTCATGCTGTTAGGGAGTTGTTTAATGAGAAACCTTTAAGACCTCCAGTAAAACCCATGATCAGACACACACACACATCTCAAAAGCCCTCAACTCTATCAGAGACAACATACCCCATCAAGAAGTTGGTTGGGGAAGATGAAAAGGATGATGATGGTGATAATAATAACATATTGTTAAAGCACTCTAGTACATCTAAAAAGAAGCTTTCAACACTATCAAAGGGAACTCAAACCATTGAACAGACTGTGGACACATGTGGAAATTATGATGGTAAAGATGACGAGGATGATGATGATCATTATGAAGATGATTATAATGATGAGGATGATAATGATGTTGATGGTGAAAATGATGGACTGCTTCCCGAGTATTTGAAACCATTCATAAAAAATAGGAAGCC